>JAEAOA010000557.1:112500-545000 GCA_016746295.1 Potamilus streckersoni
AATTATATTTCATAGATCAGGTATGTGGCAGCAGCCATAAGAATAGCATTACCTAAATTATGTGCACGGTGGCAGTGTGAATATTATTTCCAAATGAGATATACTGTGACTGTGGGAATAGCTACTCTTTACCAATGAAAATGTACTTCGGCCATGCAAATGGCCTCAGCCATATTAAAAATGAGCATGTAATCACTTACCTGGAATCTTAAGAGATGAAACTATACTATGGCAATAAAATAATTCATAACTGGAAGTTGTAAAGCTACAATCTAAAAGGTAAATTATTAGAAAGCAAAAAGTGAAATGTACAAAATATAATTATTGACAACATAGAATTTAGGGCGGTTATCCCCTTCCAAACTAATGTCTTTAAACCAATAATTATAATTTCATTGGCAATGATATGAGCTTCACCCTCTACCGTCCGTGTCTTCATTAGATAATTTATAGCACGGTCATTCTGTGCATATCAGACCTGTTCATGTTACATTCACCAGTCGTCATACGGAGTAAGTCTTTGCCACAGTTATCATAAGGCAGGTGTACAAATAGTGTTTCAAAAAATATAGACAATATTTTATTCTTTATGCAGTAGTTATGCGAATACGTCGTTGATGAGCATTTTATAAGTATTTATATTATTAGCATATTGGCATATCTTTTCTTTAAAAAATATTTTATTTTATAAATTATATTTAAAAAATGCTTACCTTTAATCGTATTGACCAAAATTTGTTGTGGTTGCTTTTTGAAGCAGAAAATATTCCTCTTGAATTTGAATGATTTGGTCTATTCGTTCTTAAATCTTCTCCGGTGCTGTGTGCATGAACGCTGCAGATATTCGTATTTGTACTAGCAATGTTCACCTTGTGCCTTTCCGGCAACGAGACGCATGCGCCTCTGACTTTGATTACTTTGAAATTTGTTCATTTGTTTGCATATACTGCCATATATATGCATCACGTCACAGACATGTAGTATCGTGTCCCACCCAGCCATATTATCCTGACAGTTAAAAGAACAAGTACAAGTTAACCCGAGTCACGAACAGATTTTACAACAGCTACAGCAACTTAAACTAAAGAACATCCAAAACTCCCCATCAAAGCAAATTCGAGAACAACAACAACAGATGCCTAACCCGAATCAAGAACAGCTTCAAAAAAAAAAAAACAACAGCTACAGAACTCCTCATCCAAACAATTTAGAGTCCAAACAACCTCAACAGAAACGCCAGTATTAAAGAACCCTACTTTGCAATTGTCATTAAATTTGGCATCAATAGGCGCACAAATAGCAGGGACAACAACAGATGAGACTGATACAGAAACAGAGAGATAAAGAGAATAAGAGAGAACGAAGAAAAGCAAAAAGAAGAAAGAATAAACAAATAGAAAAACAAATTAGAACATAGAGGAGAAATCTACTTCAATGAGACGAAACATTAGATGGCACATGGACCTACTGAAAACTGAGAAACTTATATACTGAATCTCTTTTTTAAAAAAATCCTATTATACAAATGAAATACTTCATAATATACCTTAGTCATAAATTATTATAATAGAAAAAACAATACATGTAGGGCAGGAGGGCCTCCCTAAATGGTCTACAAAGATCAACCAGAGAGCACCCTCCACAAAAATATCAGATCTAAAACTATCAGCTTAATGCCAAGCGAGGCAGCTGCTAGTACCATCTTTAGAAGTCTTTGGTATGACTCAACCGGGAATCGAACCCGCGACCTTCCCGCTTATTTAAAATGGTATGTATATTGACAGAAAATATCAGTGTTATTTTTTCAACTAAATTAAGGGGCTTTTGATCAAAGTATTAAACAGATGGCGATAACGTGATTTTTAATTTTAGCAAATTAATAAATTCAGTGTTAGTAACTAGCATAATATGGAATGACGCATTGGGAATTTAGGAAAAACGAAAAATTAACATTCAGTTCTTTGAACAAGTATAACTAAAGTAAATGTCATTCTTCAACACATTTAATACCATGATCATGGAATTGTTTGAACTAAATGTTACACAATATACGTGAGTAAATCGTTGCCCGAAGGTGGGTTTTTTCGTCCTAAAGCTATTTCAAAATAGTGAGTTGAGCTCACCCATTGTAGCACGAGCTAAGGTTTTATAATAAGAAATCAGATTACTTTAAGGTCTATTGGCAGTGGTGTACTAGGGGTGGGTGGGTGGTACGAGAGGGCAGTCAGCGTCCGAGGTGACAGCCATAATGGGTGGGGTATTGCCACCGGAAGAGTTTATGAAATATTCGTCAAAGTAAAAATAATTTATAATTTGCTTATGACAGCATTGTACTGTTTAAAAATCTACTTGCAAACATATTTTTCTGTGCGTTTACATTCTTAAATTATTTTTATGCATGCCAACGGGTACCAGATAATTTTGGTAGGCTCCTGACTATTGGTCATGAATAACTCAGTACAGATGGGTAGAGTGGTGATACTCTGTGAAGAAATTGGAATGAAATGATGGCAATAGAGGTGTCTTACTTTTATGTTAAGCATCATTTAACATGTGTGAAAGAATGACTTGTAATAAAAATTCTATACCTCTTTGTCTAAGACTTTGATGCAATGTGCATTTATATCGGGTCTGCATGTAAAACTGTTTTCCTTGAACATACTATTTTGCAAAGAAAATAGTTTCTAGTCAGTCCTGAACAAATTTGACAGTAGTTCCTAAAAATAGGCATAAAGACCTCCATTGTACTTTTGCATCACTTTATCATGAAGACAACAACATAATTCCCCATTTATTTTTTTTAATAATACTAACACAAGTTTAGTCCCAAACATTATGACGATCTCCTGAATGAATAATCTAAAATATTAATGTTCTCTGCTCACATGTCTTATCAATTGTACCAAAATTAGTATGTCTATACTTTATTAATTAATGAATCTTGAGGTTACATCTCTAACCACCTTTTGGTATCTTAATAATGGGTTCATAGCAAAAATTACATAATGTAAGTTTAGGGTCCAATATTTTCCCTCTGTGTGTGTGTGTGTGTGTGTGTGTGTGTGATTTAGATTTTAAACGTAACTTTAACAATTTTTCAGTCATATCACCACGATGTCTGCAGTGTGACAATTAAAAATGATGTCTAGCACTGGGGCATCATGACGCAGACACGTAGCACCCAGTCACATTATCCTGAAACCAGGCCGACCAGTCCTAACACTCAACTCTTAATGCTCTTTTTCTAGCGAGGCAGCTGTTACTATCAATTTTAGAAGTCTTTGGTATGACTCTGCCGGGGTTCGAACCCACGACTACCTGCATCAAGGGTCCTTTTTGTAAACCACAGATCACATTAAACTGGCTCCTTTTTTAAAGCGTCACACGTTTTTGCAATGACTACACAGTAAATAAAGACTAATTTTCCCAGTGTTAAAATGTCATAGATAAAACAACAAAAAAAACAATTTATCGAAAATACACTATATTACCACTAATATGTATATCACTAATGGCAAAAAAAAAGCGGATACATGACCTGTTCCACATACCGTACGATGGGGGATAAAAACATAACTTTGGCGTCAGAAGTGAAAATGGAGGGACGAAGAATATAATAAGTTTCATCTGCGCCCTAAATCTTTTTAGCTAAACATAGGACATTATAACTTGTATTACTCTCTCTCTCTGCCTCTCTGTCTGTCTGTCTGTCTGTCTGTTTCTGTCTATCTGTCAGTCTCTCTGTCTGTCTCTATCTCTGTCTGTCTATCTCTCTATGTCTGTCTGTCTGTATATCTCTATCTCTCTCTCTTTGTGTCTGTTTGTCTGTCTCTCTATCTGTCTCTCTCTCTGCGTCTGTCTCTGTGTCTCTGTCTGTCTGTTTCTGTCTCTGTCTGTCTGTTTGTCTCTCTCTGTCTGTCTCTCTCACTCTGTCTGTCTCTGTCTGTCTGTATCTCTGTTTCTCTCTCTCTCTGTCTCTGTCTGTCTATCTCTCTGTCTCTTTCTGTCTGTCTCTGTCTGGCTATGTCTGTCTCTCTGTCTAACTGTCTGTCTCTGTCTGTCTGTCTCTCTGTCTCTGTCTGTCTGTCTCTCTGTCTCTGTCTGTCTGTCTGTCTCTCTCTGTCTCTGTCTGTCTGTCTGTGTCTGTCTCTATCTGTCTGTCTGTCTCTCTCTGTCTGTTTGTCTGTCTGTCTGTATCTCTGTCTGTCTGTCTCTCTCTGTCTCTATATGTCTTTCTCTCTCTGTCTGTCTGTCTGTCTCTGTATGTCTGTCTGTGTGTCTGTCTCTCTTTGTCTCTCCCTCTGTCTTTCTTTCTCTCTCTCTGTCTCTGCCTCTGTCTGTCTCTCTCATTCTCTCTGTCTCTCTGTTTGTCTGTTTCTGTGTCTGTCTGTCTCTCTCTCCGTCTGTGTGTCTATGTCTGCCTGTCTGTCTATCTGTCTCTGTCTCTCTGTCTCCCTGTCTCTCTGTCTGTCTCTGTATGTCTGTCCCTGTCTTTCTGTCTATCTCTCTTTCTCTGTTTGTCTCTGTCTCTCTCTGTCTGTCTCTGTCTCTGTCTGTCTCACTCTGTCTTTCTCTCTGTCTGTTTGTCTGTCTCTGTGTGTGTATGTCTGTCTGTCTTTGTCTGTCTCTGTCTCTCTGTGTCTGTCTGTCTTTGTCTCTGTCTGTCTGTCTCTGTCTTTGTCTGTCTTTGTCTGTTTGTATGTCTCTCTCATTACAATGCAACAGATGTGAACAACAACAAAATAAATGTATTGTCCAGTCACATATCTTATTGGTTCATTTTTCGTTTAGTTTATAGCTGGAATTTTAAGATTATCTGTTTAGTTGATTTTTAATATTATCTGTATTATTGTAGCACAGTTATAACGCAACACAATGTAAGTCTGCTATGTTTTACTGCAATCTGTGATGAAGTTAACCAAGAATCTTTGAACCTTTTATTGAAAGTTATTGGTTTGCCCACTGATGACTGTAAGAAAATATTACATGGACGAATGTCAAGTGTAAAGAAATGCGCATATGTATTACGCGAAGTAATGAACCAATAAACGTCTGAACACTGATGAAATACAAATTGTATGCCTGTAGCAGCTAAATAACAGAAGATAGAAGAGAAATAGAAGCAGATGAAAGAAAACAAGAACACCGGAAGTAACTGGAACGAAACGAATGCAAAGAAAAATGGTAATAGAATAAAAGCAAAAGAGATAGAAGATGATGTTGTTGTTGTAGGGTTTAACGCCATTTTCATCACAAGAAAGGCTATACATGGTGGCCATTATAAATACTGGAGGAAAATCCCGGAAAAACCTCTGCAAGAACCACCGTCTCACTAGAAGCTACTGGCAAGCTTTCTCACATACCCAAAATTGGCTGAACCCGACACTCGATCCCAGCAGACAGAGATGAGATGGCAAAGACCCGTAACTTTGAGCGCTTTCGACCACTCGGATTCTCGGAGGCCCCGCAGATAGAAAAAAGAGAAGCAGCTAGAAGAAACCAAGAAGTAGAGAGAAAAGGAAAAACAAAAACGCCAGAATCAGCTGGAAGAAATACAGAATCTGAGATAAAATGAATGAGTTGAAAACCAGAAGTAGACACATACGAGAAGAAGAGAGAAAAAGAATACTAGAACACCAGAAAGAGCTGGAAGAAAACGAGGCACAAATGAAAATGCAAAGAGAAAAAACACAGAAGCAGATGCAACAAAACTAATGCAGATGGACTACAAATAGAAGAGAGAAGGAAACTAAAACAAATACATTAAAACAGAAGAGCTGGGAAACAAACGGCAAGCAAAGAAAAATGGAAAGGAAAGAAAAACAGAAACAGATGCAGATAAAAGAGAGCAGAAAGCAGAGAGAAAAATAAACACAAGAACACCAGAAGCAACTGTAATAAGAAAGGATGCATAGAGAAAAGGAAATAGACAATAGTAAAAATAGCGCATTAAAACCATTTATCAAAATGTCAAAGCGTGTGACAGATTACAACACCTGACCCAAATTTAAAGAAAAAGCATGCATGAATTTTTTTTCTCGTTCATGCGTAATAATCACTAAATAAGTTAGGTATGACTTGGCCGATGCTAATGATATAATATAGTGAAACCGTTATTGGCTGTTTTAAGCACTGCAATTTGCATTTTTATACAGTTTTATATCAAGAAGTAACATCAAGTAGTTTGGTGAACAAGGACCAAAACTCAACATTCAACTAAACTTTTTATATTGGAAGTACACCAATACTTTATTTTTTTGTACGGTTATGTGTAGACATTGTGACGGGCAAGCCTTGTTTGGATCCTAAAGTTAATCTTATTGAAATCGAAATTCCTAATTTATACCCAGCCTGTGCAGTTACTAGAGCTATGGCAAAGAATGCGCTTGAGAATGATGTTGATCAGGAATGCATTCATTTCTCTGACATATTGGTCACGATTTTGATGAGGTTATATTTATTCCTCGTTTTTGATCAATCAAAGGGTATTGATCATACTGATCAACGTTTGACTACTCTTTTTTATTCCAATCAATATGACAAAAGACAATCACTTGTCGTCGAAAGAGATCCTAAGATCACATGTTTCTTTCAGAGCGCCATTAGTGAAACTAAAGCCACAGAAGTACCTGTTTGTTATTTGATCAAAAATGGGGTCTTTATGCGAAAATGGAGACCACATGAGGTACATGTTGGTGTCGACTGATTGATTAACTATTAAATTATAGTTCTAAAGTTCTACATACGGGAAATTCTTATTTTGGCCAGTGAAACTCATTTGTCCAAAATTAACACCGATGTTTCTAAGTATTTTTATCGTGTCATACTTGTAGGAAAACCCAAACAGAAGTAGATTGTGTTGCTTACCTAAGACCAAGTCAGGCAATCAATACTTGTTGATCGTAATATGTACGTCCACAAATCTCCCAAGTGCAATTCCCTTGAGGAATATTAAAACTAAAACAGTGGTAAAAGCTTTGATAAAGTTCTTTACTCAATGTGGCCTTCCGAAATCTGTCCAATCTGATCAAGAGTCAAATTGTATGTCTAGAAATTATGCATGAATTAGGCATCCAATAAGTTTTTTGCCTATCACCCTGAGACCCAAAGGACTTTTGAAAGATTTCATCAAACTGAAAAATATGATTCGGTCATATTGTTTTGACATTGGTAAAGACTGGGATGAAGGCGTTCATTTACTGTTTTTTGCTGTCAATGAATCCGTTCAGGAATCTTCAGGAATCAGTACCTTTGAACTAGTTTGTGAACATACTATTCTTGGACCATTGCTAAATGAGAAACTTCTTGCAAGTGAAGATACAGAAATTAAGATTAAGATTCCAATTTTAAATAAACGTTGGCAAAGGCATGCGATGTTGTAATAATTTATCTACAATCTACTCAGTCATAAATTAAATTACGGTATGCGAAAAGTACAGTGGAAAGGTTTTAAGCCTAGTTATAGAGTTCTGGATTTTTATCTATACCATAAAATACTTTTCAGGCTTCGAACTATGTTTTATACACAGCTGAAAAGAAAGTAGGCGATTTAAATTATATCATCAATACTCCTTGGAAGCGTAAACAAACACAACTCTGTCATATAGTTGTGCTACAGGAGAATTTTGATATAGATAGCCAGGCTAATTATGCAATCCGGTCCAACACAGTGAGGATTTATGCGAAGGAATGCAATCACATTGTAGTGAGTTTGAAATAATCAATCTTCGGATTTCAGAAATTATTAATAATATGGAACACAATCTTGAACATCTTCAGCAACAAGAAAATAACGAACATAAAACAGCTATTACTTGAATATGAGCATTTGTTTCCAGATGTTCCCACATGAACAAATAAAATGTATCATGGCGATGAAATTTTAGATTATACACCTGTGAAACAACATCCGAACAGGAGTGTTTTAAAAAGGATGTTTCCTGGAGAATGACTCCATAGAACCGATTAAAAGTGCCCAGAATTCATTATGTTTACTTGTTCCGAAACCAGATAATACTTTCTACATGTGCACTAAATATAGAAAGATGAACAAGTTGACTACAACAGAGTTATTTCCATTGTCAAGATTTGATAAAATTCGAAATGCAAAGTCTGACACCAATTTTGACTTTCTAAAGGATTTTGTCAAAGTCCACTATCGGAAAGCGCTAAGTAAATTCATGACTCCAGATGGACTTTAACAATATAAAGTGATTCCGTTTTGGATGAAAGGTTTGCATTGTTCTTATAAACATTTAAGGAACATGATTATATCTGGTCTAGATAATTGTCATGAATTCGTCGATGATGTCATCATCTAAATCGACACCTATAAAGACCATTTAGAGAAAATCGGAAATACTTGGAAAATTAATTTATCCAAAAGTGAGTTTTATCGTATTTGTGTTACATTTCCATGACATACTGTGAGACATGGACAAGTTAAACCATGAAGATGCTAAGGTCAAGGTTATCTGTGTGTTCCAAGTGCCGATCAGTAGCAAGCAAATGGTGCGACGTTTGGGTATGGCTGGATAATTTCGGAAATTTTGTTCGAATTGTTTCCATAGCTTTTGAACCCGTGAAAAATTTGTTGAGCAAGAAAACCAAGATTCATTGGTCTGAAAAACTATCAGGGGGCCTTTTATAAGATAAATAGTGTACATGATCCTTCAGCTCAGACAATCATTTAAAATTCATGTTGATGCAAGCGCAGAACTGCCGTAAATCATTCAGTGTTCTAGTTTTCTAAGAAATTAAAATCGCACCAGATAAATTATTCCACAATCGAGAAGGAATATTGGCCGTGATAACGGTATTGCAATATGTATAAGTCTATATTCGTTCTTCTTCTTTACAAATTATTGCATTGAGTGAGCCCATTAATTTCATTGCAAGACAAAGTCAGAGATTATTAAGATGGACTTTGATGTTGCAGGAATACAATCGTCATTAGGAACGTTAAGGAAAAAGATAAATTAATTAATTTAATAAACGATGCACTTTCCTCATTTTCAAAATCAAGTTTAGTTTCTAATGAACCCGAATTATTGCTTATTTTTTACTCTTTAAACAACTAACACATTGCTAAAATATTTTCATTGCAAATGGGTTTATAATCAGAATCATCACTATCAGAAGCAAATATGTTTATTTGAGTCTGTCTAGGTAAGTTACTGGGATTCCCCAACCATTTACCTGGTACCTGACATTTTCCAGGTTATATATCATAAGTTTAGTAACAGCTTTTCTAATATAGAAGATAACATTTAATTATGTACACAGTAAGAACTTTTTAGGAGATTATTTTCCATTATGTAATGGGTCTTATTTTTAATATTATGAATCATGGCTTCTGAATTGTGCTCATTATGTAATTTAGTTCACACACACACACACACACACACACACACATATATATATATATATATATATATATATATATATATATATATATATATATATATATATATATATATATATATATATATATAGATATAGATATATAGATATATATATATAGATATATATATATATATATATATATATATATATATATATATATATATATATATATATATTTGCTACCTGTACACGCTCCTTTAGGTTAATCTTTGTGTTCGACCAAGTTTATATTTGTGAATCTATCATTTTTAAAAGCTCAAAATATTTTTATTGAGTAGAGTTTTTCCCATATATTGTTCCAAATGCGTTTACATTTTCTTTAATCTTTTCGGGGGATAACCCAGGATGGTTACTTCTCCAGTTATCAGTTAGTAAAATTTCTATCTTATCGTGATTAATGGTAGAACCAAAGGTTTTTCTAAATTGTGTAAATTCATATTGTAGCTGTTTATATGATGAACTATCTCTGGTAAAGTTCGTGCAGTCATCTGCATGTAATATTGTTTTAAAATCTCGTTTTATATTATTTTTATTCCCCGAATATTAGTGTTATTATTTATATTTATGTTCAGAGATTTTATAGCCATCACATATAACTGCATAGATAGGGAACATCCCTGTCTAACTGATCATTGTATATTTATTTCCCCCGTAAGGGCACCATTAACAATAATTTGCGAAATAATGTTTTTGTACATAGCCTTAATCTAGTTAATAATGTTTTGGCCAAAACCGCATATTTCTAATATTTCAAAAATGAATCATGTTTTATCCGATCAAAAGCTTTTTCTTGATCGAATAGAAACATGATTCCATTCTCTCCTAATAAATAGTAGTTCAATTACTGAAGAAATCGATAAAGTATTTATTATGTTTCTACCCATCCCCCCACAGCTTTGATTAATGTCGATTATTCTATTCTTCTTATTCTATTCGTTATTATTTTTCCTTAATATTTTATAATCGTTATTTAATAAGGTTATAGGTCGCCAGTTTTTTTTAAATCATTTTGTCGCCTTTCCCTTTATATACTAAGGTTATAATTCCTTCTTTTAAACTTCTCGGCATTTCTCGATTTAAAAGTATGTTATTTTACATCAATTCTAAATTATCTACAAGTTCGTGTTGAAATGTGATATAAAACTTTGATGTAATACCATCCGATCCTGGGGATTTCCCTTTTTTAAACTATTTATTGCTTTCGATATTCCCCCCTTAGTAATAAAACTGTCACATTTTTCTTTATCACTCAATGATATTTGTTTATATCTGGTCTCTCTTAAATAATTATTTATTACATTTCCATCAATATTCTGAGTTTTGTATATTTTTCATTTTACTGTTTTATACATTCTATAATGTCTTTATATTCTTATTAATTATATCATTTAATTGTATTTCTTATATTTGTTGAAATTCCCTTCTTTAATTTCGAATCTTCTATAAATCCCCCCTACTATTTATAAAGATTTACAAATTTACCTGCCCTAATTTTCATACCCTGAGTAATTTCTTTTTCTTTTTCTTGCCATTGTCTACTTATCTTTTTTTCTGATACTGTTAATTGCAAGTTTTTAGTTAAAGTTTCAAAATATGCATCATTAATCCATTCTTTTTGTATTCTCTTAGTTTTACTAAAATATTTTGTTATACGTTTAATTTCTTTTTTAGTTAATTCCCAGTCATTTATAATATCCCCTACATGCTTTTCTTTTAGAATGCTTAGGTGAGATCTAATAGTGCTAACGTACTCACTATCTAGCACGAGCGCTCTGTTTAATTCCCATATACCTTGTCCCAACTTAATTGTGTTTATGATAACCAAATCGAGTACAACCGAATTATGATCTGATAGTTTTTCTTTTAACATTGTACAGTTTTTTATTGCCTTAATATGCGTTTCTGACATATCAAGTCAACTTCCTTTATTTATATCATATGTATACGTATATTCTTTGCCTTCAGATTTCAAATATCTATAGACGTCTATTACATTACTTGTTGGGTTTTTTTAAATAATTGGATCAATTTATAATTTTTTATCTAAGTTTGTAGGGGTATAAACCAACATATGGAATGTATCTATTTGCATTGCCAATAAAATTGGTTTTCCTTAAGTTTATACCTGGTGGTACATATATATTAAAAAACTCCACATATTCAATTTTAAGTGGACTAAACGTCCTTGTAATTCATTAGATATTGTAATATTCTACAGATAAAAGCTCTTGGCTCTTTTGGTGAAAGGGGGAACCAGACAGCCCCCCCCCGCTTAACCGAAAGAAAACTATCTAAAAAGTTTGTGTATTTGTATTCCTCCCGATATGTAGCTATGTCTTATTTATATAATTTTGATCAAAAAAATTTAATTTTTTAAATTTTTTGACGGGATATTTTTTCCTAGTGTTATCTAAAGGTTCATTTCTCCAATAAGGCTTCATTTCCTTATCGGGACCATTTCCCTTATTTTGTTTGGTGACCTTGGCTAGAGGTCCCCTACGTCCTATGTTTGCTATGTGTTTGGTGCTCTTGTATGTTGCTATAATTTGTTTTCTTGTTAGGACAGCCTTCTATACCATATCCTCCCAGTTGTCTTTCCATTATATGCATCATATTCTTTCAAACTCATCCTCCCCTTTTTCTTTCTCTCATTCATTCATTCTTTCTATTTGATGCATATAATTTATTTCTATTTCTGCATTTATTAAAATAATTTATTTTATTTTATTTTTATTAACTTTTTGATTTTTTTTAGATTAGACGGTGCGCTAATATATTTAATAAAAGTAAAAAAGAATTCTAGTGTTTTTAGTATGTGTATGTGTATATGATGTTCCGTCTACCATTTCATTTTCAATTCTAGGGAAATAGGGTGCCGAATTTTTATTTTTCCACCCCACTTCCCCGCATTTTTCCAAAACTTTTAAAAAAAAGTCCAAAATATATGAATAATTAAAAGTTTACACATGGTGTTTTCTGAGGCTCTTCCGCAGGCCTAGCCCTTTCGAGTAACGCCATGTGATATAGCCCTACGACGTCCTTGTCTCGTACTTCTTCCATGTGTGGAGTTATCTATAAATATATAAAAGCACATATTAATATTATGTTATGTAAATAAAAATTACAAAAAATGAAAATTCTGTATAAAGGTGAAGTTAGTTTCTTATGCTAATAATCTGCCCACACCTTTTCATTGTAGACAGTATGAAGCTTATTATTTTCATGTAATCTGTTCTATTATATTCCCCATCTAAGTATAATAATTTGCCTATTTTAAAAGCACCATATTTTTTAATAATATAATAATATTAATAATCTCATCTCTTTTAATTCTGATTGCTTGGCAATACAAAATTACATGCCTTTTTGAAAATTCGTTGATTTTACACAATGAGCATTTTGGTATTATTTTAATCATATGCCTTCTTTTTGCTATATCTCCTGTCAACCAGTCATTGTGTATGTATTTAAAAATGATACTCTGAATTTTTAAAGAACTTAAAATTTCCCCATGCTTTCAAAATGCTCCCCGAATTTACACCCCATATTTCCGTTTCGATCTTGCATCTTTTATTTCTAAACATTAGTTCTCTTACTAATTTATATTTTGTTTTATTATTCAATTGTAAGTGGACTAAACGTCCTTGTAATTGATTAGGTATTGTAATATTCTCCAGATTAAAGCTCTTGGCGGTCCGGTTTGTAATTGAAGTAGACATCCGATCGACAAAACTGTTCGTAATGTAAGGATTTGGTTGTAACGCTCAACATCGTCTGTGTAATTCACGTATTCGGTTTTCCCGTGTAAAGCACTCCGCATGTGCAACGCAAGATAAACCGAACTTACTGTTTAGAAATATTGTAGAATATACATTGATCACCATCGTGTATCGTTGTACACGATAAACGAAACCCGAGTACATTTAGTTAATAAAGGAATAAATTTATACAATTCCGTGACAGATGTATGGTTTGCAGCGATAAACTTCTACAGTTTGAAATTCTGATCCAGGCAGTTATGGCATGAGAGATTCTTACATTAATTACCGTAGTTTTGATAAACATGAACAAGAGAACATTTTGACAAATACACGATTAATACATTGTGATGTCACAGATTATAAGGTTGAGGTTATAATTTCTAACAGTAGAATATATATATATATATATATATATATATATATATATATATATATATATATATATATATATGCAATAAACTGACGACGAACAGTACGAAACTAGTAACTAACTAGCCTAAGCGCTTTCGACTCTTAATGAGTCTTTTTCAAAGGCAAATACAACACATAGTTACGACAAACAAATAAACACAAAAACGTTGTGTTTGTAAACCTCTACATTTCTGTCTTCACATGTGCTAAAACTATAAATACAACCAGCTTGTATAGACTAGTTGCGGAAACTGAAAACGTTGTATAATGCCCTAAAAGTCTACAAGCCAAAGCGACATCTATTTTTACTTTGTGTACATATGTAACGCAGATTATATCCCGGATATTTGATTCTATACCGGTTATTCTTATAGTAAAAATTGAAGGATAATAAGAAGATTTAGAAAATGTTAAATTCTACTAGTGCATAGTTTTCATTTTCTAGTCTTCTTGGTTTAGACCGCTTGGTTTCAATGTTCTAAGGCGGCGTATCCGTATGATTCCTTTTCCTTCCTGGTTTCGGAACTCCAGCTGTGGTTGTTAGCAATAGCGATAAGTATTATATCACTGAAAGTGTGGCCAGGGGAGGAGAAGTGTTCTGCGACCGGGCTTCTGTACAGCTTTTTTGTCATCCAATCAGATCTATGAAGGTTTATCCTTTTGTGTAGCTTTTCAGTTTCTCCCACGTACTGAAGGCCACAGATCTTACATGTGATGAGATAAATCACATTCTCTGTTTTGCACGTTTTGTTTGGACCATGTATGTTTAGTTTTTCTTTAGTCACTGTGCTAGTGAATGTCTTGGTCTCTATCATATGTTGACAGGTTTTGCATCTTTTATCGCCACAGGGTCCAGATTGACTAGGTTGGTTTTGACTAGCGATTGGCGTTAGCTTGGCCCTGACTAGGATGTCCTTTAAGTTTTTTTGGTCTCCGGTAAGCTACTACAGGTTTGTTCGGGAGTATTAGGTTTAGTATGTCTGACGATTGCACGGTTGGCCAGTGGTTTGCGATGATTTTACCTACTTTGGGATTGTCTGGGTGATAGGTCAGAATAAATGGTATCCTATCAACCTTTTCTTTCTGTCCATATCTGAGAAGGTCATCACGGTTTGTTTGTTTGGCCCTTTGGATTGCCTCCGCAATCAGGTCTTTGTCGTAGCCTCGGTAAATTAAATGTTTAGCCAGCTCTTCAGACCTTTCTAGGAATCTTTCATCGTCGGAGCAAATTCTGCGTATCCTCAGTGCCTGGCTATATTGAATGTTCTTAATGCAGTGTTTTGGATGACAGCTGGTTGGGAGAAGATACTGGTGTTTGTCGGTTGGTTTTGAGTAGATGTCTGTGTGTAATTTGTTTTCCACCAGTCTGGTTGTTGTGTCCAGGAAAACATGGTTTGAGTTGGAAATTTCTGCCGTGAATTTTATTGAAGGATGGAAGTTGTTTGCCTTTGATATGAAGTCATCCAGACTTTCTCTTCCATAATGCCACTTCATTTCTATATCATCGATAAAGCGTACCCACTGGTATGGTTTACGCTCAACCGATGCTAAGAGCTTTCCCTCAAGTTTTCCCATGAAAATGTTAGCATACGAAGGGGCCATTTTAGTCCCCATTGCAGTTCCATTGATTTGTAGGTAGTTTTCGTCATTAAATTCAAAGTTGTTGAGTTTTAGGACAAGCTCCAGGAGTTGGATTAAGAAGTGTGTGGGTGGATTGCTTACAGTTCTTGTTTCCCATGCTTCGCTACATGCCTGTACACCAACATACCGCACAATGTTTCCAATATTGTTGAACCTCTGACAAATTAAGTAAGAGAAATGAGTTTTTTTTGGAGCGGAAAATGTCAGGAAGCTTTCAGTTGATTAAAAGCAATACTCAAAAGTGATCCGATTTTAACAGCTTCAAATCTCAAGCAGTCTTTTAAGTTGTATCTGGATGCAAGTGATGTTGGGGTTGAAGCAGTGTTACTTCAAGAAGACAGTAATGGTATTGATCACCCAGTGTGCTATTTCTCTACGAAATTAAAAAAGCACCAAAGAAATTACTGAACAATCGAGAAGGGATGTTTAGCTTTATGTTTGGCATTACCTTTTGTAAATTTACATTTTCACGACTCCTTCTCCGGATGTTGTGAGAAATGATCACAACTCCCTTAATTTCATCGACAAAATGAAAAAAAAAAGATCAAAGATCATTACGGTGGAGGTTGTTTTTGCAAGAAAATAATCTGAACATCAGTCACATCAAAGGAAAAGACAATTGTATTGCAGATGCAATTTCACTTGTATATAAATATTATTTCATATATACTTTATATAATTCATAAGAATTTTTTATGTAATTTTGTTTACCGCATCTGCAATTTACATATGGCACAAAAGAAGGCTTTATTATATAAATCTTTCTTTTCTCTTATGGGGAAGTGTTACGCATATGAATATTTTTATGGGATTTGAAATTCTTTTTCAGTAACTGAACATTTTCTTTTACTAAATATTATTATCTAACACATATATTTGTTACATGAGAATTATTTTTAGTTAACCTAGTTCGTCTTAGGTTGGGAACTTCGTAAACAGTCAGTTAAAATTATTGGTCAGTAAAATGGACATACTTTGATTGCATGGTCAATAAACAACTTTTCTTTGCTATTGGTTCTTAAGTGGGATACATTGGCGTACGTTAGGGATTTCTTGTAGTAAGAGACGACTTAAACAATCTTGCGAGACTTGAAATGATGTTTTGGGGGTTTAGATACGAATTCCTAATATTCTTCTGGCAGAGTCGTTTTAACATCTTCAAGGAACAAGGTATTTCTTTTCATTTGTTGCCAGATTGTTTGTTTTTCATCTGATTTTAGATTTAATAATTTATTCTCCTGAAAACTTCACAAGCTGACAAGTTTATAAAAAAAATTCTAAAAAATATTCATGGAAATTTATTCTGGAAAAACAAAACTGTGATTCAATTAAACACATTGTTGATATTCGTACATTGGACCACGTCTGACGTCATCGACTTAATATTTTTACGTCATCGAGATTTGAGCAAGGATTTAAATAGAACTGTATAGTGAGAGCACTTGTGTTTTTATTCTTGGGATAAAATTTTGATTTATATTCAAAAACTTAGTTCTGTTTACCAATGGTTACATTGTTTCCTAGGGAAATAAATTATTTTGTTAAAATATACAAAGCTTGTTGGCTTTCCCTTTTTTTGTTACTGAGTACGAGACATTGTCGCGTAACAAAGGATATATATGTCATTTGTAATTATTACATGAAAAATAAACAATAAATCCTGCTTATGGGTGACGAATTGTTAGAGATACCCACGGGTACTTAATATTTCCAAAGAAGTAATGAGTTTTACTTTTAGAAAATAGAATTTGATTAGAATTGCCCAAAAGTTTAAAAACTAAGAATTCTCCTCTTCACCATTCCTGCATTTTATTTTTTGACATCACTGGATAGTTTTATATTTATAAGGATTGAATTTATTCAGCAAGTCAAAATTATAAGAAATGGAGACAAATGTTAGAATCACATGACCATCTATGCTTATCATTTGTTCAATATATCATACAAACTTTAGGTCACATGACTCTAATTTCATTGGATGCACTAGATACCTCATATGTCATGTGTTATACCACGTGATGTCATGGTATGACATTATACACCATGCAGTGGGAAAACACATTGAAGCCATTTAACATTATACAACTGTAATACATTTGAACTCATGATGATATAGCATATTTCATAAAGAACAAAAATATCCAGTACACTTAAATAAAAACTTGTATTGCAATGCACATCATTATAACACTATCCCAAACATAACACAGTCATGGATCCCATTATAACAGCTAAATTATATTTTTCTATATAACAGATTTTGATACCATATTTGTTATATTATTCTGTAGGAAAATTGTCAATAGTCCTACGTTTAATGAGCGTGACAAAATCTGGTATACATAATTTCAGCCAATCATTTAAAATGTTTGTTGGTCACGTGATGTAGGAGCAGGTAGAGTATTGATTCAAGAATATAAAGCGGGTGTGTATCCAGTGTGCTATTTTGCTAAACAAATTAAATAAGCATTAAATTATTCCACAATCGAGACTTTGATTAGGCATCGCGAGATTTTGAAGTTTGTATAAGTTCAGTTCCTTCCACGACTATTGTAATTAGTGATGACAATCACGTTCTATTTAGTGATCACAACTTCGTTTTCTTCGTTAACGGAAAAACAAAAATTAGACATTGTTGAGATCGTGTTTGGTGCTGCAGAACACAATTATTACAACTATATAGTCTTAAACTAATAAAAAAGCACAGCAAACCAAGTTTGGCAGAATTCAACAAACAATTGATCTCCCTTGAATATAAAGTGAATTTAAAAAAAAACAACAAAACATTATTGTGGATAAAATAACAAAACATTTTGAGTCTTAGTTCTAAAAGAATTGAGCATTTCAAATGAATTCTAGTGGTGTTCTAATGAATTATAATCATTAATGTGCTGATATAACAATCACATTGATGTATCACAAAATAATCCAAAATATCTTGGAAAAAGTCCTCGAATATTCTCCAAAATTCTCCAAAAGTATGAAAAATATTGTGTAAAAAATATTTCATTTTGGGGTAGAAATTGTGAATGAAAATATAGGCTACACATTGATAAGGATTTTTAACAATTACATGATCGTCAGTACTAAATATCAAAGTACATCAGTTGTATTTATGCTAAAGTAGCATGCACTAATAATATAAATTGTTTATATGTAATTACATATATGCTCGTTAGAACTGACAAATGATTGATTGATTGATTGATTGATTTAATTTTAACGGCGCACCAGCACTTTTAGGCTATTTAGCGCCATACAGTAGGTCATATTTGTAAAAAGAAAGGTTCAATATCGACCAGCGATAAAGTAAAAAATCCATAGTAGATAAATATAAAATGGTAAATGTTGGTAACAGTTAAAGATATTGGTTCCCGATCAACGGGAAATGTAAATGATGTATTTTGATGAAAAGATGTAAATAATAGTTGGTATTTGTATTAGTTAAAAATTAGTTTGGGTAAGGTCATAAAAAAACTGACAAATAAGAAGACGAATAACCATGACAAAAACATATTTCATCACCACTTTCTTCTTGTACCTCATGATGGAATAACAGGTATGCCCCATTATGAGAGAGAGAGAAAAAAAGAGAGAGAGAATTGTAATCTGTATTATTCACATCTCATTACTGTGATCTTACTCATGTACAAGTGCAGTACCATAATTAATAATTCCTTCCAGTATTAGTTACCACTTCTAATGTCTAATAATCACGTGACTTTGTAGTGGTAATTTCACGCTAATTAAAAATGCTACAGATGTAGTCAGATTTTCAAAGCTAGCACCTTTTTGAAGTCAAGATGCCGCAGACCAGATCATAATAGTGAGGCTACCAATAGGAAATTGAGGCTACCTATGGGCATTATGACAATGGTACCATATAATGAACGCAAATGCCAGATGGTTACTTTTGTACATTTCTCAAGAAGTGACAGATCTTAGCTTGCCAATAAAACTGACGGCAATTTAAAGTAATTTTTACATGGATAAATTTCAAAAAACAATTGCTGCCAAAGTACAGGAAAAGTACATGCACTTAAAAAATGATCTCATCTGTTGGGAAGGTTGATGTCAATATACTTGCAATGAAATTTTACAGCATGCGAAATGGTAATGCTTGGCATTTAACTTAATGAAGTTTATATTGTTAAAAATCTATTGTAAATATATAAATCCTGAAGGAGTATAGGATGTATTTTCATATTTACATTTATCATTTAATTTGTTAACGTTTTCTCTATTATATATATATATATATATATATATATATATATATATATATATATATATATATATATATATGTATTTATTTATATATATATTTATTTATATATATGTATGTATATATATATATATATATATATATATATGTATGTATTTATATATATATATATATATATATATATATAAATATATATTTATATATATATATATATATATATATATATATATATATATATATATATATATATATATATATATATATATATGTATATATATAAAATGCTTCAGGCCATATATTATTGTGATAAGAGGTACAAAAAGAAAAGTGTAGTGAAATATGCATCTCTCTCTGTATCTATCTTTAAAAAAAACTGTGGAAAATGTATTTTAGCTTTTATGGTGCAATTTCCATCCTTCTGATAATCTGAAGCTATATCAGTGATGCTGTTAATATTTATGAAACCTGAATTTATTATAGCTTAATTCCACACATCATCACAAGTTTTATCCTATTTGTAACTCAATACATTTTCAGATCAGTGTCGCTATATGTAGCTAAGAGTACATAATACATTTTAAATATTTAGTGAAACAAACTAGGTAATTTTAGTTACTTTTAACGACCATGAAAAGAAAGGGGTACTGATTTAACAGATATCAAAACAATTTGTGATGCTATGTGGAATGTAGTGAAAACGATAAAACCAAGGTATAAATCTGATCTTCTCTTATACTTAGCATCGACTTAAATATGGATCAAGGATAGAAAATGTACCAAATTTGCTCATTCGACTTATAATCCACATGGATTAATAGGCATGCAAATGAGGAATAAGGCAACCTTACATATATCTTAAGACACTTTTATATAAAATGCAAGTTAAAGGTAAGCAGTATAAAATTCTTCAAATAAAAGGGTCAACATGCTTCTTGCAATCTACATTTTAAAAAATGCTCATGTTGTGAAAGATGATTTACTGAAAAATATTGTATTCCGCTGTGAGTTGACACTCGAAACTTATGCACAATATATGTCCTACATATAGGCATCACAATATCACGTCATATTGGTGATTTGTTTTGCATGATTCATTTTATAAAGAGGAGACAACATTAAACTGAAATTATACGCACTCATGCATGCACATTTTACATTTTATAATATTGAATTACATCAAAACCACGAAAACTCTAGTTGAATAATCGATATGCCCTGGCTTAAAATGTTATTTGGTTGTCATCTCAATAACCTGTAAAACAGAAAACTGGAACCGAAACATGCAGTCCACGTCCAGCAATTTTAACTTTTTGCCCAAAATTTTCACTTTCTGCGGCTATATTTCCAGTGTCTCATAGTTAAAAAAAAACTACAGTAACATTAATTACTGAAGATCATTCGACAGTCTTTATTGCAAATTTATTTTATATACACTTAAAATTAATATGGGATCTAAACAGATCTGCAGAAAATTCGAAATCTAATGTTAGTCTAGTATTATATTTTGCTATTTTGTTTGCCGATATACCAAGATGTTCCCCTCAAGTACTAATATTGGTACTCCCTCCTAAGCACGTTGAGGTTATGGTACGTGCATCTAAATAATGTAATGTTAGTTTGTTACCATTTTCAAAATCCATAATGAAATTATTGTTAGCATCTATATGCTAACATCATGTCCCACACAGACACATTATCATTCCTGACACCGGGCTGACTGGTTCTAGCACTAACCTCTTAATTCTGAGCACCAAACGAGGCAGCCACTAGTACCATTTTTATAGGCCACCGGTTGTAGATTTTGTTCTTGAAATGTTTTTTTTTTTTAAATATTTAACAAAATATTTAAATGTTTATTTATTTCTCATTCTTTATTTATTTATTTATTTATTTATTCATTTATTTATGTATTATTTAAGCACTAATATTATATCTTCGTATTTGTAACAAAAGTGATTCCGAGTTGCTGGAAAAGAGTGATTCAATACAGTGTTTAAAAATGTCGCACATAACTAATTTTAAAAAAAATAGTCACTGATTAACCTTCTCATAATTTCAGAATAAAGTTACACCTAGCTGTTTAATTATGTCTTAAGGAAATATTCAAACTATAGTCCTAAAGAAATAGCTTGAATGCAGAAAAGTTCTAATGGGACCATTGCAAAGTTTCACCAATATGAAACCTGCTACAAATTGTTACCCGATGTCTTAAACTGTCATTTTATGAAAAGTATATTAACTAAAGAATTATATTTCAGTCATGAAGATTTCTCCAAATGTTCCATTCATGCCTGCATGACATTTTTTGAAATCTAATCATTTATAGGCATAAAAAGTATTTCAATGGAGTTATTACAGAGAAAGAATATATGGACAATATAAGACGTCTAAAATGATTCTCTCTACTGGCCTATATAAAGGATCTCAAATGGGTAACGATTTAATATTGCAATTTATGAAATAAGTTGAACAATGTCCAGCTTTTGCGAGCTTTGGACATTATTCAACGAGTTTCATAAATTTAATATTAAATTATTACCCATTTTAGATTATTTTTATCACATAGTTTTTATTTCAGTGGAAATTATTTAGATTGATAGAAGAACAAATAATATCGTTCATTCTGACCTTTCATTTGTTGTACATAAAATATAGTCCCATAGAAAGTTGAACTAGTAAAATTAGATTGTACTGTTTTACAAACTATCAATCAAAGAAATAGCTTCCATCCGAATATACAGATCATGTGTTAACCACACAATCATTTTTCAAAACAGAATTATAAATGCGATGTGATGCAGTCGCATTGCTTTACGGTAAGATGTCACAGTACAGAAGGCCGACAGTAGAATTTACCTGGACCCAATAATGTGTGTTTAAAAACGTTACATTGTTGCGATTTTCATGTGAAATGTATTACAGGATACAAAAAGTCCCACATTTACTGCAATGCATTTGTGACCTGATATTTGTAGTGCTTGATTTAAAAACAATAGACTGTACAGAAGACATCAACACATTTATTTTTTACATCCCATATATGCTACGTAAAGGTGAGGTGGTTGGATGAAGATCTGTGCGTTAGGAGACCCATTCATGTCAAGATTATTCTCCGAACTGAGGTGAGTTTGTTTACTTCGTTGATTTGACATTTAAACCACTCTTGTATATCAATATCTATGTTACTAATATACGCAACGCACCCACCCACCCCGCTATTCTTTAGTTTTATTTGTTATTGTCGTTCTTGTCTTGTAGTTTTATGCTATTTTTCTTATGATGATATTGTTAAACATGACATAATGAACCAATGTGTGAGTAGCATATCCATATTGAGACAGCCGATATGATATTTCCTCAATTTCCATTTGCGAGTCGAGTTAAAAAATGGCCGCCAAAAAATGTTGATTCAGATCAAAACATTCCAGAAGGCGGTGTTAAAACTTTTCCCCACGGTCGCAGCCAATCATTAAAGACACTAATGCACAATAATTTCAAGATCTCATCTGGACCAATCATAATCACATAAAGTGATATGTTCACACGTATAATATCAAAAATATGAACCTGCACGCACTGTAGGAAAACAATACCGTCTATGTGATAAAGTATTATATTGCATTGTCATGGAGGTTATTTCAAGTTTTTGCATATTTTAGAGTTTAATCCTAAAAGGACCATTTTAAAGGCAGGAATTGTCTTGAGTGGATTTCTTGCATTAAACAAATATTTGGAAGATATATAAAAAAAAGTCTAAGGTGATCTTCACTACTACCACATATACTAATACTTCAGTCATGTGAGATATTGCACAATGCATGCACAGCATGTTTTGGAACTTTTACCGTTTATTGCATCTTGGACGTTACTGTGGTTGTTCAAAGTTGCTGCATGATGCATGCATGTAATATTTTGCAATTCAGTCCTAGAATGATTGATTTGAAAGTAGGGAAGGCCTCGAGGGGAGATGTTGCACAAAATAAATATTTGGAACATATTAAAAATCTAAAGGAACTGCTACTATTATTCTGTAAATTTATATTTCAGAGCCTCGTGTGTTTATTTGAATTTGTTGCATTATGGCTGCATGCGTATTGGGTAATTTAGTCCTTAGAAGGCTATTCTTAAAGTAGAAGAGACCTAGAGGGGATAAGATGAATAGTAGGAAGATACTAAATGTCTGTTTAAGGTTGTCCATAGATGTGATTTCACATTCATGGTCTTCAAGCTGGGTGTTGCTAGAAAATAATATTGTTAAGATATCAAAAGTCTATTGGTATTGTTACTATTGCTGTCGATAGTTGTTGTTCACTTTTACTATTGCCCAGTATTGTTCACTATTACTATTGCCCCCACAGACTTATTGTTCACTACGGAGTTTATTCCATATTAAAGGTCTATAGGTGCTGTTAATATTGCTTCAAAGACTTATATTTCACTATTAGGGTATTTCCAGGCTATAACATAGTTGATGTGGTAATAGTCTTTATAACAAAAATATAATCCAAAATGTCTCTAATTGAATTTATAATAATACCAAAATAGTGATTCAGTTTGAAAATATTATTGAGTACTTTGTAATGCCAGTGAATAACTTTGTTTTAAAACATCCTCTCTAATTAAAGCTAAAAACAACTGAAGTAAAAATATAGCAATGAAGAATCTGTTTACTTCTTCCTTGCACAAAAACATACGACACAATATGAGGACTAGGATGAGGGTGATCTTAATGAAAATATCCATCACACTGTAATCAAAATTCATTTTACAAAGTTTCTAAAGTCAGAATGAAGGCCGTGTCTATAACTCAAAACCAAGAAAACATATATAATATACAACCACAAACAAAAGTTAACTCTGTAATATGTTGTTTAAAAAAGAGGCATTAATCAGGAAGGCTCAAACTTCTACCCTCAATAATGGACAAGTGTCAATCACACAACAAAAATTAAATATACACAGCATATAAATAATTATTGACACACGTCATCAGTTATAACAGTATCGTGAGCGACGTAATTCTTCCTCATCCTTCCACCTATACAATATAATGTCTCCAAGCATTGTTACAGTAATTCCTTACTTGATTATTCCAGGACTTGTTACAATAATTAGTGACTTGATTATCCCAGGCCTAGTTACAGCTAATGTAAGCTTGATTAATCCAGGTGTTGTTATAATGTATGAAAGATGTGATTTATTCCCCTTAGCTTATGTTACAACTGGGAGTTTCTGACTTTGGATCCTCTTGACAACATTCAAGAAATGGGTATGGACTCCATATTCTGGTACAGTCGTCAATCCATACATTTTAGTACAAATAAATACAATTAAATTTTGCTTCGTCTAAAGCTATGAAGTTATTTTATTCTTAGCATCCTTATTTATCCTTCTTTCTTACCTAGCAAAGCTTACATTACTTAAACTGACAAATTGCTCTGATAATCTAGGTGGTTAGAGCATCTGTCTCTAATGCAATAGGTTGTGGATTCGATCCCCGGTTAAGTCATACCAAAGACATAAAAATGGTACTAACAGCTGCCTCGCTAGGCGCTCGGTATTAAGGGTTAGTGCAAGGACTAGTCCGCTTGGTGTCAGGATAATGTGACTGGGTGGGACATGATGCTACATGTCTGCAGCATGATGCCCCAGTGCTTGACATTTCTATGAACTGCCACAGTGCAGACATCGTAGCGATATGACTGAAAATCTTTTGAAAGCTACATTAAAATACTAAAACACTCACACTTAAACAGATACGGCTAATTAAAGATAGATTTGTTTTGCTATTTAGAAAAATTCATGAAAAAATAATATCATTATCATTTCTATTCTTGACCACCTGCATTGTAACATATATTCAACTGTGTCTTCATATGTACACGCTTTACCAGTTAGCAAGTTTATTAGAATTGTCTGATTTTTAACAATAATTGTAGCAGTTTGATCTGTCAGCATCCCATAGACTATTCTGTTTCTGATATTTCTTAGATGGTCATTTCTACTGATCCAGACTTTAATTATAAATAACGTTATTTTTTTCTTTCACTTACATGCACTTATAACTTACATTCCATAATAATCCTTTTTTGAAAACTAACCATTGTGACAAATAAAACAGTGATATAAAAGGGATTCTATATTCTTCACAATTTCCCTTTGAGTGGATGCAATAATATATAATGTTTGTGTGTGTGTGTATTTTAGGTGTATATAATTTCTGTTATAGATTATTTTGTGCATATTAATAAATATTGTATACCTTGAATATTTTTAGTTGAGTATATTTCCTCCTTATTTTAGAATTGATAATGTACAGTTCTTTATACATCATATATATTTGGGCTATTTCCAATGAATTAGATTATGAATTATTAGTGTAATCGTGTTTCACTTTTCGACATAATCCAGATTTAATGTGTAACTATTGAGTATATCACCTCGACGTTTTCCTTGATGTATTGTTATATTATTATGAGTTTTGTGTTACAGCGTGCACTGTACTGTACAGTATATATACCGTATCTGGGAATGATACCAAGAATGTATGATTTACTTGCAATTCACGCCCATTAAGGTACCATATCATCTTTTACCTCATCTAGTCTAGTTGACAAGGAATATTCCAGATTACTTGAACAACACTTCAATCCAAGATGTAAAATACATGGGTATGGATGTTAAACAAAGACCAAAAATAAGTCTCCATTATACAAACAGTCTTGTTTGTTTAAAGGAAAACGTTTGTTTGTAATAGCGAATAAAATTCTGAAACTACGCATACGAATTGTATGATGGACATTTCTTATAACAAGCTTTATGAGTGTTACTTGGTCGTAACGGTTGTACACTTTCTTCATTTAGAGGCTGAATATTTCTTACACTGTAAAATTCTTTATAATGGTTCAGTCTGTTATAAATGAACTTTATTATCATTATAATGTCTCTAATAGTGTATGTTTGTAAATGTATTAATATGGTTTGCAATACCATACTGACTATGTAGTTGATACAGCTACAATCAGTAGTCAAGTCAATATTAAATTTCAATTATTGTCATAATCTCTTTATTTATTATTTTTTCATTATCTTCAGCTGAGTCAGAAATATAGGTCTTGCCTAACATTCCTCAGCACTTGATTTCTAACTTAAGTATGTTGTTTGAACAGCATCATCGTTCATTCAGTAAGTTCATTTCAAATACAGTACAATTCGTTTATCATATAATTTTATGGGTGGTGTCTAAAATAGTTCATTATTTATTTGCGTCAAAAAGCTTAATTTAATTTTTAAAAATTGTTTCCAAATTTTACCAATATCAAATGTTTCAGCATTTTTAATCACTGCTGTAATAATTACGAAAAAGGAGAAAAATCATTTATAAATACAATTTATACAATATACTATATGTACTTGGAAAACATTTAGTAAGATTTGACTTCATCACGTACCTTAAAATTCACTTGAAACTATGTTAAAAATGAGAACTAGACCTTTTATTTTGCTAACTTCACCAAGAAATAGTTGCACAAACGTGACACATCTTTAGGCCAGCCACTAAGTTAATAAAATACATTTTTGTCAAAATCCCTAAGCACAAATTTATGTGTTGTCTTATTATTCACGTATTTTTCCGTGCAAATGAATTTTAAGCAAATGAATTTTAAAAATGTCACCATTAACATCCTGCATTGCAACAGCAATAATGGAACTAATAAAAAACCCACTTAACTTGCTACTTATACTCAGTTTCTGAAGTGTGCGACAATTCAGCCATTTAGGTCTAATTACAAAAACCAGACGCTCGGTCAGTTTATACCGCTGGTCATCAACGCGCAATTTCTTGCGAAAGAGCGCAACAATTCTGATGCAAAATTGTTGCGTTAATCCGTGTGGAGCCCAACAGAGCTCTAATTCACATTCTAACAGACCGTAAATTGCTTTGCAGGCATATCTGATGACCAGTATAACAAGACAAATGTGTAACGGATATCGACCTTATTATAATAAACTGCTTCCACGTGCTTGGAAAATGACATTCACCTATACAGTAACGTTACTTAAGAAGTATGCTAACTACATACGTTCTTAAAATCTAACATGATCTTTGCCAGAGCTGGTAGTACCATATTCTGAATGTACACTAAAATAATTATAAAACTGATTAAAACTGCACCGGCTCGATTTCTTCCAATTCATCATTGAACTTCCACAGTAACAATGTAAAATAATTACGTATGATCAACAAAAATTTAACATTTCTTCCTGAAAGTCAGGCAAATGCGGTAGGAAGGCGTATTGGTTTGGCTTGCGTATTGAAAATGTCATCTGGCAATTTCTGCCATTCCAAACATTTTAAGCATCAAACTCAAATACTAGTCAAATAACTCATGGAATCTTTAAAGCGTATTTATCCCACTTGCATGGAGATGGTTTAGCTTTGTTCAAGGTGACTTGGGGTATTTGGTGCCTTGTTCTGTATATTATTTCCAAAGAAATCGTCCATCGTGTCCCGAGAAATTGTGAGCTATCCTGAGGAATAGCGATTACAGTTTCCGTAACGTTTAATGTCCTAAAAACTCCATGTGTCGTCAATATGGTCTAACATCCTTATGACGAATGTTGGAAGCGTGTTAGTTCTTCGAAAGATTTTTTTCTACGTCCTCCTGTAATCTTGTTACATTATGAGCAATGAAAAGCTATGTTATTGATTTGCTTCTTGCGCGCTCGATGAATCATGCGCAAATAAGAAATATAAATGCCAATCTCTTGCATCAATTTGAAATTGAAGAAGATGAAGCTCCTTTTCATCTTTTCATCCTCCTCCTGTTCGATTAATATATTTGAATATAATGTTCATATTCCAAGTCCACGATTTGCTGATAAAGATGATATCGTTGCATTCCAGTACAAAACGTGCGTTCTGAGGTGGTTGACGCTTTTCAGTTTTGAACAATTATAGCTTAATCGCAGGAGTTGTCAAGCTTTTTTTCTCTGTGAACATATCATGGGATGTTGTTGTCAACACATAAGGCTGAAAAATGTTCCCCGACAAGCCGAGTAATGAATTTGTTTTTGACCTTCGTGACGACAGCGCTTAGAAGCTAAACCCGACATTTCTGTCCACAATGAATGTGTTGCTCCTGACTATTAATTCAAGGTCACATTTCTCATAAGCGTATCTGAGAAAGCCGGTGATATTGATAAATGGCATCAAAATGATCTTCGCGATGATAGATCTGAATGTATTTTCCGTCTGGGAAATCGTCGCCTCGAAACAGTAGAGGTTCATTCAAATTTTGAGGGTACAATTTTAATGTGCAACGTGGAACCAAGACGTCATGCTGTTTCTGCATTTCAGTGATGCCGAAGACTGTGCTATTCGATAGGCCAACTTACTGTAAAATGTGTTCTGCTTCTTTTCGATGTTTGGTTCAGTCCGATTTTTGTATACCTTTCCAGTCTTTTTTCCATTCTGCCGTGTCGTCCCACGATGTCGGATCTGGCTAAACACATTTGATCTTAGTCATTGTTAATTTGGTCAATGCTGCGCTTGGGTATGCCAAAGCCGTCCACCAATAACACTTTTAAACGTCCGCTCCCTTTCTAAGGGTGGGTGGGTAAACGTATGTCAAGTAAAGAGTAGCTTTTCCCTCGTTGATCTGAAATTGGTGTTGAACCATGCCGATGACTTTGGAAGGTGTCAGTTTTACCCGGCTGC
The DNA here is from genome assembly GCA_016746295.1 of Potamilus streckersoni. Classification (NCBI taxonomy): domain Eukaryota; kingdom Metazoa; phylum Mollusca; class Bivalvia; order Unionida; family Unionidae; genus Potamilus; species Potamilus streckersoni. The sequence continues at coordinate 141,665 of JAEAOA010000557.1, forward strand.
TAAACTCGATCCAGACGGGCGATCTTAAACTGTCGTGATAAACGGAGTCTCTCAAGATCGTCTTCGTTGGTTCCGCATCGTCGTTTCAGTGTGGTTCACAAGGAATCGGTGATGAAATCTGCCTGCATTCTCGAGTGGCACTTTGGACTAGAAATCTTTAAACATCACCGTGTAAGTGTATACTTGGAATAGTGTTTTCCGTCTTTGGCTTGTAGGTACACTTTTCGGGTATTACTGACTTTCTTTCGTTATGGGTAGGCTCTCTTCGTCTTGGGATGGACGTGGAAGGTGTTGATTCAGGTTCACTCATGTCTTCTATTTGAGCGAACACTTCGTTTCGTGTGTGAGACAACCAATCACGTCGTGACCTTTTCCCTTCTTCTTCTCTCTCACTGAAGTTTCATGGCGATTGCGGATTCATCGATAATTTTAAACGTTCGTCTGTTCCCCTCTATAATTTTTGTTGTGTCAATGGCTTGGTATATTTCACAAGGGCAAGTGGAAGTGAAACAATTAGGAACCTTTGCCTGAATTATGTGAACGACACCGATGCGTCACAACACTTCAGATATTTTGACGACATTTTGATTCAAACTCTACAATGAAATAAAATTGAGTCTCTGTTATAGTGTGATAGTGGCCTATGTCAGATGGGATACTCTGAGGTAATTTTCACTCTGAGTTTTTGTCTTCATATTGTTGTTTATTTTCAATATCAAGCTTGCGTCAAGATCCTGTGCACTACACATGGCTGTGATTTAGACAATAAGACGTAGCACCAAAACAAAAATATCTTGTGATACGTCTACGTTGAAGGACTAATCTTCGTATATGAAAAATTCAGGTATAAATGTTGGGTTGCGCTGCATTAACTTCTTATTGCTATAAAGGTCAAGTGATTAATACTCTTATATATATCGTTAATATAACTATTCAAAATAAACAAGGACCTTTTAGCCGTACTTGTGTATTTCTTTTACTTTTTATGATTATTTTTTATATTAGGTAGGTGGACGAGGCATTAAAATTTGTACATATAAAATGTCCCTTACGCCCTTAAGGAAAGTTAACTTTTATTGGCACAGTTTGCCAAATCTGCCAAAAGTTTCGATTTCTGTGTAGTTTCTGTGTTTAAGTAATTTTGTATGCATTATTCTCTTTATACTAATTTCCTTTTTTCCACATATAACTCTGCTACATGCATGGCTCAAATTAGAGGAGGTAACTGCGTTTAGCACCTCCATGTTTGAACTATTTCCATCAAGATAAAGTAAGGCATTTTTGGCTTAATTTGCTATATGAAAGGAAATAGTGGGTCCAAAGAGCGGATCATTATTTTCTCTTATCATACAGATTTCCCTAGCCAAAGTCAGAGCCTAAATGCATTTACCAGCTGAAAGTAAAGGTACGTATCTTTCGTTGACATTCACAATATAAAAAAAGTTTTCATATTCAGTGTAATTAGTTCAGAAAGTTTTTCTGCAGTTAACAATATAGTTTCGCCTCTTACACTTCCGACCGCTCTGTTGACCTCAGTAGTTAGAGTGCCTGCCTCAGATGTTGGAGGTCGTTGGTTCGATTACCGGCCTGGCCAAGTCATACCAAAGACTTATAAAATAATAGTCCTAACAGATGCATCTCTAGGTGCTCAGCAGTAAGAGGTTAGTATTCAGACTGATTTGGCTGGTGTTTGGATAATGTAACTGGGTGGGACATAACAACACGTCTCCGGCACGTTGCTGCAGTGCTAGACATCATTATAAACTGTTACACTACAGACATCGTAACGATATGACTCAAATCGTTAAAGCTACGTTAAAAGTCCAAATCACACACCACGGTCTCACATTCTCTCTTAGTATTAAAAGTGCACTAGTATCACCTGCTTTTTTTCTTTTACAGGTCTTTTTTTGTATGGTAAAATATTATGATTAATTGGTCAGTCATGCTGATAGAAGTACTCGTTCGATTCTCATCCAGGTCTACGATTAATGGACAGATTTAGCTTCGGCTCTAGGTGTGCTTTGTGGAATGTGCATATAAAAGGTCAGGCACTTGAAATATTTCCAGTCTTTAACTGAACTTGACACTGTTAATATTTGTTCTGTACCCTATCTTTCTAGTATCTATCATTTTGAAACTCCAGAAATCCTTAATATCAGCTGAAGTGAACTGTAGTCTGATAAGAAATTTCCCTGTTAAATTGTAAAGATTATTTATATATGTACGATCAATCTAAGTGCCCATGTGTCCTTTGATTTATCTGGTATGAAACTTTATAAGCTTACTTGTGTTACATACAGCAGTGTATCAATGTTGCACAATGGCCTAATGTTTGAAGGTTAAACTTTGATCTTTCCTAATTAGCTAGACTATTGTGATTAGCCCCTCCCCAATACACACACAACATTGTTGATGCTATTAATGCTAACCAGAAGAACAAAAAAAAATTAGGACTTCTTAGTTTATTTGAGCCTAAAATTACTTTCACAGCACATTCTTTACTTGACTGCAGTTTCTTTCTGTTACGTTACCTAGAACAGTTTAGAAAATTTTGTAGTTTCACTCCAACAATTTGCAGCTCCAAAATCCCTTCTCGGCATTCAATCAGAATTGGTTTGGTACTGTCCTGAGGCTATAGTGGCAAGAAATGCGGTTGGTCATAACTCATAATGTACACAATTGCAATGCATTTGTATCAAAATAATAACTTTGTAGAAGGGTACAGTAATAATATTAGTTTTACATACAGTAAATGTTTCGTTTTAGCATTGTCTCAAATGTTTAAATATATAAGTACAGTATTATTTTTCAGCTAAATGTTTAAGGTGGAGAGAATGGTTTGTAAATCGGTCTGTCACATTTCTGAACTTAAGAATATGTTGTGACTTTTACAGATATTATTGTAAAATAATTAAAAATATAGATATATTTGTGAATTAAAAGTTTGTGATGTTCTTGAAATTGATGTGAGGCGTGTTCACCTCCTATAATTAACTTGCAGTAGACAGTGAAATAAAAAAATCTGGCAGAAAGAAGAGCCATCCGTCAATGATTGTAGATATGTGAATTCAAGACATAGAATATCTCAAAAACGGCCTTTATATGAACTATTTTGAAGTGCATTAAGATGTTTATTGCACAATATTTTATTTCAGATGATGTTTCGACAGTCCCTAAAGTCCTGTAGCTGCTAACTGATTGAAATGACCACAGCAATTGGAAATATTCAACATGTCTTTTGCATTTTTGCGACCTGTTACTTGAGAAATTTTAATGTAACTGAGATGTTCCTTTATTTGCATACATGAATCTGACAAAGTTCGTTTTGGTCAACCATATTGAAATAATTAGTTAACTTTGCCTGCGAAAGCTTCAGTTTCACCACTCAATCATTTTGCATTTCAGTGTCAAAAAATATTCATAATGATTGTTTGTGTAGTTTCATGGCAATCCTACAAGCAGCTATAATAAATCTGTGCTAAAGAGATAATGACCAATGGCCATCCCGTAATATCTTCTGGTCTATGACCAGCAGAGTTTTATATTTTTCAGCATATGATAAGCCACATTGCATTAGGTGGAGAAAGAACATGGGAAGTACCAATGACGCATGGGAAGCTACACTGGTCAAGGAAGGACTTGAATTCATGCAGGCAGAGGTGAAATGTGCGAGTGATCCATAATGTAAATGTCCATTCGAACACCTATAGTCCTCAATGCCCACTCCTCAGAAGCCTGTGAAAAGTACAGCTAAAATTATTAGTTTTAAATGCAAACTGTTGTTGAAAATGATTTACCATTTATATGAATTGATTTAAGTGTTCAGAAGGGGAGGATAAGCAATGTGTATCAGTGATGTTTTTTATGAATGAAGTTTGAAATATCTCTTTAAAGTGTCAATTTTCATAGTCTGGAATATACCTGGCTTTCAGTTTGTAACTTCAGATTATAAAACGGTCAGACTAACATGATTATTATTTGTTATGTCATATCATTATCTACACAAATGGGTGCAATGAATACATGAAATACTTCCATATCATTAAAAGTGTATAACAATCACCAAGCTTGATCAAAATCTAATGAAACATCGAGTACTAGATTTGACTAGCTCAACCACCAGTCTGATGCAAGGTTAGTTTATTTAACAAAAATAAATCTAGGGCCCAGGGTGGCAATACGGTCTGATGGCAATACGGTCTGATGGCAATATGGTCTGATGGCAATACGGTCTGATGGCAATATGGTATGATGGCAATACGGTCTGATGGCAATATGGTCTGATGGCAATATGGTCTCATGGCAATACGGTCTCATGGCAATACGGTCTCATGGCATATGGTCCGATGGCAATACGGTCTGATGGCAATACGATCTGATACGCTCAACTTTACAGATTCCTCGCATCTAACCAATGTCTGCATGGGTTCTATTCTAGTTTTGGTCAATGTGAGTATGTGAGAAAGCTTACCAGCAATTGCTTCTGGGCTCAATTAAACAGGGACCAAAGTCTGATCTTCAGAATGGTATCAAGATCAGTCAACCTGATGCCAAAAATATTCATCAATCTAACTTGTTATGAAATGTGCCCCAATCTTTATGATATACTGCAATACGTCACTATTTTACACGTGGTAACAATATCACCGATGCTCTGAATCACAGCATTTTAGGACCCAAAGAAGATTAGGCCACAATCACAGTCTGCTTAAAACCCGATATCCACTGTCCTACATTGGGCCCTGGAGATCTGATTGTAATCAGATTGTATGTGACCCATTATACACATTTTCTTATTTATACATCATTACTGATCAGAGAAGTTCAGCTATTTGATAATTTGTTAAGTCAGTTTTATTACAGTAATAAAATTGTATCTTTCAAATACGTTTGCATTGTTTAACCCATGTATGTGCAACTTTCTTCAGAGTGCTGGCCGAAGAGAGAGAGAGAGAGAGAGAGAGAGAGAGAGAGAGAGAGAGAGAGAGAGAGAGAGAGAGAGAGAGAGAATGCATACAGCATTTAATTACTAGAATTACTACATAAAGAAAGAATAATGCCATTAAGTACAAAATTAGATTTAATACATCAATTAACCAATGTCGAAAATACTGGAAATACAGTAAATATAGTCTGCAGTAATCTGATTCTAAGCAATTTTCTCTGATTTAAAATTTAAATATAGTAAAGGTCAAAAGGGTCATGTAGGCATCGATTATCGATTATTTTAGGCATCAACATCGACTATTTCAGTAAATGGGTGTCATCTATTAGAATTTGATTCCACATATATTTAAGTGGCAAGTATTCACTTCATTTGGATTCATATACATCTATATTCATTTGTGAAGGTCGTTATTTAGACGCCACGACCCGTCATAATCAATGTTCAATTTCCTAGACATATTTGGAGGAAATGAACATAATGGTGTGAGCCAGTACAACCCGGAAGTAACAATGAAAGGCTGCGCATATTGATAAACAAATTCGTACTACCCTCGACTGTGACAATTCCACTCAACGTGCTCGTATGCTGACACAAGTTTAGTACATGGCTACCATTGTAAAAGTCCATAGAAATATATAATTTTCCTCTAGAAGTGTCTTGGTGAGAGTTGGGGTGCAGAGCTTTCAATAATCTGGATATAATTTGCTTACGGAAAATTAGTGTTCAATTTAAAAAGAACAATATATATTTAATTTAAAATGGGTAAATGCACATACATGACCCACGTGACTTGTACTATAGTCATGATCCATCTGAATCAATAATCTAAATACATAACAGATATATGCAAATATGTGTACTAGTAAGTAAATATAACAAAACTTTCCTGTTCAAATTTATTTATATCCTTTTGAAGGCATTTTTAATTTTACTATTGTATTTTCATTGAAAATACATGCCATTAAATGTAGTAAATTTATTGCTTGAACTATATGTTCTTAACTATGTATAAATACCCTAATTAAAGCGGTGCAAATTACACACAGATATTAGCAGAAGCCCAGCTTCTCTAATGAACAATGTAACACACATTTTTTAATCATGTTTTTCTTTCCTCCACTACATATCAAAGACTGCCATAGGCGGCCAAGTGCACTGAGCAAGGGGCAGTTTTTGGTTCACACTTGGAATACTGATATCACCCACAGAAGATGATCATCTGAACAATTGATAATACCGATAAGGTGATTTCATGTTGTGGGGCAATTTGAGAGACAGATTTTTTAAAGTAAAAGATAATTCTAACATGTTTCAATTACAGCTTTGTGTGGTTTACCTGCGTCAGTTTGATGTTAAGCTGTCAGACAAAAGCACAAAATTAAGGATTGATCTTAGAAGGGTTTGGCTTGTGTTTGTATTGTTTGTATTATTGTTCCAATAATTCAAGCCACTATAATGTGTTATCAGAATATCATTGTTCTATTGCATTCTTTATTATGGGTGTTTGTAGATATTATTCCACACTATAATATATTAAGTATTAAAATATTTATTTTACAAAACACCACAAAAACTGACACCTACAAAAATAAATAAAATCGCAATAAGCAAATAATTCTAAGTTTTATCAGAAGCTGGTTGGAAATATGGCCTTCAGTATGTTAACAACCTCGGTAAATCAGAAGCAATATTATCCATTTAATACGAGTAAATCTTGTACAATATCAAACTCATCTGCGTTCTTGATGATATAAGCTGGTATTCAAAGTTTATCAAACTTAGACTATAAATATCTATTCATAGCCCAAACAATCAGATCACCTGCGTAATATCTCTGAATGCGGCTCATCAAACATGTCCAAAATCATTATACATTTATATTCAATGTTGAAACAAAATCACATCAGAAACGTTATGACCAGAGTGGTAGCAAAATCAACTCTACAAAGTCCATGGAGTGACAGCAAGCAATACAACGTTCGTCCATTAATAATTTGTATAAGTTTAATGTATGCTGTAATGTTATTTGCTATTGAAGAATAACTGCAAAGGGCGTTCTATAATTTTTTATTAAATAAAAGATATCTGTACAGCTAGAAAGGGAATAAAGTATTTTCCCATGGAACTTAAATCCTAATGAACATATAAACCAGCTGTTGCTTTGTATCAGTTCCAATCCAGTCTTGGATATCTGATTAATTTTATTGTCAAGTGATATTGTAAAGCTAATTAGTTTAAGGATTACACTACATATACAGTACCCTAAAATGAATGTTTATTACAATTTCAACAAAGGCATTGATGCAAGAAATATAGGTCACACAGACGTCATGTGTTCAATAAGAATGTAAAAATAGAACATTCCAAAAACTCACATAGTCAAGAGCTAAAGGCAGAAACCTAACCAAACCCGGTAAATGATGGAATATAGATCAAGATGAGCATATGTTAGTAGCAAAGATGCATGTACACAGTTAAACGATTCGATCATGAACAGCGTTTTTCTGCTTTTTTGAATTTTTGACATAGCTTCAACAAGTTTTGTCCTATCGCTATAATATCTGCAGTGTGTGAGTTTATAGTGATGTCAAGCACTGTATCATCTTGCTGCAGATATGTAGCGTGATGTACCACCCTGTCACATTATCCTGACACCAGACTGACCAGTCCAAACATTAACCTCTTAATACTGAGCACCAAGTGAGGCACCTGCTGGTACCATATTTGTCTTTGGTATGACTCGGCCGGGGATCTAACCTAGGGTTTTGAACCCACAACCTCCCTCATCCATTATAATAACATGACCAGCTATGCATATGTTTTATTCAATACATAATATAATATTTAGGTCACATGACTATTATTTCAATAGATGCACTGGATACCTCTGATGTTTATATCACTATAACACTGTCCCAGATATAGCAAAGGAAGTCATAAATCATATTATACAGTTGAATTTTGTTTTTACATATATTGTGCACCAGTTAATGGCTACCCTGCATATAACAGAGTACAATTCTTAATCAAGCAAAAAAATACTCCAAGAAGATTTTTTAAAAAAACAGATGTTAAAATTTTCAAAAACTAAAAGAATCCTTTAAAAAGTACACATTCATTGTATAAAGTTGCTTCTTGAAATACCCATTAAAAAATCTGCATCATTGGAGAAGAGTCCATTGACTGAACAACAATCTTTTAGCCCCGAATTCACTTACTGTGTGAACATTGGCAAGATATTCCCAAATCAACCATGTTGGTCGTATACAAGACTGGCTCAATACCACATCATATTTGTGATTTGTTTTACTTGAAGAATGCCACTCTCCGATGTTGTCTTCAATGTTGGCAAGACAAAATTGAAACTGAATATGTGGGTGGGTTTTTGATGTGTGTGTGTGTATGTGTGTGTGTGTAGTGTAATATAAGTACACACCAGACAGAACAGAAAGTGCTATCCTTCGATTCTACAAGAGAATAATATTTGTATCACACACACACACGCACGCATTACTAAGTGTCATTACATCAAAACCATACCAACTCCACTGTTAATCACTCAGATAACTTGTCCTGTCTTCAAAGTCCTTTGCTTGTGATTCCAATGACTTGAATAACAGAAAACTGGAACCAAAACTTGAGCATTTTAATGTTTTAGTCAGTAATTTTATTTTCTGCAGTTATACGTCTACATTTGCAATATATTGTCCAAGGTAACAAAGCTGCAACCAAACCATATTGTAAAGATCACTCAATGGACCATATAGAATTGGCAATTGGTGCAACTATTTTTTTACATACAGGAAAATTTTCTGTTTTTGTATCATCGGGACCTACAGAACCTAACCTTTACACGGTGGCAGTCATTATTTCAAGCTGGTTACTGTAGCCGATTTTACTAAATACAATTCAACCACTATCATGGTAGTTTGTTTCTTTACGTGATCACAAGTAAAATCAAAATTTACTGTACAATTACTACAAATTTCACTTGCTGCAATAAAACATTTGAAAAATATTTGCTTTAAATACTGTGACCCTGCCCAAGCAAAGAAAACAAACAAAAACTTTATTATTTAGAAGTGGGACAAAATCAATCAAACATCATTTATTTACTGACTCTCTGCTTCAACAGGTGATGAAGTTACCTCTCCACTAATAACAGTATTTCCTCTTTTTGGGTTATTCAAATTTTTCTCTTTATCCTGCTGACCTCTATTATTTTCCTTTTTATTCTTTTTTATAAAAATTTAAACACCAACTATTACAGGAATAACAAAAACAGTTACACCAACTGCTATGCCAGCAATAGAACCACCTGACAGTTGCTCCGATTTACCCTGGTCACTGGAAGCAGGAGGTCCATTGGTTTTCATACATTGCAATGTTTGCTTCATTGTCAAATTGACATATCCAAGCATGTAGTTGCTCCCGTTGGACAAACTGTACCATAATTCCTTTTCATTTTCAGGAAGGCATTCAAATACTTTTTGTTTCTTTCTTATTTCAGCCTCGGATGAAATAGCCGTTTCATTGATACACAGATGGTAGACTTCACCCCTTGCAAACGAGTCTCGAAGACTTTTTTGGCGAAATGATATATTTATGTGTTTTTTCTCGAATGAGTCTGGAACAGTCATTAGCAGGCCATCATGACATGAAATGTTCTTGTCAATATTACTTATATAGCCATAGTCACAGCTATAATTAAGTGTCTCCCCATGGAGAACTATGTTTTTAGACAAAATCTGTCCATTTTGTGGTTCAAATGGCAGTTGACAGCTACACAAGCAGGCAAAAATTTCTCCTTCCCAATTCCCTGTGTCATCCATCAAATAACTTCCAGTTTGTGACTTTGGATCATGAACTCTGTCAGTTTCAATACATACAACTTTTGCTGCTTGTTTTGTAATGTTCTCTCTGATCGAAACATTATGACATGTGTCATGTACAAGTCCTGCTCCAGTCACGGTAATAGCACACATCAGAAACATCGCAAAAATGATGAAATTCTTTGGGATCATCACTGTGAAGTATCTCTGTTTTTATAAAGGAAACAAAACTTGAAATAGTTTTTTTGATTGGTATTTTAAAACATAGCAACACACAAAGTTTATACAATAATAAAGCAACTGAGGCAAATGCCATCGCCAGGGAAACAGTGTGACAACAGCAGCTGATCCTGGTTTATCTAATATTTGGATGTGCAATACCTACACCCTTCTGCTTGTAAGTCCAGCACAATATCAATACTTAACCATCTTAAGATGGCTATAACAAATTTAAATGATCAAATTATCGTGATAAACTGATGTCACCTTACAAATAGCATGTGTAGACTATGACTTGCACCTATAAATTTTGAGTCTAATTATATGTGAAGAAAAAACCCACCATTCCAACAGATATATAAATCAACATTTTAGGAAGAGTAACTGTCTGTGAAAAGTTAAAAATCTAATGTAGGGCTACATATACAGCCTCCTCCCATGCACAATAGGTAAGTGTACAATTAAGCTGCCCTAAACTGTATTTCTAGATTCGCCTCTGCAATTCATTACTGAGGTTACATGTTTTGCACGGAAATACATCTTTAAAGTGCCCTTTTAAATGATAATTGCCATGCCCTTTTTGAATGATAATTACCATGCTCTTTTTGAATGATAATTACCATGCTCTTTTTGAATGATAATTACCATGCTCTTTTTGAATAATAATTACCATGCTCTTTTTGAATGATAATTACCATGCTCTTTTTGAATGATAATCACGCGCTTTTTTCAATGATAATTACTGTGCTCTTATTAGATCGTGACGGAAATACTTTTGAGACAGAGGGGTTAATTCTTGCTTGAAGTGTGCAACAAAGTAAACATGTTTGCTACGCTTATGCGAGAAAATTACTTCAATCTCTTTTCACAATATGATCTACAATTAGTATACAGGCATTGAACATTTTACTTTAATGGACTGGTTCAATTCTTATACAGTTAGTAATAAAAAAGATATTGTCTCACGATAGATTGGAGACGAAAATTAACTGCAATGACGTAAAGGAAGAAACTTGAAAACATTGGCAGGTTGAGAGAGTAAACATTAATGAAACGAATTGAAGAAATAATCTTTGCTTAAAAAATTAAGGATCAGAGCATTATTTACGTGTGCATAAATCTTGCAATATTTTTTTGATTTCTGATTAAATCCAATTTTTCGAATATCGTGATTTTTAAAATAGACAGAGTTCTTGTCCTTTCTTCTCATCATCGGACAATAAAAGAATAAAGTTTCCTAAGGCGTCATGTGTATGATTGACAGGCAATATCACCACACTTTTTGATTCAACGTGTGAAATTTTGAATTCTCGACATAGGAAATAAAGCTTCCAGCTATATGTGTAACTCAACAGATAACATCTAAAACTTTTATGTAGGAAATACAACCTTCAACCACCGCTGAGTAAATGAACATATAAAATCTAAACTCTCGACATTTAAAGTTAATTTTTCAACACACGTCCAATTTTCAACCACCGCTGTGTAATTCGAAAGATAAAATCTAAACACTAAACAATAAAATGAAATCTTCAACTACCGCTGTGTAATTCAACATATAAAATTGACAAACTCGACATAAAATAGAATTTTCAGCACCTACAATTTGATTTAGCATGTGAAATTGAACTTCTTTGTATTATACTTTATCTTTTGATCAGCTTTTTCCCCTAGTGCGCCTTATCGAATGCAACATGATTGCGATTGCAGAGTGTACGGCAGTCCTGCTTGACCTTGAATTCGGCATATTTTTATTTGGGATTTCCAAACACTTCAGACATCACATGACCCGTGGGATGCTCAGGCTGACTCGTACGTGTTTAACTGGTACGGGTTCATTGAACATCAACCGCTGAAATAACTTGACAGATTAAAAGACGGTATATTCAGAACTCACGGCACTAATTATGTTTGCTCAGTAATCATAGGCAAATACCATGATCTTGAAAGTCCAATAACTTTTAATTTTTAATGTTCATGATCAAACCTATATTTATCGATACAGACAATTCCAAGTCATTGTAGGAAAACCATACGCGTTACAAAATATTCCGGATTTATATGTTTAACACGTGTGCTTTCAATTCCTCGCCAAAAGTTCTGGTACTAATTTCAGTAATAAGTGTTCCAAGCTCAATACTGTTAACGGACTGAAATTGCACCATTAAAACAATGCTGCTTTTTCTAGCTAAGACAGAGATGTCATTATATGGCAGATAAAAAACGACGTTGTAAATTGAAGTAGCTATTTGTTGAACTAATATGGCGGCCAACCCTGAAGGAAATATGTGATAAATACTTTTCACATGTAATTCTACACTAGCATGCAGAAAATATGTTATCAAATAAGTTGATTATTTAATTTATTTCTGCATATGTAACAAACATTCACAGCTTTTAATAATAAGCTGAAAACGTGCCAGGTGTGAATCTCACTAGGTTGATCTGTTGATACACACAGACTCATGTTAGTACCATAAAGAAATGGTACTAATCATAGTACCATAGTCGGATGCAAAATATAAGACCATGTTTACCACAAAGATAGATAATTTTACCGAATATCTTTGTCACGACACCAAATGTAAAACGGATGCGGTTCGTCACAAAATTTGTATTTAGTTCTTCATTTGGATCCTACAGATTACACATGTACGAGGCAAGTAAGTACCATCACAGGAATCTGACATTTTATCAACAAAGTAAGACGAAATTTCTGACGACATGAAATCACCTTATGTGTATTATCAATGAACACAAGGATTGAAAGCGTAACCTCAACTATCCGCTCGATTCGAATTTTCTCACGCGTCTTTTATCGTGTCAGAATCGTAAGAAGGAAAAAAATACACATACTCCAGGTTAATTCACAGGATTGGATTCATGCAATAGTCGTCCGAGAATTGTGTATTGGTACGTTACTGTCATCTGAATGAATATGTGTAAGTTTTTAGTCTTCGTGAAATTCTGAAGCGATAAAAGACGCGCGAGAAAACTTGAATCGAGCAGAGGGTTGTGGTCACGCTTTCACTCCTTGTTCACATTTATAATACCGATAAGGAGATTTCATGTTGTCAGAGATTTTGTCGAACTTTGTTGATAAAACGTCAGACTCCTGTTGTACCATGCACGACGTGATACAGAATGAATTGAGTTATCATATTTATGTGAAATACACGAAGGTTAAATGAAAGAAATTCTCAGATTACACGACCACGTTAAAACCTATTAAAAACCTACATACCTCAAAGATTGTGTGATCGTCCTTATGAAATAAACTGAGCGAAAGCAACCTATGCATCTTCAACTAGCTCACAGAGCTTTATGACCGGAAAGGGAAATGAGGCACATAATAGGGCGTGATAACATTCTAGGAAATCACGTGTCAAAATCACGTGTCAAATCTATTCAGTTCTGGATATTCATCTTACAAAATCTGTTTAAGGAAATTATTTAAAAATTGAAGTTGCTGCTTATGGATCTGGTCAGGTGTTGGTTGGTTTGATGGGTTTTTCCCCCAAAATTTGTATGGTCCCGTTTCATGAGGCAACGTTTTAGTTATTTTTAAGTATAAAACAATATTATGCTATTTCATTAATGTGTACAAATATTCCTACGATTAGTAGACAGCTGAGAAAATTTTGCGTAAGCTAATCTTTTGTGTGGGAGGTAGGTAACTACTCCGCAAACTGAAATAGGGAACCCGATAATCCGAGGTTCCTCTAACTCTTTCCAGCCGGTCTAGCTTATTAGAACATCTTACATTGAGCCATGGCTGCATGAAATTGATAGGACGGTGATTTATTTTCTCAGAAATTGAGACTATAGCATTAGTTGTCTTTAATATTCTGACAGACGAGGCGAAACTACTGAGTTGATTTAAAACAGAAGATGATGTACGGTTTTATAGTGGATAATATGATACAACTATGCTTGTGCGATTTAGACACACAAGAGCCTTTTCCTTTTCCAATTATATTAGACCCTAATACGGCTAATTCTACATGCCGACTCCCTGCACTATGAAGATGATCTAATATTTACGACTTAATTGGTCATTCAGCAATGTACATCGACTTTCTAGGTAGAGCCCACTTTGAAAGTTTTTTTAAATCCTTTATCTGAGGGATCATAGGGTGGGCACTCTTGAACAGTCGGGTTTACGCATTAATTCCAACTGTAGATACGGTGTAAATCCATGCCACTATGGTCTCACCGGACAGTTGTTTTGACGATGATATATTGCAGAAAAATGATCATAATTTTACAATAAAGATACAAATAAAAACTAACTAATGATTTTTGTTGAGAGGATGCTTGTAAGATTCTGACTAAGGTATTAAGGTTAATTCCTTATGCAACTGGTGGTTTTGATACTGAACCTATTCTACCACCAACCCCTCTTTTTTACATCCATTTTTGACAGAAAAAAGCTTTTTTCAACCTGTTCCTGTGAGAAGCAGGCTAACAGAGTCAGTATGTACCTTATTCATCTTGACAAAGTTCACTAGTACTATAACAAATTAACATACTTTTCATCAACCCTCAATCATGTAGATTTTTTTAAATATTTACCTCTGTAGCAGACACATGTAAATACATAAGCCAAGTCAGCTGCTCATTTGCAGCCCAAGTTACGCATTTGATATCCAATGCTAGTCTATCTGTGACAGGTAGTCACCAACAAGGCAACCCATTTACAAGCCTAACTCAAAGTAAATGTAAACCACATTAAAGATTTAGCTTATGTGTGAATTTATAAATGCTAGTGTTGTCATAATTAGGTTTAAGAATTCTACCTTAAAAATTAGGGGGATGTCAAAATACTAAACTATCCAGTGAGACCTTACGTTGCTTTGGCCGGGACGCGCATGTGCCACTGGTTCTGTCTGCACTGCAGAATTGTTGGGGAAGGAACCAGAGCCATATCCCCCACGCGATCATGCACTCGGGACCGCTCTGGTGGCCTAGTGGTTAGAGCGTTCACCTCGGATGCGGAAGACCGTGGGTTCGATCCTCGGCCGAATTATACCAAAGACGTACAAAAATAGTCGAAACAGCTGCCTCGCTCGCTTGGCGCTCAGTATTAAGAGGGTAGTGTTAGGACTAGAGGACCTGGTGTCCGGAAAGGGAGGGACATCATGCTACATGTCAGCGGCATCATGCCCTGTGCTAGACATCACTATAAACTGCCACACTTCAGAAATCGTAGCAATATGACTGAAAAATTGTTAAAGTGACGTTAAAATCCAAAGCACACACACACATGTACTTTTATGCACTCAAACAACGTTGGTAAATTAAGCCCTCAGGTCGTGGGACTATAAGGTCCCACACGACCTGTGTGTATAGCTGTCCTAAGTGGGAATAGACTCAACACACACTCATGTTAGTACACATCTATAGTTTACCCTTTTTTGTAAAGCATCCTAGCGGACATCAGATAAAGCATCTCATGAAGACCTTTTAGACATGATGTTGAGTTGAACTTATAGTCTGATTGTGTTAACTGTACGGTGTTGAGTTAAACTTATAGTCTGATTGTGTTAACTGTACGGTGTCGGCGAATTCCAACTTTTCAATAGGGTTAGGCACCTGAAAGATACCAGTAAAGGATAGAGCCGAAGACAAAGATGACGAGGACAACAACGCAGTTACATCACAAAGCATACCTGAAGATGAATTATCTATTATAAATTGAAATGTGATATTTATGCAATCATGTTCGTCGTCTACAACCTTACTAACTTGTTTGATATTCGTTGCAATATTAAGCATAAAGTTTTGATTGTATTTTAATTTCACATTTGCTTCAATTGCTAAGATTGTAAAGCCAAAGTCATTTGTGCTTTAACACTCTTCTCCGTTCATCAGCTTTTCAACCTAGTATTACATGATATATCGTGTGTGCGTGTGTGTGTGTGTGTGATTTGAATTTTAACACTTTCTCAGTCACATCGCTAGTGTGGGAGTTTAAGGTGATGTCTGGAATGCAGCAAACATGTAACACCATGTCCCACCTAGTCACATTATCTTGATACCAGGCGGACAAGTCATAACACTAACGCCAAGCAAGGCAGCTGCTTTTCGTAAGTTTTTTATATAACTAGGTCTGGATTCGAACCCGCGACCTCCCGCATCCGAAGCGGACACTAACAAATTAAGCCACCATTATATACAGCGCGAAGTTATAGAATCCATTTCCTTACCTCAGGAATCGTGTCAAAATGTGCAAACACACACACACACACACACACACACACACACACACACACACAAGGAGTGAATAGATTCTGGACACACCATGATTAGTCATTTTAATCATATAACAACAAAATAAATCTTGACTTAATAATACAGCCATCTTTCAGTTTGTAGACATTTTAAAACTGTTGAAACTAGACAAATTACCAGAGGTAGTAAAATTAAAGTAAATGGTCAGATGGTCATATTCGCATGTAATTGGTTTTCATTAGTGGCGTTCGTATTTCGCATAAGCAGATCTTTTTTGGAAGGGTAGGATTACGGACGCAGAGACAAATCGATGAAAACGTTGAACAATATAAAATAAAGTTAAGAACAGTGAGAGATATTGAAAACACGATAATGCTACATGATAACAGTATATATTACTTAAACATTTATTTAGATAAATGAAAATTTCACAATAAAAAGAGTGGATTTTCCTGTCATAAGTTTTGGATCAATCATATTATAACGAAAATTTATCGTGTGTTCAGTATACAACTAGATTCATTTACATGTAAACTAAATATTTTTGAGTCATATTTTGTATGAAGAAAATATGTAGTAAATATAAATATTTCTTCATAAAATATTTGAACACTGTTGCAATAAATGAAGTTTCAATACCCAAGTGCAGAAACGTGGCTAAAGGAAGTTTTTTATATATAAAAAATGCATAATTGAATTGACAAAATTAAAATAAGCGTCCAAAACCTACCATTCATTTAGCTGGTCTTGTAAATAACATTTAACTACATTAACAAAACAATGTTCACTTTGCTAAGTGATGGTCACTATCAAACTCCCTATTACTCTTTGAATTGAAAATCAGCA
The DNA here is from genome assembly GCA_016746295.1 of Potamilus streckersoni. Classification (NCBI taxonomy): domain Eukaryota; kingdom Metazoa; phylum Mollusca; class Bivalvia; order Unionida; family Unionidae; genus Potamilus; species Potamilus streckersoni. Next base: position 158,747 of record JAEAOA010000557.1, read on the forward strand.
TAAACCGTGACACTGAGGAATAAAATACAGTTAAAGCTGTCAATGTTAACAATACTTTATTACACAAGGGATTTAAATACCGCATAAACCATTAGTGGCATGTAAATACAGCATAAACCTTCACATTTAAGATTAAAATGCAATATAAAACAGTCAGTGTTATCAACAATATATCACACGCGAGATTTAAAAATAGCATACGCCGTTGCACTTAAGGAACACCTTTTTCCCAGTCAGTCGGCCGGGGAACACGTTACAAACCACCGATATTAAAACAGTAAGAAAAGTAATTCCATTTTATTGAATCAGCGGCAAACTTTCCAGCAACACACCGCTGACAGACCTTCAAGGACAACCGAATGAGTTCTTGTCCCTTTTCTACCAAATTTTCACATAATCCGAAGAATTCCCATTTACCTTCCTGTTCATCTTCATAGTCTGAATTTTCTTTCTTGCAAAAAGGAACTACAATGCTATTTAAACAATTGAATTTAATTCCATTTGCTGTCGGTGATCTGTTTAATAATCAATAATTAAAGATGGAAACTTCAGCCCCTCAAGTTCTAGCTTATTAATTGTTTCTTACAGAGACCCAAATTTAAAATTTCAACAGGCGCTAGTACCATGTTAATTTGTTTGAAGATAAAGACTGTATTTGTTGTTCTAAAAGTTCATTACATACAACTTTGCAAACCTGGAAGTCATCATAGTGGTATCGAACGAAAGACGACAACGAAACCAATTTCATTTATTTTCTCTATATTTCCCCATTATCCCATTTCTGTAATTCTTATTCTTGTAAAATATTTTCTTTCTTCATAATTTTTTTTTGTCATGAATCTATTGATTAGATTTATGGAAATTTACAAGATCATCTTTTCCTATGAAATTTCCTTCTTCTGTTCTATTGAAAGATAAAGACCACAGGGATGGTATACAGATGAAAACCTGGTAAAGAATGAAATTATTTAACAATCTGACGTAAATAAAATCAGTCACACTAGATTTTCACTTAAAATATAAGTTAGAATTTTGGTTCTAGACTTTATATTGGAAGATGAAAGACTACAATTATAACTGATCAAGGAGATGAGAGAGAGACGGAAATGTAAACTACAAAAACATGTGACTATTATATCAATTGCTTCAGCTTGTTGCTTTTGCTTGTTACACAAGGCTGGTGTCAGTTTTGATCAATTGTTTGATTAAATGATGTTATAAACTTCCACGTTTATTTACAAACATGAATGCTAATTAATATAATCTCTATGAATGTTACTTATACATTGAACATTGCAGTACTACTATCTAATGATGATACACTTCTAATATAAATAAATAGACAGTATCATTCATTAAATCCTCCTCGATGAAATTAGAAAAATAAATGACCAATATGAGAATTAAACAATAACTTCGGGTTTCTTGATTTGTTGATTGTGGAGAGAGCACGGTTATTGAACTTAACTTATTGTTATTGAACTTAAGCTGAATTGATACTATAAACAGTTGGAAATTACTGTGGTATTAAGCTATTATATTTTACAATATATGAAAGTAAAATATATCAAACAGAAGCTAACTAAAGAATGTGTATGGGTTTGATATTACAAAATACTAAACAAAAGTAAAATAGAACTGTTACCATTCTTCGTCTTGGAATTATTTATTATATTACATAATCCGTGTCCTCAAGCTCAATTCTTGTAAAATGTCACAAAATTATTAAGACAATGTATTTGGAGCACCTGTCGATCAAGCTCATCACAACAACAGTTAGTAGTCTTTCTTTAATACAAAATATAGACCTACAATCTATTATGCCCAATACGGTATAGAAATGTCATACTTAAAGCTAGCTTTCAAACACTGGGAACTGAAATATGGTAATTTTAACTGGACAGTTGGCTGGGAGTCTGAAAGCAATTACATTTGACACTAGAGAAATTCGCACTTGCTGATAAGAAAGTGATTAAAAGACAAAGCAAACGCTCACAGGAAAGTATCAGAATCTAAATAAATTCAGACCTGGAGCCAGTCTTAGGAGTATATATTGAATTATTGATTACGCCGCGTACGTTATAAGACAATATAGGTTGTCCTCGTCCGTAACGGGTCCAGAAAGTTATTGGGCCGACGTTGCTCTTGACCGAGTGTGTTATATAGAGTGTTGCCCGGTCTACTGGTCAAGGAACAAGGGACCATATTTGATGTAGCAATATTTCACATACTTGACAGCTAATATTGACTCTGCTGCAGGGATATAAATTGTCGAACTGCTTCAGTCGGGCTATCATTATACAGATACTTTTTTCTGACGGAATGAAATCCTGAGGCAAGAAATCCTGACATAAGGAAATGCTGGCGTTTTCAACAGCCGTAGACATACTTCGGCTGATTGAAATACGATAGGGCTTGATAATTTTTTAGGTAGCTTAAAATTGGTAAGTTTAATCGCTTTTGTTATAATTAGTGCGCATCTTTTGCAGATGACTCACCTGGCAGATTTAATTTTTTTGGTTAAAAATGTAGTTGTACATGAATTGACAGATACAGTGTGTATGTGTGTGTGTGTGATTTGGATTTTTAACATAGCTTTGTTACGTATATGTAATTAAAGTGCTTGTGTGTTAGTTTTAAAATTAATTTTATATGTCAATTTTGTTTCATTACATTTATTGTAATGATTATTTTCACGGGATTTGATATTTTTGCTAGTAAATTCATTTTTTAGAACGTAAAACCTATTACAGAAGCACTATTTTTAGATCACTCTGGTACATAGCTTTTGTAAACATCGAGTGATAACGATTAGCTATTGCCGAGGTCATTTCGGCCCGCATGTTAGCTGTAATGTAAACATATTTTCTGTATGAGAAATTGGTTCTTGTATAGGGCTAATCTTGCATACGTGATAAATGGCATGTTATTTATTGCGATGTTCAGATTAGTAAATCACGTGTCCAGCACGATAAGTACTATGTGATCTAAAATCGAGGCTTAAACAGTCATTTTCTTCTAGTTATAGTGAGTTGTATTTTAACCCTTGAGGTATCAAGATGTTTCAATTGTTGAAGCCAGATTGTTTTTGAAGTTCATTTCTTTTTGAATTTAATAATTTATTCTCTAGAAACCTAAACAAGTGTACTATTTTTATAAAACTTCTGAGAGAAAGAAATTCATTGGAAATTTGTTCTGGAGTTCTATATGTAAACATAAACTGTGATTCAATCGAGAATCTGTTACTACCAGGACAGCGGCCTCATGAGACGTCATCGCCTCCATATTGGAATTTCATCAAGATTCGAACCCAGGGTCTATTAGAATTATTTAATGATAGGACTTGTACTTTTCAGTCTTAGGATTAAAGTTTTGATTATATTCACAAATCATAAGTCCTATTTCCAATTTTTACATTGTTTTCTAGGGTAAATACATATTTTGTTGAAATTTAGAAAGCTTGTTGACTTCACTCCTTCCTCTTGTTACCTTTGCACGAGCCTAAACGTAACAGTTCTAACTTGTTTTAGCCATATCACTACAATGTCTGCAGAGTGGCAGTTTAGACTGATGTCTAGCACTGGAGTATCATACCGCAGACACGTAGCATGATGTCACACCCAGTCACATTATCCTGACAGAGGCCGACCAGTCCTAACACTAATCTTTTAATACTGAGCTCCAAGCGAGAAAGCTGCGTACCATTTTAATAGTCTTTGTCATGACTCAACCGTGGTTTGAACATGCGACATACTGCATCCGAGGCGAATGCTCTAGCCACTAGGCCACCAGAGCGATCAAATTTGAATAAAAGAAATTTAAGTGACGATATTGGAGGAAATGCGCAATCAAATAAAGTGAAAAATAGATTAAACTCGAGCAATACCTTGTCAAGCATTCAAAAACGATTCTTATATCAAACTGAAAGAAATTATATGTAGCATATATGAAGTGTGGGTGAAAAAAGAAATAAATAAAATGACAACAAATCAGAGGAAAGAAAATTTTTTCAATACCGCTGCAGCAGTGTAGACCCATTGGTCTTTCCGCCAGTATTCATATATATTTGGATAGTTTGCATCATGATTTGATGGCAGTATACAATATGGCCTACTGTGTGTTTGTGTTTGGCACTGATTTTAACAGCTCGGATACAGGACTCGATTAAACGAGCACACTTGCACATACGTTCTTTCACACACAAAATACACTTTCAGTAGTTACGAAGCATTTATATTTATGCTAGTATTCATAACTTATATTATATTTACGAGGCAACATCCTGTTTTGTCATATCAATAGCCAGCATCCGGTTTCCGTACATTGTTTGATTCAAGATACGTGTTCAAACATGAACAAAACTGAAACCATCAAGCATCCTACAAATACCAGCCTGTTAGTTTGCACTCTGAATGTGTGATTTATTTATGTATGTATTTTTTTTTTTGTTTGGCTGGGTTATGATATTCTTGTGTAATCGATTTTTCTTGTAATGTTTTATCTCGTATAATCGAGGTCATATTTGAGCAGATTTAGCGCGCGGATTTGCAACAATTCAGATTTATTATGATAAGGTATCTCTTTTTCAGTTATAAGTGGTTGGCACGAAATGTAGATTCAAAGCATTAATACTAGCATCTAATACTATGAGAAAAGATAAGCTTCTGATAGAACTGACATAGTACTGACATAATTACCACATACAAGAAAGACTCTCATCCACCAAGATTGAGTTGGTTTTTTTCAGCCAAGGTACATGTGGCTACAATATTAACATATAGCTGATTTGAGCACGGGATCCAAGTTCCGGAATTATTATCTGAAATCTAACACAGCTTGATATTTAGTGGGGAAAAATTGTCAGTTTTAGCTCAGAGCTATTGCTAGTGAATTCATTAGATGCATTTAATTGGTTATTTTGAATTATTTGCGAAATATATTTTCATGATTTTGGATGTGAAGTAACTTGCGTTTTTAGTCTTCTAAACCTTTCTCACACGATACACTATTTCTTTGGGTCACCTAAGCGTCGAAAGATTAAATGAAAATTAAACTTAAATGATATTTACCAGGTTTGATGATAAGTTTATTGAAAATGTAGTACCCTTAGGGATCATACGCCCACCAACCGCTCCTTTTCACTTCTTGTATCATGTGACATATCTAAAGATTTACTAGTCCTGCGACCTATGCGTGATATCCTATGATTCGTTTAGACCGAATATATACCACTGAAGCTGTTTTAAAACAATCTCATGCGATAATAATTCATATATTTCAAAACTTTCTTACATGTCGAAAGCAAAAGTCAAAAGTGAACTAAGAAAAAAATGTCATGATCTGTGCACATGATGAATAAGATTGCGTCGAAGGGTAAAATTTTGTCGAATTTTAAAATATCAAAATTTTCCACGCCAAGTTCAAACACAGATTTGAATTTTGAACATTCGGGTTGATATTTCGTGAATTATTATTAGCTTTACACAAATGAATATTAGCTTTTGTAGTTTTAGCTACCAGCAATGCTCTATCATCTAACTTTCACGTGACTTTTCAAGCATGACAAGCGATGTCAATAGGTTGTTGTTTGTTGTTCTTGTTGTAGGATTTAGCAATATTTTTCAGCACAAGATAGGCTATACATGGCGGCCAGTACAAATGGTGGAGATCCCCCCCCTTGGAAAGAACCACCTACCAACGAGAAGCTACCGGCAATCTTTCCCACATATCCACATTGGCTGAGCCCGTGACTAGAACCAACGCAGACATAGGTGATAATGTAGTGATCCGTAACGGTGAGAACTTTAGACCACTCGGCCACCCCATTTTAAATGGTAATGATCAGCGTGCTTTTAGGCTTGTTTTACATATTTCAACAGAAAAATCGTGGTTATTGTTGTGGGTAGATCTGCCAGCATGTTTTGTTTTACTGCATAATATGCTCTACACTGTTATGCGTGCAACTGCAGGTCAGGGTTGTTCTACCAGCATGTTTTTCTTACTGTATATCGAGGTGTACACTTATACTCATTACTGCAGGTAGGCAGCGTCGACTCAGACCAATTCATTTGACTATATCATGGTCACCACTGTTTAAGTTCAATTATAGGTCTTAACTCGTATAGTTCACTTTTCACCTTTTAAGCTAGTAACGTTAAAACTCGGACATGTGGCATGATGTCCCATCCAGTCACATTATCCTGACATAAAGGCGACCAGTCCTAACACAAACATCTTAAGACTGAGCGCCAAGCGAGGCCGCTGCTAGCATCATGTTTGCACGTCTTTGGTATGACTTGGCCGGGCCTGGACCAGCGACCTCGCTTCCGAGGCGGACGCTGTAACCACTAGGCCACTGGAGCGGTCAATATATCCATAATAATTAGGTGATAGCTCAGCATCTGTTTAGATAGAGTCCGATGCTTATATTTGGATAGTTTGGAGTTATTAAGTGATGAATGAAGGTCTCGATGTGTTGACTTGTACTGTGCAGTACGATGCAGAATAGTCTTCAAGGTTTAAACCACTCCACACCCACTCCCAATGTGCGAGTGGACAAGATTTAAACCCCTCCACACCCACTCCCAATGTGCGAGTTGACAAGATTTAAACCATTCCACACCCACTCCCAATGTGCTATTGGGTTTTAGCCTCATAATCAATATAGAAGACAATATTGGATAAAAAAAACCTGGGAACATATTGCTGAGTTATCATTTTTTAAAATAACTATTCACTATTTAATAATAAGCTTGTTATTTTTTTTAGTCACATACTTTAATATTTACATTTATTTATTGTGATTATTTAGTATATACTTGTACATGTTGTTTTCAAGTTCTTTTCAACTACTTCATTCACAGACTGGTTTAATGTTTTAAGCTCGTCCAACATATAAAAAATATGCCATCTTCTCGTTTCATGTGTTCTTTCTCTTATATTTCAAATTTATTATTGATTTGGATTAGAATGGCAAATACTTCTATTACTTCTTTTCTGTTTTCTCCAGGAAACATAACATTGAACATTTGATTGCCGGAGGTATGAGCCAGGTTTGATCTCAAAAGTATTTAGACCTCAGTTAGAAAAATACGACTTGTGCCTTTATCAACAACAAAAATCTTACACTATGTCAAATGTTGACTTGCCATGGTTGAAAGAATCTGCAACTGCAAACAAGAAACGACATACAAAATCTGGAAAATAATGTTGGATGTAGCAGAATTTTAATTTTTTTGATTTTGTTGTAGAGGACGCTCATTAAGATCAAACTATCCTACTTGTATTACAGAAAAAAACCCACACTTTTACAATTAAATATACCATTAATATCTACTTACAGAATTTATTTCTTAACCCTCAGTTGTATGGATGATAATTGCCTGAATATGTCTTATCAGTTTATGCCAATTGAAAAAGGGCAGTCACAATATATTGCATGTTTACAGACTGCGCATGTTTCTTTACAATGCAATCTTTAGAATACAATGTATAACATTAAAATTCGTTATCCTATTTACAGCTATTTTAGTGAACATACTCGGAAATAACGGAAAGTTGTTCTCATACAGTGGTCATACAGTGAGCGGTGTAAGTAAACGTTCATTAATTATGTCAACAATGTTTAGACAATTTTTACCCCCTCACCCCTTGTCAACAACTGCCAAACTTTTCAGTGACACCCTACCCCTCAAAAAAATTATCTCCAAAAATTACCCCTAGACTAATTTTATTTTATACGGCTGGCTTTTATGCTAAAAATAGAATTATGGAAATTAAACATAAATTTTAACACATTTTTTTTTTACTTGTTTAATGGATTTCAAATTGACTATAACACTTTGAATTCATAAAAAAAATCGAAGCTATATAATCTAGCTTCTATATGATTTATTAAATTTATTGTTAAAAAAATAACATTATTGACGTCAATTTATCTTGAACTCCCCCCTCCCCCATGTCTACAATTGTCAAACTTCTTCAAAACCCCTGCCACAATATTTTGTTGACATTATTAATGGACGACCCCTAAGACTGTTGGAAGGCAAAATATTTTCACTTGAAATGGAAATACCAACTACCAGCCACCATGTTCTGACCATCATCATTTTAACCGGGATCATTCAGTTCTTGTTGAGGGTTGTTGACGTTGCTCTGATTACACGAGTACACTATTTGGTTAAACTAAAATATACATTGCTTTATTAAACTTTGTAATATATACTACAAGTGCGATTCAAAACTGCAAACTGCATAGACCCAGTTCTGTCTCAATGTACTAGCAGATCTCGATCAAATAATTTTGGTAGGAGTAATTAGTGGAATATTCGGCAATGGTTGATGCTGTTTTGGTCTATGCTGTTTTTGCGTGAGTTTGACTCGGCGTATTATAAGCGTATATATACGGTAACTAATATTTTGAAAAAAGAACCCCTTTTGTATAATGGCTATAATCTAACTACTGCCATGATGCAAGATTTGGCCATGATGTTTATCCCATGCATCCTATTGTTAATGTAGCCTGTGTGACCTGGATGTGTCAAGGTGAATGTGTGACCTGGATGTGTCATGGTGAATGTATGACCTAGATGTGTCAAGGTGAATGTGTGACCTGGATGTGTCAAGGTGAATATGTGACCTGGATATGTCAAGGTGAATGTATGACCTAGATGTGTCAAAGTGAAAGTGTAATCTGGATGTGTCATGGTGAATGTAGATTGTGTGACCTGGATGTGCCATGGTGAATGTAGTTTATGTGACCTGGATGTGTCATGGTGAATGTAGATTGTGTGACCTGGATGTGTCATGGTGAATGTAGATTGTGTGACCTGGATGTGCCATGGTGAATGTAGATTATGTGACCTGGATGTGTCGTGGTGAATGTAGATTGTGTGACCTGGATGTGCCATGGTGAATGTAGATTATGTTACCTGGATGTGCCATGGTGAATGTACATTGTATGACCTGGATGTGCCATGGTGAATGTAGATTGTATGACCTGGATGTGCCATGGTGAATGTAGATTATGTGACCTGGATGTGCCATGTTGCATGTAGATTGTGTGACCTGGATGTGCCATGGTGAATGTAGATTTTATGACCTGGATGTGCCATGGTGAATGTAGATTGTGTGACCTGGATGTGCCATGGTGAATGTAGATTATGTTATCTGTATATGCCATGGTGAATGTAGATTGTATGACCTGGATGTGCCATGGTGAATGTAGATTGTGTGACCTGGATGTGCCTTGGTGAATGTAGATTATGTGACCTTGATGTGACTCCCATGGTGAATATAGCTTGTATAACTTGGATGTGCATTCCTTGGTGAGTGTGCCTTGTATAACTTGGAGGTTGGACTATCCAACCAATGATGAACTTCCTTCGTAATATCTCAGTGTGAACTTGTATGCAATGTTTACAAGTTACTGATAAAAAAATGATAGAATAAAACTAATACGGAAAATGGACTTTATACATTTAGTGATGCTTAAGGAGTGCAGAACATGTTTTATTTAGATTTCAACTTTGTTGGTATAATTAAGTTTTGTTTTACTATCACAATATAAAGGATAAAGTCTTAGTGGGAATGAGGCAGAGGTAAATATACGACTCAAAAGTCTCAGTATAATGACAGTGTAAACCAACCCATTGCTTTCAGTATAGAAATCGAGCGATTCTTTGCATAGATGGTAATTAGCCTTTAAAAGTTCTCTCCCTTAGGTTTGCCGACAGTTTTAGGAGAATTGTGTCAACGAGGGTTACACTAATGCATTTAATAGTTTTGCTCGTATGTATATATTTATAAAGATATCACTTCATGTTTGGTATTTATCATGTATTGAAAGATGTGAATATAATCAAAAGTCCTTTAGGTTCATGAATATTCGTTGATATGGTTTAAGGAATTATTTACTAATTAAATAACAGGGCCATACTTGACCTACTCTTAAGGTACTCATCGTAATGTTAATTTGGCTTTACGAAAAGTAGGACAGGAATTCGCTCAACATTATGGTGAAAACTTTTCCAAAATTAAAGAGTAAGAATCTGTTGTAAAGCATATTGACATTGTTGGATCACATGAGTCTGCAGTTTTATCAATAAAGCACGACGAAATTTCTGACATTAAATCTCCTTAACAATATTAAAAAATAACACAAGGAATGCAACGGTGACACAACCCTCCGCTCGATTCGAATTTTTCACGCGTCTTTCATCCCTTCAGAAACGCACGAAGACTAAAAAACTACATAAAATTCATTTTAAAAAATAGTAACGTACCTTTGCATCACTCTCAGACGACCATCGCATGAATCCAATCCGGCGAATTAACCTTTATTTTCACCATAAAATCAAAAAATTCTGATGAGAAATTCAAGCTTACTACAAATTCGCCACAAAATGATAAATTTTTATTGAAATTTGATACGTCAGGATCAATTCAATTTAATGACTTATGCCAAAAAACCAATATTTCTAGTGACTAAATTAGGCTCCAACAGGCCATAAGATACTAATATGAAAATTTCTAACGAAGCTCACGTCACACTCAAGCTGCCCACAAAATCCTAAGATTAAAATGATTTCTGGTGAAGCAGAGCAGTTCATTAAATGGCAGTCACAAAATCCTAAGAAAATGAATTCTCATAAATCAGGCAGGCTCATTACAGCCTGTACACACTACTAAAATAAAATTGAATTATAATGTCTATGTCAAGCCCACTACAGGACTACAGGGTCGTCACCAAATGCTAAGACAAAAATTAATTATTATGAATCCAGAACAACCCGGCCACACAAAATAATACGATAAAAACAAATTCTGATGACAAAAGCCGGCTACTATAATCTGGCCAGAGAATGCTAAAGTAGGAATAATTTTTAAAACAACTATGTCAGTGCTAGAAAATACTAAGATTAAAATGAATTCGAATGACTAAACAAGGCTTAAAATGGTTGTAAATCGCTAAGACAAAATTGAAATTCGGGTATAAAGACAGGCACATAAAACTGGTCACAAACATGCTACGATGAAAATGAATTATTACTAAGTGAGGTACACCACAAAATGCTTAGCTAAAATTGATTTCTAATCACTATCTCGGACTCGCTTCAAGTTGGCCACAAAATGCGAAAATAAAAAAACAATTTAAGTTTCTAGGACAGGCTCAAGTTGGCCCAAAATGTTAAGACATAAATTACATCTGATGCCGTGGTTCGCTACAGTTTGGTCACAAATAGCAAAAAAAATAATTTTAATCAATACGTCATGCTCATTCTGACCACAAAATACTAAAACAAACTCTTGATAAAAACAGTTCCACTAAAAGTGTTACACAAAATGCTAAGATAAAATATAATTTTTATTACTAAGTCAGGCTCAAGCTGGCCCGAAAAAGACAGAAAGTAATTCTGATGAGAAAGAGTAGCTCACTACAAATTAGCTACAAAATGCTACGATAAAGATAAATTCTGATGACTAAGCGAGGCTCAAAATGGCAACTAAACGCTACGACAAAAGTGAATTCTGATAAAAAGAGGCTCACTGCAAGTGGGCCACAAAATTCTAAGATAAAAATGAATCATGATGACCACCTGAGGATCGCTTCAATTTGGCCACAAAAGGCTAAGATACAAAATTAATTCTAATTACTTAGTCAGGTTCAAGGTTGTACACCAAAAACTAATTCTGATGAGAAAAACGGACAAGCTATAATTTAGCTACACAAAATAATGAATTCTAATGAATAAGGAAGGCTCAGAATGGCAGCCAAACGCTGACACACAAGTGAATTATGATACAGTTTTGTGATATATTGTGGGACATGGACAATTTAAATCGATAGATTCTAAAGTCAAGGCAATCTCTAAATTTAAAATGCTTATCAGCGACAAGCAACTGGTGAAACCTTTGAATATCGCTGGATAATTTCTGAAATGTTGTTCGAATGTTTTCCATAGCTGCTGATTACTGACAAATTTGTTGAGCAAGAAAACAAAGTTTCCTTGGTCTGAAAAATGTCAGGAAGCTTTTTAAAAGTTAAAGGCTACACTTGAGAGTGCACAAGATCTTTCAGCTCCAAATTTCAGAGTCATTTAAAATATTTGTTGATGCAAGTGGTGATGTTGGGGTTAATGTATTATTGACCCAAGAATACAAAAATGGTGCTGATCATCCAGTGTGCTAGTTTTCTAAGAAATTAAATACGCACCAGATAAATTATTCCACAATCGAGAAGGAATGTTTGGCTCTAATAATGACATTGCAGTAGTTTAAAATCAAAGAGGGTTTTAGCTCAGAAAACCTCCACCCTTTCTAATATAAAAACAGGATGCTGTCTCAAAACACCCACCCACCTCCCAAGCACATGTTAATGCAGGATGTCATAACCTACAAATCACAATAAAAATTTTTATATAATGTCCTAATATATCAACAGATTTTTTAAAAGATTTAATTCAAACAAATCAGTCTCAAGATCTACTAGGATAGTTACATTTTGTCAAAAATACATTACAAAAATATTTTCACTTACCTGTTCAAGAGCATAAATCCACTAGCAGAATGGCCACGGAGAAAATTCTGACTGCCTTTTATAACGTTAGTCTGGAAAAATATATTGGAAATTGCCTATCTTTAACCTTGATTCCAGAACATTCTGGAGCAGGCGTTTTTTTAGAAAAATGCGTTGAAAATTACCTATCCTTAATCTGATTTCGGCGTTATTATAGGACATTCCATTGGAAATAACATATTTGAAACCTGATTTCAGCGTTATTTTAGGTATCTGCTTATAATGTCAAAGTTTTCTATTGTTTTTTTTTTCAGTTGTGGTCCTCTCATACACATAACACGAACACAATTATAAACATAATCTGGCAAAACAAGTCTATTTAATAAACTGATGCCAGTATATGTCATATTTGGAATTGTTTCTGCTGCAACATTAACAGCTCCATCTATTTTAGGGTGAAACATATTATCATAAAATTACCTTGCTATCATTATAATTGATGGCTCTGCCATTATTTTATAGCTTTAGTTTAATTTGTTTGTCAATGGTGTATATTTGAAATGTTGTCAGTCCTGGAAATGTATATTCAGCAGTTAAAAAATTAACACGAAAATATAAGTACTTGTTGACATTGTTTTCTGTCTGTTTTATAAAACATTATGTTGTTGAAATGTAAGTGTCTGCTGTGCTATACAATGTTGTCAAGTTGATATCATCATTTGAGCCTCCAATTTCCAATCATAAATTTGACTAATATCAGAGTTTAATAGTCATCGCAACTGAAATTGCAAAATAGCAATTGGAGTAGGACATTTAATTTTAATCCAAACTTTTTCAACTTCTCCGTTTGTCTTTTTTTTCTTATTTATCAGAGAAAACATAATAAGGATAATTTTCAGGATAATGTGCTGATGCACTTACCCCACACCCAGATCGGTTATCACTTTCCATGGATAGTGTTGGAATATACATTTATCTAGTTTATTATCGCCGACGAATTTTAGTTGCGAATAACAAACCGAATTGTGTATTAACAACCTTTTTTGGCGGATATGAAGTTTATAAATCAGGTTCTCGTTGACATAAACAGGTTTCGTGTCACTTTATCGCCAGTTGTTTTTAGATAGCTCGATAAATTAACCTTAACGTCTGTTATTGTTATACTTAGAGCGGATGAATTTCCTAATAATGTTCCAAAGTTTGTATAATAGCTCATTATGTATGAATCGTCTGATAATTTTTTTTATATAACATAAAATTATAAAATTGTATAACATTAATGGCAAAATCGTCGATATTAAACTTTGATTGGGCGGTTGGTGAAACATAAACATGAAAACGAACTTCCAGGTTGTCATTATCTTAATGATGAAAGAATTGCATCGGAAAAAACAAACTTGCTTATGAATTTACTTCTCTTAAATAATTTTAAGTACGATCGAGTTTATATTTACACAATTAATTCACAACAGGATAAGCTATTTAACAATTATAATGACAAAATTCGTGATGATCTTGAGGCTGGTGAAGATTTTTTTTATTATTATTAAGCAGCCAGAAGAATTAACCTGTCCCAGTTAATTGATTCGTCCGAACAATAGATAGTTGGTTTTGACGATATTCCGCTAAATGACGAGGAAATGAATAAAATAAGATCATATTTTCACTGTCGCGAAATACAAAATATAATTCTGGTTATCTCGCTCAGGGGTGTTATAATGTTGACGGATTTATTAGGCGAAATACTTGTTTTATATTATTTCCAGGATTTGACAATGTCGATGTTAGAAATATCGCGAATAAGCAATGTCGTGATGTAACAAATGATAAATTTATTGAATTATATCATCAGGCGACGGCAAATAAATATGACTTTTGTTTAATAAATTTACAAATGATACGAGTAAAATATTTCGATGCTGTATTGACAAATATCTACAATAATTTTATAGACAATATGTTGGTTGGTTGGTTGAATTTTTACGGCGCACCAGCACAAAGAGGCCATTTAGCGCCATACAAAAGGTTATATCCTTCATTATGTATAAATGATAAAAAGTTATGTATCGGCCAGCGATACGAAACCAAGTAGCTAAAAGTAAAACGATAAAAGTGGTAATGGTGATACAAAATAAAGTTTCCCGATCAACGGGGAATGCAAATAATGTATGACATCGAAAACATATGAAAGGTAATTAAAATCTAGCGACCGTACATATATAGCACATAAAAATGTTTAAAATTATAACATAAAAGATATAACTTATGATATATGTTTACTTCCTTAAGGAAGTCTATGACATAAGAAATGCTAACTGTATCAAAGAGCTCCCTCATGTCTTGCACAACGTAGTAATGATTACGCGTAGGTTGAAGATCGAAGCATTCCAGCATAAAGTGCTTAACTGTGAATGGTTCATTGCAAGATATGCATTCTGGTGGGTCTTCTCATTTTAGTATGTAGGAGTGGGTTAAATAAGTATGGCCGATTCGAATTCTAGCAATGACTATCTCTTCCCTACGGTCGGCTCTGTAGGAAGGGTTCCATTCTCCTAGGGTTGGCTTGATGGAATAAAGTTTATTATTCACGGCATCATTCCAATGTGCCTGCCATTTCTGACGTAAACAGTCTTTGATACAACGTTTAAAATTAGTATATGGTGTTTTTAAAATCAGATGGTTCTAATGTTATGGCCATTTTAGCAGCGCTGTCTGCTTTATCGTTACCTTTAATTCTAACATGGCTGGGTAACCAACAGTATACTATATTATGCGAGGTGCTCAACTTCGTATATTTAAGGAGAATATTAGCCAAAAGTGGATTCTCCAGTTTTCTATTATGTAGTGACTGAAGAACTGATAGTGAGTCTGAGAAGATTATGCTGTTTAAAATACGCTTGTTTGCAATGTATAGCAAAGCAAGGTCTATTGCTCTAATTTCGGCTGAAAAAATGGATGTACCATTTGGCAAGCGAACTTTGGTTGTGTGTCTTCCACTTACGAAGGCTTCAGTAGCCTTTTCCTCATCTTTTGATCCATCGGTATATATTTTGGTATACTTTTTAAATTTTGAGAGGAGTTCATGGTAAGAGTTGTGGAAAATGAAAGGGTTTGTCTCCGATTTTTGTCCATCATGTAGCGTGAAAAGTACCCTTGGTTGCTGAAGTAGACATGGGGGTATTTCGGAGACGGATACTTTCAGAATTTTTGAAAGATTAATTTGGCTACTTTCGAGAAATTGTGATATTATAATGCCAAATATAGGCATGACATTTGGTTTATTGTCATATAAGGTTTTATATTTTGGTTCAAAAAACATGCCGAAAAAGCTGGGTTCAAAGGGTTGGATCTTAATTTGGAAGCATATTGTGCAGAAAGTATTTTTCTACGTTGTGATAAGAATGGCTCATCCGCGTCAACGAGTAGGCTTTCACACGGGGATGTGTTAAATGCTCCCAGGGCAAGTCTTATTCTCTGATGATGGATTGTTTCAAGCATCTTCAAATAGAATTTCCTTGCTGAACCATAGACAACGCAACCTTAGACTAATTTGGAGCGCATAACGTTCTGTGTAATCTGAGTATGGCTCTCCTATCAGTACCCCAGTCAGTGTGCGCTGTTACTTTAAGTAAATCAAGAAATTTCAAACAATTAGCTTTCAAATGTTTCAGGTGTGGAATAAAAGTCAGTTTTATATCGAAGATAATACCTAAAAATTGTGTTTCCTCAACAACTGGAATAGGTATTCCTTCCAGAGTGAGTTTAGGTCTATCATGATCTTCGGTCTTCGTTTAGGTCTTCGTAACTGACAGAAATGCATACAGACAGTTTTTAATTTGGAGAATTTGAAGCCATTAGTATTGCCCCAATTTTGAATTTTGTTTGTATTTTGCAGTAATTGTCTTTCGATTTTATGCATGTGCTTGGATCAGGAACATATTAAAAAGTCATCAACATATGGGGAGCAATCCACACCTTGCGTCAGACACTTGGTGATGCTATTAATTTTTATGCTGAAAAGCGTCACCGATAAAATATTGCCCTGGGGAATACCCGTCTCTTGATCGTGTATATCAGAGAGGGTGGAGCCCACTCGTACTTTGAATTCCCTGTCTGAGAGGAAGTTTGGAAAGAAAGAGGGCAGTTTGCCTTTTAGACCCAGATCGTGTAGGTCATTTAGTATTCCGTACTTCCATGTTGTGTCATAGGCCTTTTCCAAATCAAAGAAAACCGCTACTAAATGTTCCCTCTTTATGAAAGCATCGCGAATAAATATTTCGAGTCTAACCAGAGGATTGTTAGTACAACGATCATGACGAAAGCCACTTTGGGAAGGAGACATTTATTTGATCATTCGTTCCATTGTTTTGCCTACGCAGCTAGTTAATGATATATGTCTATAGTTGGTAGGATCTGCGTTACCTTTGCCTGGTTTGGGAATTGGTTTTTATCTTAGTATATAATCATTGGAAAGACAAGCAAAGTACTGAAAACATAGAAAATCTAAAAAGCTAGTTAAATCTAAAGTTGAACTGAGGCAGATGATCCAACAAGCGCGACGTGGTCAAGTAGTTACAGCAGAAACAACAGCAACCGTTTTCAAGCCAGTTACTGAAGCTTTAATTGGACAACAACCTGAAACGAAACCACTATCAGAAGAATAACTTTAAAAATACAAGAATAAGGTTTACTAGGATTAATCAAAGAAGAACAAGACGCGGCTGTTGGAAACATTATTAAACAAGTAAAAGAAAGATTAGTAGAGGCACGTAAATACTGTTGCAAGACAAGCTGAAATAGATCGGCTGATAAATAATCCTCCAGAACTTCAACAAAGTTTATCAGAAGCAGCAGTAGTTAAACCAACTGAAAGAAGGTTAGCAGAAGAACTTAGAAGAGAGGAAAGCAGCATAGAAGAAAAAGGAACATTTGAATATGATTTAGCAAATATAGATAGCAAAATTAGAGATAATGAACATGAAGATTTTAATAAAATATAAACATTTTGTGGTATGAGAATACATAATGTTGGAAACGATGATTTAATGCCGATAAAAAATGCAAAATTATAATAAATGAAAAAGATGGTGAAGAGCATTTCGGCATAGTAGTTCTAGAAAAAAAAAATTACTAAAGAGTATTAAATTATATCGATATCGAATTATTGAAGATCTTAATAGGCTATAAATAATAAAAGAAAAAAACAATACTATATTGGAAAATAAAAGAAACAGAAGAAAAAAATAGCATCAAAAGAATATTTTACTTTTATGGAAGATAATAACATAGCTTCTCGTGGGTCGTTGGTTTTTCCGGTGCTTTCCCGGTTTCTTCCTCCACCTTTAATACTGGCCACCATGTATAGCCTATCGTGTCCTGAGAAATGGCGTTAAACCCAACAACAACATTTCTAACGTTGATTTTATGTATAATTGAGATAAATACTCATTAAAAACTAGAAGATATTATGAAGCAAGATGTTGGGGCTTATAAATAAATTGATACAGCTAAATAAAAGATATTGAAGGACTGTCTAAGAAAGCTAGACATTATATTATTGCTCGTGTTTTTAGAAATACTTCAAAAACTTTTAGAGATAAAAAAATAATTTGATAACGGATACAATTTTACAAGTTTATTTAATTATTATGTTAATGTTCGCTTAAATACTTCTAATAAAGAAAGAACTAAACCTGGAACTGGAGTTAGAATATTCGCAATAGTTACTGAAATGATTGGCAGATTAATGTTATTGATATCATTAAAAGAAGCTGGAAATGTTGATGATGAAATTGACAATGAAATCATTGACATACTTGATAATTTGAGATCGGAAAATTTATTAACATCTGAGGAATACGAAACATTACATTGTATAAAAATATAATAAATGTCAGCAACAGTATTACTAGACTATAGCCAATCTGATAAAGTAAAGTATATTCCGCCAATATAACTAGATCTTGACAAACAATATAAAATTTTGACTAATATCCTGCACTTGGAATTATATGATTAATGTAAACACTAGAGTAAATGATAATTTTCATCTATTTATACTAAGCGAGGTCTTTCATTATTTATCGCACGGAAATTAATTAAAATTCCGCAACGAGCCAACAACATAACTGATCTAAATGAACCAAGAAAAGAAACAATAGTAAGAAATGAAGGTGAAGTTGAAAGTTTTGAGCTTACACGAAATTATAATACGTTACGATCTAGAATAACAATAAAACCTGGTATGACAGTTGATTTTACCAATCCAAAAAGTATCGCAGCACTGGCAGGATTTCTTCATAACAGTTATGCTGCTCCTCCTAATGAAACCAGAATGTATGACGGTTAAAATAAAGTAAATATAGCTGATGTAAACCCATCTTTGGTAAATTGCTATATCGCATCTGGTTCTTATTCAGCTAAGGGCAATAAGGAACAAACGATATATAGTTTTTCAACAGACGTTCCACCAGGTTCTCTTATGCAATTTAGTTCATGTCGTGTTATTTATTATTCACTAAATGTTGAAAATCAAATAACAGAAGTAAATATGCAATTGAAAGATCAGTCAGGACGACACTTGGATTTTAACTATGAAATTGTTACTTATTACTTACACTTACGCGAACAATAGCAAACATATTTTATAATAAACCTTAAAGATCTGGTAATACAATTATGTTACCGCAGATATGATGAAACAGATAAAAGTTTATAGAAGAAAAATAGTCGCAGGATTTTGGGAAAATATATTTGCTAAAAGTATAGCACATACCCCAGGAATAGCTAGTAAAGTTGTACCAATTGCACTTGACTCATCAAAAGCTTTTGTAACTAAAGCTACATCTGCAGCTAGAAGTGCTGTTGGACAAGAATAGCTGATAAAATAAAACAATATATTTCAGAAATAGCACCATTAAAAGAAAGCCAACGCGCAAAAATAACAACAACCAAAAATACTTTATCACCGAGAAAAGAACAAATTATAAAAAATAATATCTAAAGTAATAACGCCACAAAAAATTTGTATAACCTAATAAATAAAATAATGTCTGTTAAAATTATCTTGATTTAGCAACATTTTATAATGAAGAATACACGGTACCAGAATACGAATGCATTGAATATCTCGATGAATATTCAAGCGAGCCTAATACGGCTGGCACCAGAACATTTAATACAATAGACGAAGACTTATTTCTAATGCCTCACAAAGCAATGTCAAAAGTGCTTGGCCAGATTATGACAGTAGCTGTTCCACCTGTCGCAATTACAGCTACTAAAGAAATACCTCTTGTAAATGATGGTGTTTATTTAAAAGTGTTCGATATCAGCTGGTCAATCAATCTGTTGGGGATATTTCAAGTCACTCACAAGTTGCAAGAACAACATTAAATACTATTTCGCTTTCCGATGATTATTCTAAATCAACTGCAACTAACATGATGTGGTTTAAAGATACAGGATTTGGTGGTGCAGGTGTTGTTGTATCAGTTTAAATTTTATCGGGATTAGAACATATTTTAGCAGCTGGAGCTAATGCTAGTTCAAATGATATAACTGTAAGAGATTTTCTTATCGCTAATGCTAATTCTTTAGGTATAATACCACCAGGGCCTAATGCAGACGCTACTCAATGCAGCTTGTAATAATCTTGGCGAAAGTGAAGTAGATGGAGCTGCAGACGGCAATATCATGTTAGAACAAGTTAATAACATATTTGCTCATAACAAGAAATATGCTTTACAATGATGGTTATTCTACGAGAAAGGCACTTGCATCAGAATCACGTTTATATCGACTTGGAGGTGCTGATGTACAGTTTATCATAAACAAACTTGCGCTCTGGTTGCCACGAATAACGCCGACTGTTTCAAAATCGCTCGAAAAAGATGATGCTCTTAGAAACCACACAAAGAAGATTTATTTTCAGCGAAATAAAATATATCAAACAGCAGTTCCAAATATCACCGACTACACACCGAGTCACAACAACGTCGACTGAACAAAAGTCACTGTAAGTATTTGTTGTATTTCAGCAACAAGCGCGACGTCGTAACCAATAACAAAATATTGCAATATTTGATGATGCTGATGTTAGACGAATATATGCTAGAATAAATTCAAAGTAATATACGGAGCGAGCGATAGAATGTAATTTTGCAGATGACACTAATAAAAATATTACTCGATCTTACATGTACCCGTTCGACGCATTACAGAAATATCAAGATGTTGGGGATAGATCTCAGATATCAGTAGAGGAATTTCGTACACTTTATCTGATATGTTATTTTGATGTCAGTAAACAAAATGAAAAAGATGTAATTTCAACTGCTGATATTGATATTACTTGGACATTAGGAGCAGTTCCAGTGGCATAACTGGACGTGTACGCGTTAGTGATCAGCGACAGAACTATTACCACTGACATCGAAGGTGAAAGATTGGTACAAGTTTAATCTGTAACTTTAATACAAGATGACGAAATAAATTTGACTTTTGGTCAAGTTACAAAATTATCAGCTGCTGTTGCAACGAAAAGGCAAATATTATTAAAAATCAATCATAACGCAGATGTTTTGGGTGCTTTAACAAAATTAATGTTCACCAAAAAAACAAATAAATAAATAAGATCAAAAAAGCTTTGTTTTAAATTTAAGTACCGCACAAATGAGAGCAATCTTAAAGCAATGTGGTTTCGTAGGTCCGGAACATTCTGTAATGAGTAGAACGTTAATACATAACATTTTGGAAGTGCTTTGTACATTATGATTAGCAACAGCTTCTGTAGCAACAATATCTGGCGCAACAAAAAAGACAGCTGAAGGTCATGGAATAGAGCAAATATTTGTCTAAAAATAAATATAATGCCCAGATAAAAAATAGTAAATATAAAGACAACCACGAAAAAAGACACGACCGAGGCGAAAAGAAGGATTTATTTCAATAGCTCCCTTACTATCAGGATTGGCAGGAAGTATATTGCCAGATATATTAGGACGAGGACTAGTGTTACCATGAACAAAGAGATGAAATCGAACGCGTTAAATAATTTCGATATATTTGATAAACTAAAGAAGTAAAAATTTTCAGTTGAGTTTATTCTAAAGATGAACTTATGACGATTCCAGGTTCGTGCGTTATAAATATACAAGATTACAGTAACAGATCTGGCACACACTGGATAACAATTATTTTGACTCGTTGGGAACTCCACCAGCTGATGCAATAAGAAAATGTGAGTTTAAAAATAATAAATTATTCATCCAATCAAATTCAACCAATAGGAACTTTTGCGTAATTTGTATTAAACAGATGACCGAAAATCCAGATATTTTTTAGAAAATTATTTTGCCATTTGACAACCAACCTTCTCACGCTGATCATAAGATTGCATCAAACTTTTACAAAGTTTAAATTTATCTATATTCACTGATATACAATATCAAAATATTGTCTTAAGTGTAAACCTACAACAGAAAATAAAGATAAAAAAACAGAAAAGGAAAAAATAATAGAATAATGCTGAAAAATATTTGTGCAATCCGTGGAAATAAAGAAAAAGTATGATTTTAAAGAAATTATCGCCAACAACAAAGTTGTCCAGTGCGGGTTGCCCTGACAACGCCGGGTTGATTATTTTAGTAGATGATTAATAAATAATGACATGCGAGTGCAATTGCGATAGAGATTTATGTCTTGAGCAATACAAAATTGTTACATATTGTCAGAAATGCAACAACAGAGAAATAATTGGTATTGGTATAGATATACATAAATTTATTGGAAAATTGCCGAAACCTAAAGGCGGCTGGACATTACAAGTCCATATATATATATATATATATATATATATATATATATATATATATATATATATATATATATATAGGTGCAATAAACTGACGACGAACAGTACGAAACTAGTAACTAACTAGCCTAAGCGCTTTCGACTCTTAATGAGTCTTTTTCAAAGGCAAATACAAAACATATTTACGACAAACAAATAAACACAAAAACGTTGCGTTTGTAAACCTCTACATTTCTATCTTCACATGAGCTAAAACTATAAATACAACCAGCTTGTATAGACTAGTTGCGGAAACTGAAAACGTTGTATAATTCCCTAAAAGTCTACAAGCCAAAGCGACATCTATTTTTACTTTGTGTACATATGTAACGCAGATTATATCCCGGATATTTGGTTCTATACCGGTTATTCTTATAGTAAAAATTGAAGGATAAGAAGATTTAGAAAATGTTAAATTCTACTATTAGATCATTTTATGAGACCACATGTCCACAAATTACCATCATATCTTCAAGACACGACAGATTATCTCATAAAAAGCAAAGCTAGTGAACCATTACTGCCAGATACATTACTTGCTTCCTTAGACGTCACATCTTTGTACACCAACATACCGCACAACGAAGGGTTACAGGCATGCAGCGAAGCATGGGAAACAAGAACTGTAAACAATCCACCCACACACTTCTTAATCCAACTCCTGGAGCTTGTCCTAAAACTCAACAACTTTGAATTTAATGACGAAAACTACCTACAAATCAATGGAACTGCAATGGGTACTAAAATGGCCCCTTCGTATGCTAACATTTTCATGGGAAAACTTGAGGGAAAGCTCTTAGCATCGGTTGAGCGTACACCATACCAGTGGGTACGCTTTATCGATGATATAGAAATGAAGTGGCAGTATGGAAGAGAAAGTCTGGATGACTTCATTTCAAAGGCAAACAACTTCCATCCTTCAATAAAATTCACGGCAGAAATTTCCAACTCAAACCATGTTTTCCTGGACACAACAACCAGACTGGTGGAAAACAAATTACACACAGACATCTACTCGAAACCAACCGACAAACACCAGTATCTTCTCCCAACCAGCTGTCATCCAAAACACTGCATTAAGAACATTCCATATAGCCAGGCACTAAGGATACGCAGAATTTGCTCCGACGATGAAAGATTCCTAGAAAGGTCTGAAGAGCTGGCTAAACATTTAATTTACCGAGGCTACGACAAAGACCTGATTGCGGAGGCAATCCAAAGGGCCAAACAAACAAACCGTGATGACCTACTCAGATATGGACAGAAAGAAAAGGTTGATAGGATACCATTTATTCTGACCTATCACCCAGACAATCCCAAAGTAGGTAAAATCATCGCAAACCACTGGCCAACCGTGCAATCGTCAGACATACTAAACCTAATACTTCCGAACAAACCTGTAGTAGCTTACCGGAGACCAAAAAACCTAAAGGACATCCTAGTCAGGGCCAAGCTAACAACAATCGCTAGTCAAAACCAACCTAGTCAATCTGGACCCTGTGGCGATAAAAGATGCAAAACCTGTCAACATATGATAGAGACCAAGACATTCACTAGCACAGTGACTAAAGAAAAACTAAACATACATGGTTCACACAAAACGTGCAAAACAGAGAATGTGATTTATCTCATCACATGTAAGATCTGTGGCCTTCAGTACGTGGGAGAAACTGAAAAGCTACACATAAGGATAAACCTTCATAGATCTGATTGGATGACAAAAAAGCTGTACAGAAGCCCGGTCGCAGAACACTTCTCCTCCCCTGGCCACACTTTCAGTGATATAATACTTATCGCTATTGCCAACAACCACAGCTGGAGTTCCGAAACCAGGAAGGAAAAGGAATCATACTGGATACGCCGCCTTAGAACATTGAAACCAAGCGGTCTAAACCAAGAAGACTAGAAAATGAAAACTATGCACTAGTAGAATTTAACATTTTCTAAATCTTCTTATCCTTCAATTTTTACTATAAGAATAACCGGTATAGAACCAAATATCCGGGATATAATCTGCGTTACATATGTACACAAAGTAAAAATAGATGTCGCTTTGGCTTGTAGACTTTTAGGGAATTATACAACGTTTTCAGTTTCCGCAACTAGTCTATACAAGCTGGTTGTATTTATAGTTTTAGCTCATGTGAAGATAGAAATGTAGAGGTTTACAAACGCAACGTTTTTGTGTTTATTTGTTTGTCGTAAATATGTTTTGTATTTGCCTTTGAAAAAGACTCATTAAGAGTCGAAAGCGCTTAGGCTAGTTAGTTACTAGTTTCGTACTGTTCGTCGTCAGTTTATTGCACCTATTTTAATTAATCCCTGACAGACGTGATCCCTTGGTGGATCCAGTACGCTTGAGAGGGTTGTTATTCGCCATATGATTTGTATTCTTTATATATATATATATATATATATATATATATATATATATATATATATATATATATATGTATTGGACCTTATAATCCTCTTGATGAACAACTTAACGAAAACGATAATCCTCTGCTAGGACAAGAGGCTTACAATCAACTTGACACAATAGCAATGCACCATGATATCTGCTGCAGAGACATTGAAAGTCTAGACAACGAACAAAATAAACATAGCTGCGATAAAGTAGTGTTAGACACACTTCGTGAAATGAAACATGTAAATATGTGAGATCGTGTTGACCGAAGGCTGGTTCAGGATTTTATTTCAGTAAAATAAGTTTGGTCGCGGTAAAAAAAAAAAAGTATTATATGATGATCTTGCCTAGGAACTCTACAAACCTAAAAAAAAATTCCGTGACGTAAAGTTGTCGCAAATGCCGTTGATGATATTTGGCTGATAGATTTATTTAATGTCTCAAATCTATCTATCTTTAATGATAAAATATATATTCTTTTAATGTCGTAGATGCATACCCGTTTCGGATAAAACAGGGACACAGATGACAGTTGCAGTAGAACAAATTATTGTTAACACAGAAAGAAAACCAAGTAGAATCTGGACTGATCATGGAGCAGAATTTTCTAATTAAACATTTGAACAGTTTTTAGAACAAAATAACATTTTGTTAAAAAATATGTTACAGGAAATGAGGAAAAAAAGCGCAATCGTTGAAAGATTGAATCGCACTCTCAACGAAATTACATAACTATTAGACAGCTAAAAATATGAGTAAATATAGCGAAAACTTACACAAAATTGTAGACGAGTATAATATGAAACACACATCACTAAAAATGTCGCCAAACGAAGTGATTGAAAATACAATATTAGCAAACGAAAACATGTACCACAGGCATAATTTTAAAGTTGGTGATGAAGTTAGAATTTCTTTGACAACAAAAATGCATTTGAGAGTGGAAATAATCATAACTGAAGCAAAGAAGTATTTGTTTTTGATAAAGTACTTTTAACAATACTAGTTACACACGTCAAAAGATTTTTAGGTGAACTTATAACTGGCAGCTTTTACGAGCAAAAACTTTAGAAAACAGAACAAAATATATTTGTTATTTGAAAGTTATTAAAAAGCGCGTCAACAAACGTTTAGTCAAATGGCGTGGATATGGCGATACATTTAATAGCTGGGTACCAACTAAATCTATAATGACCGAATAATACTATTATAAACTTCGTCATATTTTATTAGTAAAGATTTACATTTTACTGGTTTACATAGGAGAAATTAAATGTAATAGTCTTGCATCATCAACTGGCATCACATTAAATTTTTTTTAAAAAAATAAAATCGTATTATACATTTCTTTGTTGTCCAGTTATTTTTGCGTTTAAAAAGGTTTTATAAGTTGCCAAAATATCTGATGGTCTGTTATAGTCAAATTAATTTTTATTTTTTAGAAATATTCTACTTAGCATCATATTGCCCAAGTGTTGGTCTGCTTAATATTTTTTTATTAACAACAACATCATCTTCATCTTCGTCATAATTACGCAAAAAATCTTTTTCTTCAGTATAACTAGCAAATATATCTTAAGTAATCATATCTAATGTAAAATTTGAAACTGAAACAAAAGCTACCGAACATAATTCAGCTATCTCTCAATCAAGTTCATTATTATAACATATATTTTGTCTAATTAATAAGAAATAAGATGTTCGGAGAAATAAAATATCATCAACGGTTAATATACTAAATTACAAAGAATTAGCTGAGACGAATCGAATTTTTTTTATTGGGATTTTATTTTGTTGATGTTATTATAGCATTAGGTGATTCTGACAGATGTTTTTTAACATTAGCCGAAAAAATCAAACTGATACAAATAAAATGAAGATATTACGATTTAATGGAATTTAGTCATAATTGTCTTACTCGAAATGATCTAGAAAATATCATCAGTTAACGTATTTAAAATTAAATCTGTCAAATGTCAACATTGACTTTGTTGATTGTTATATATTATAAATAATGTTAAATTTGCGAGATATTGTTAAAATAAACATTATCTAATCTGAAAAAAATGCTACAGCATTTACAATTACGATAAGAGTTAAAAACTTCATGATCAAAATATTTTAGAAAAGTTTAGCTCCACAAATTTATTTCATCTTTTACAACCTGTTGTATCAAAAGACCTTGCGGCTCATTAAAGTATCAAACTGATAGTCCAATAACATACGATTCTGTCAACGTTACATGCAGCTGAGGATATACTTGATGTAATTTTTGAAAGAAAAGGATTTGACAGCGAAATTTCGGAACCATATCTAACAGCTAAATCGAGACAAATATTAATTGGAACGAACATTTCCATAGTCGCAAATATTAATTGGAACGAACATTTCCATAGTCGCAAATATTAATTGGAAGGAACATTTCCATAGTCGCCAATGTAATACATCAAGAAAAAAAACCATTAGAAGAATATAATGCATCCGAGTCGGGTTGGAAATTTCAAATGATAAAAGAAGTTTTATTTCACACAGCACAATCTAGCGTACTTTGCGGAAGTTTGTAACTCGATCTCCCTCAAATAATCAAAAACAAAAAAATGTTGCATAAAAGTTCAAAACAATAATATTAATTTTTTTCAATGGTCTATTCTTTCTATGATGTTTCCAGAAGAAAAAATCATGTTCGTGTTAACAAGTATTTGCTGTAAGAAGATGAACTAAACCTTTCATGGCATTGACTTTTCAGTAGAGGAAAATCATATACCAAAGTTTAAAAATCAAAAACAGTATCTTAGTAAATGTTTTCAGACTAGATGAGAAAGAAAATGTTTACCAGAGATATATCTCAGAACATGCTATACAAGACAATAAATTTATTTATTATTTTATTTTAAAATTTTTGGATCAAAATTTTAACGGTCTAGTTGCCAGACAGTATGGTAAAAATAAAACTAAAATATATTTCTGTTGCAAATGTCTACAGGGTTTTTCTAGCGATGGAATATTATAAAATCATCGCAAATACTGTGTCTATATTAAAAAATAACTATGAAAAAGACAAAAAAGCAAAATGTTAAAATTATGATCATAAACTAAATATACCTTTTATTATTTACGCCGATTTTTAATGTCTACTTGTTCTTGTGGCTGGAGCAGAAAATAATCTGAATAAATCAAATACTAGACAAATACAACATATTCCTTGTGGAGTAGCAAAGAGTAGTTTATTGTGCTAACAATATATTTTAACTTTAATAACGTTATACAGAGATAAAAATCCAGGCGTGTGGTTAGTAAAAATATGTAATAGACGAAGTTAATAAAATTTCAAACAGATTACTTAAAAGATTTCCAATGAAAATAACGTCTAAACAACAACTCGATTTTGATAAAGCAAGTTATTATCATAATTGTGAAAAGTTGCAGGAACGTGGTAATAAAGGGCAGGATCATTGTTATTAGACTGACCAGTCTTGTTTAGCAGCTCATAACATTACATAACTTTTGTGGCTATGACAATCATATTGTAAAAGTATTTGGTGATAAAAATATTAAAGCTAAACTAAGATTAAAAAACAAAACTAAATGTATTTCAAATAAGTTTGAAAAGTATATGTCAGTGACGCTCAGTAAATAACATTTCATTGACTGTCTGCAATTTATGGCAGCATCATTAGATGAGATTGTACAAGGTTGTAGCAATTTCTCTAAACTAAAAAGTTGCTTTGGTGAAAATTTATATCAATCTAACAAAAAAGATAGATTTCAGTATGAGTATCTCGATGATTAGCAGATTAAATGAAACTTCTCTTCCTGATAAAGATAAATTTTAATTGCAATTAAAAAATGAAAATATCACAGATGAGGAGTACAAATATGAACAAGATATTTGGAAAAAATTTAGTTGTAAAACATCTGGTGATTATCATGATTTATATTTTAAAACATGTATTATCACTGCAGATGTTTTTGAGTTTTCATCAAGTTAGTATATACAATTATGGATTAGACCCCTGTTGGTATTATTGATCACCTGGATTGTCATGAGACGCTCTGTTAAAAACAAGTATGATATCAGAGACAGAATTTGGGTTATAACAAAAGAATATACAGCGGCTAATATTAAATATCTAAAGTAATTATAATAAAAATCTTACATCGAACTATATTATTTTTCTAAACACTAATTATTTTTATGGTTATGTGATGTCAGAACCAATGCCATATAGCGAATTTTATTTGATAACTCCAGATCAATTTCTTTGAGAAACTGAAAAAGATTTACCTAGAAAATAATGATTTTTCTGATATTTCTTATTGTTTTGAAGTTTATCCAGATTTTCCTAGTTCGTTACACAATCTACATACTGAGGATAAGAAGTATTTTAGTGAGAACCCCACGTCAATATGAGGAGCAACAAAATGATTTTTAAGATGGTGACTTTAGTGGCTGTATTGATGTCAGATCAGCACCATTTCATTTAGGATCAATTAGCCATTGTAAGTGTGTTTGTGTGTGTGTGTGTGATTAGATTTTTAACATAGCTATAACAATTTTTCAGTCATATCGCTATGATGTCTGCAGTGTGGCAATTTATAGTGATGTCTAGCACTCGGGCATCATGCCACAGACATGTTTCATGATGTACCACCCAGTCACATGATCCTGACACCAGGTCAACCAGTCCTAACACTAACTTCTTAATGCTGAGTGCTAAGCGAGTCAGATGTTAGTACAATTTTTGTAAGTCTTTGTAGGACTTGGCCGGGGATCAAACCCACAACCTCCGAGGTGGATGCTCTAACCACTAGGGCACCCAAGCAGTTCAAGATGGCTGCCATGCGAGCCAGACGGGAGATCAAATCAACAACATTATTCCTTCAGGAACAAGGATAAGAAGTATTTTAGTGAAAAACCCACGTCAATATGAGGAGCAACAAAATGATTTTTAAAATGGTGACTTTAGTGGCTGTATTGATGTCATTTAGGATCAACTAGGCATTGTAAGAAGTCCGAAGTTAAAACCGTAAGTTAATATGACTATCTATGGAGGAAATGTAGCAGATGTTCAAGATGGCATCTATCGTGGCCATAATGGATGTTCAATCAGCACCATTTTCAATTTGGACCAACTAGACCATGGGAATGAATGTGTTTATAAAGTTTTACAATTAGCTCAGGAGTAAGTAGCAATGGATCATTCCAAAAGCCTTTTCGGATTAAGACTACAATTTGTGAACCTAAATATTAGTTACACCTTTCATTCTTTGTATTTAACTATTACACACATCCCCTCTGTAAAGGCCACCCATCATAAGACCACTTTTCTGTTGCAAACAGTTTAGCATTATAAGGGGTGGCACTGTAATTATGAAGCAGTTGACATGTCTCTGTCTTTTCTGCTCAATGCCTAATAAGGAAGTGCCTTAAAGCAAAGTATTGCTTGATTAATAAGGATAGAAAGAAAAGAGAAAGAGCAATACTAAAATTATTAAAAATGAAAGTAAGAAATATGAAATTAAATGCAAAAATGACATTTAATACTTATTCACAATGCTTCAAGCAAACATATTACAAATATAGTAAGCAATTTATTGAAGGTTTAATTAGTCATGATCCATGGGAATGAAAAATCTACATAAAAATACATGTATGATCCTACTAATAACAAATACATGAATGTATACTAATAATTAAATGCAGCATCAGAGGCATAGCTAGGGTGGGGCAGGGGGGTACATATGTCCCCAGGCGCCAAAATGAGGCTTACAACGTTACATTATAATAAGTAAAATAGAAAAAATGTGATTAAACGGGGAGGGGGCTGGGGCACCAATTTTATAGTTCATTCCCAAATATCATAGCTACGCCTCTGTGCAGCATACACATCTCTTGTCCAAATTAATATTCATTAGAAGGTATTTGATTTTATTGATGGATTTTTATCCAAAAACATGACATTAAATGAAGTAAACTTACTGCTTGAAGCATCAGTTCTAATTAAACTCTGTATATTATAACAGTGATATCTACTCTGTATATTCACTAATTAGATAATGGCATGGTGTAGTGTGGTGTGTATAACTTTTAAAGTAGCTTTTAACAATTTTTCAGTCATATCGCTACGATGTCTGCAGTGTAGCAGTTTATAGTGATGTCTAGCACTAGGGCATTATGCCGCAAACATGTAGCATGATGTCCCACCCGGTCAAATTATCCTGACACCAGGCCGACCAGTCCTAACACTAACCTCTTAATGCTGAGCATCAAGTGAGGCAGCTGTTAGTACCATTTTTGTAAGTCTTTGGTATAACACGACTGGGGTTTGAACCCACGACCTCCCACATCCAAGGCGAACACTCTAACCACTAGTCCAATGGAGCGGTTAATTAAATAGTACTATCTACACTATATATATATATATATATATATATATATATATATATATATATATATATATATATATACATACACACACTGATTTCAACAGTGCTATGTGCTCTGTATATATGCACTAACTACAACAAAGTAGAGTCTTCTAGTATACACAAAATTCTGCCATGTTAATAATCAAGAAAACTGTCAAATTACAGAAGCCCAGCTTCTCAAAGTGATATATAATTAGGATCTTACAGTCAATTGTAATCTGCTTTCCTCCATTGCATATAAAATGTTACCATCCGCTGCTAAGAGCACTGAGATAAAGACAGTGTTTGGTTGGCACATCAAATGTACTGACCGTGCAACTTTATTGAAAATAAATAGATATGTTTCAATTACAGCTTGGCATGATTAGCTGATTAAGCAGTTTGATGTCAAGATGTCAGACAAAGATACAAAATAAGGTATTTATCTTAGCAAGTGTTTGGCTTGAGCTCTTAGTGGCTTATTAATGTCCAACCATTCAAGACCTTATGGGATATTAGCTTATCACATTTCTGATGCAGTCATTATTTTGGGTATTTGTAATCCACAAATTAATACATGAAGAGGTTAATCCACAAATTAATACATGAAGAGGTTATTCCACAAATTAATACATGAAAAGGTTAATTCACAAATTAATACATGAAGAGGTTAATCTACAAATTAATACATGAAGAGGTTAATCCACAAATTAATACATGAATTTAGGTATCCACAAAAATGTGGATACATAAAAGTGGATATCCAACAAAAATATAACCAGAGTAAGATTATATTCCAAATTTTGCAAACTGTGTTGCAACAACCTCAGAAAAGTGATTGATACAAGATTGACCATTCCATGTGTATAAATCTTGCAAATCATCAAACACACAGAAGATTTTGATGAGACAAACTGATATTCAATATTTATCAAAATTAGACTATAAGTCTGTCCTCATACTGGTAAAGAGCTTAGACAATCAGCAACAACATTGCCCAAGTAATATGGATTAATCTTTTGGACTATTAAAAATGTCCAAAAATCTTCTAAAAGCCTATATTCCATGATGAATCAAGAAATATAATCAGAGTGGTAGCAAGCTCAGCAAATCAGATGCAAGGCCACCTTTTTAATACTGCTCATGAATCTACTTGTTTGAGATCTTGATGATAAAAGCCTCTCTACCAAGTTTGATCAAAACTGAATTAAAAACATCTCTTTCAGTGGTAACAAGCACAGAAAATTTAAAAGTATGTTGATTTCACTGATTATCAAACTTATCAGTTATTGCCAGTTTAATAACTTGAATGTGCAATTTATATGAGATTTGGATTTTTAATGTAGCTTCAACAATCTTCCAGTCATATTAATATTATGTCTGCAGTGTGGCAGTTTATAGTAATGCCTAGCACAGGGGCATCATGCTGCAGACATGCAGTATCATGTACCACACAACCACATTATCCTGACACCAAGCGGACCAGTCCTAACACAAACCTTTTAATGCTGAGCGCCAAGTAAGGCAGCTGCTGATACCATTTTTATGTCTTTGTGGTATGATCTTCATGGGTTGTGAAAATGTAACCTACTGGGGATACTATTAACCAATTATGCCGCAGAAGCAGCAATAACTTCACGGCAGAGTTATACCATGTACTTTAAAAAATGGTACTAACAGCTGCTTTGCTTGGCACTCAGCACTCAGCATTAAGAGGTTAGTGTTAGGACTGATTAGCATGGTGTCAGGACAATGTGTCTGGGTGGGACATAATGCCACATGTCTGTGGCATGATGCCCCAGTGCTGTACATCATTATAAACTGTCCCACTACAGACATCACTGTAAAATGACTGAAAAAAAGCTGCATCAAAAATCTAAATCACACACGCTGTGAAATCACCTACCCACCAACCCATCTATAATAACAGGGTATTCTCTTCCCTGATATCAAAGAAAAGGTGCTATAATAAACTGTTTACTCTTGTTTTTGTTTTATTGTTTAAACAAATCAATGTTCTTTAAATTTCCTTGCAAAGATTTTATAATTTTCCAAATCTAAAAATCAGATTTTACTGGGTGAAAATGACCAGCATTGAATAACTCTGGATTGGAAGCCAGCAGTTCAATGTTCATAGAATGGCAGTCAGCACTACAAAATTCAAGCATTATTAATTTCAATTATAACTGATTAATGATTCGAATGTAAGCACCAAATAAATGCTTAATACAATTTCAAGAAAGTTGTTGAAGCAGGAAATATAGGTCACAGAGACATCATTTTGTATTAAGTATGCATAAATTGTCAAGAAGCATTCACTAAACTACATAATTCTACCTAGGATAGTATGGATGTAACATTTAAAAAGAAAACTCAGACGGTCATGAGCAAGGGGTAGAAAATTAACCAAAGCTAGTAAAATATGGAATATAGGTTATGATGAGCATGCAACAGAACTTATGAAATGTACATGTAATCACAAAAATGAGCCAAGGTTGTAAAGCATAAAATATGGGCCATAATGACCTAGTACTTTAATGATGGAGTAATGCTCATCAAGATACACCCCTTCACAAAGTATGAGTCTAGACAGAATAGTACATGGTAAATGAAAGAACTTAAAAGCCAGTAAAATGTAAAATGTGGTCAAACTGACTTATTTGGTATGGCTGCAGTATAATGACAGATACAATCGTCTAATGTTATTGTAATTCAAAAAAAAATTACCGTAAAAAGTTATGCGAAATGTGGGTCACAGTGACCTACCTCTAAAATTGGTGCTGCCTTTGTCAAGATGCATCCTGTCACCAAGTTTTATGAATCTAGACATAACAATATTACATGAAAGATCAAAAACCACAGTGATCTCATGTTCAACACAAAAATACTTAACCTTAGCCATCAAATGTGCAATAATGGGTAACACTGAATTTTTTATGTTGAAAGGGCAAAGTGCTAAGATATGCATGTCTGCTTATCAAGATGCATACAGTCAACATGTTTTGTGAATCAGGATACAACAGTTTACACACAGGGCACACACAGGGTATATACAGTATACACACGAAATACACACAGGGTGTGAAATAACCCCCAAGTCATATCCAAAACTTCACAAATAGTGGACAACTAATGTGCATGCACATAAAAAGCTGCTTGCCTCAGCCCCCTTCCAAAACCCTAAATCCAGGCATATCTAGATAAAAGAATGGCTGAAATTCAGTGAGGGTATATATATATGGTTGTATATATATATATATATATATATATATATATATATATATATATATATATATATACACATATATGTATATGTATATATGTATATGTATGTGTGTGTGTGTGTTTGTGCCTGTGCATTTATTTGAGCAGATACAAGGAACAGTACAATATATTCTCCTCATCTTCGTATAGGTGAGCTGATAAGAGATATGGTTTCCTGGGACGTAAAGAGAAGTTGTTGAAAGATGCATTAAGTTCATGTCCAAGTACTGATTGCTTTTAGAATTATGAGCATTTGTGTGGGTTTGTAGTATATTGTGGATTTATCCTCTTCAGGTTTTAGCAAAGTTTTTATCATCATGTAAAGAATATTGCCTCAATTACTAAAAATAGAGAATTAGCTTGGAATGACTCCATATATGAATACAAATGAATGACCACCTGTGAACTGCCCCAAATATAAACTTGATTGTACTGGTAAAAAAAGACACATATATGTCCCACACCACCACAATCATTGTGTGTTGTGTGAATAGCCTAAATTAGTTTAAATGTAATATGTCCTGTCTTTCATAGTTTACAAGCAAGACAAGAAAGACATTAATTAACTAGTACTTATCTGAATAATCTCAAACAAGTATTCATGTCACAACAAAATTTAAAGAAAAAAGGGTTGAAATCACTCAATTTCATCATGAGCACAAAATGTTAAAATCACTTGACTATTTATGCATATGTTTTTTATTCAATACATCACAGAAATGTTACATCACATGACTATCATTTCAATGGTTGCACTGGATGATGTTATGTGTTTGTATTGCTATAAAAATGTAACAGTCATGGATCCAATTATAAAGGCTGAAGTAACTTTTTCATATAATATACCCCCATTTAAAACAACCCTGCATACATTACAGAACACTTCTGAATCTGGAACAAAAGCCTATACAAGAAGAAAAAAAAGAAACATGTGTCAAAATCTTTAAAAGATACAAAATACAAGTTAATCGCAAAAATTATGAAATCCTTAATTGAGGGTCAAAGAACACATTCATTTAAAAAGTTCACAGCCCTCCCCAATTGTTATATCATCAGTCTTCTTTAGATGCCCACAAAAAAATCACCAGTCTTATAGTATGAAAGTCAATTTACTCAACAAGAAGGTTTGTGCCCCGATTTTACTGAGTGGGCACTGCATAAGTCAGGTATGTCAATCATATATGTGACACAATACCACATCATATGTTTTATTTATTTTTTTATGAGGGGGCAATGAAAATAAATCAAAATTTCACATGCAAGTGAAATTTTTAAGTAATGACCTGTCATCAGTAACTATGATTTACAAAGAGAAACAAAATGGAAATTTTTATTAAATTAAGACAACTATTCTGAATACACTTGTATATTGGCAACTTACCCTTGTGTAGTACACTCAACATGTTAAATAATATACATGCATATAAAAAATCCATCAGTCAAATGTCACATCCAATTAGAAAACAACATATATATATATATATATATATATATATATATATATATATATATGAGTCCTTTTTTGATCTTTATTCCATTATCAACAAATATGTTTGCCAAACAATTCACTCTGATGTTTATTATCCTAGTAGCACATGGCTGTATAGTTGTTTATATGCTACAGGTACACAGGTACAAGTACTTAAATTGGCATAGAATATGGTCAGGCAGAGACAACATGATGCCAATGCTACCAAGGGGATGATGTTATTCATAAAGAAATGAAAACATGTGAACAAACTAACATGTTTAACATTCTTGCACGATAACCTACCTTTATTTAACTCGATGGCCAGATATCTATTGTTTCAAAATATTGGCACTTTAATTTGGGTTTGAACTGCCATTGGTAGCAACTTTTGCAAACAGGAAATTTTCATGGCACAATAAACGTTCTAATTGCTATGAAAAAGCAACAATGCTTTTATTTAAATTTGCTACCAACTTTCTTTCTTTCTTTAGCTTGCTTTGATGAAGATGCATTGATAAAGGTTTCTGTAGGTTACACTGATTCGGATTGCTCTTGTGATGCTTGTTCCTGAAGTGGAAGTCCCTCTGTGTGCTGATCAATATCAGTTGTTTCCTTTCCTTTCTTTTTATACCTTCGACAAATTGCGACTATAGAAAATATAATAATAACAAGTATGCAAGTAACTACAATAACTGGTATGAACCATGACAGCCAATCCTGGGTACTAGACACAATAGTTGTTGTTTCACTGATCTTTTTCTTACATTCTAGGACTCTAATTCCCAAACTGAAACAATTGTGTCCTCCCATGCTCAGACTGACACATCCAAGCATGCAGTCTTTCCCTCTGCACATGTAATACTGCAAAACTGTTTCATGTTTACTAAGAGTTTGAAAAACCTTTTGATTCTTTTGTAATTCAGTATCAGGAATTGACCAATTGGCTGATTCATTTACCCACAGATCAAAAACTTTACCATCAGATTTATTTGCAAACGAGTCTGATAGACTTTTTTGGCGGGAAAATATATTTATGTTTTGTGTTTCTAAGTTGTCTGGAACAGTCATTAGCAGGCCATCATAACATGTAATATTGTCTTCAATATTTGTTTTATAGCCATCATCACAGCTATAATTAAGTGTCTCTCCATGGCAAATTCTGTTTTTAGACAAAATCTGCCCATTTTTTAGGTCAAATGGCAGTTGACAGCTACATAGGCAGGCAAAAATTTCTCCTTCCCAATTTCCCGAATCTTTCATCAAA
Source organism: Potamilus streckersoni (assembly GCA_016746295.1). Taxonomy (NCBI): domain Eukaryota; kingdom Metazoa; phylum Mollusca; class Bivalvia; order Unionida; family Unionidae; genus Potamilus; species Potamilus streckersoni. Next base: position 195,934 of record JAEAOA010000557.1, read on the forward strand.
TAAGTTCCATTCTGAGACTTTGGATCATAAACTGTGGCAGTATCATTACATATAAGTTTTGCTGCATTTTTTGTAATGTCCTCTCTGATCCAAACTTTATGACATGTGTCATTTACGAGTCCTGCTCTAGTCACGGTAATAACACACATCAGAAACATCCCAAAAATGATGAAATTTCTTGGAATCATCATTGTAAAAGATCTCTGTAAATATAAAAGAAACAAAATTTGTGACACTTTTTTTGATTGGTGCTTTAGAGCACAGCAACACATGAAGGTTATCATGATAAGGCAATTGGAGCAAGTGCCATCCCTAGAGACACTGGGTTACCATGGCACCTGACCCTGGAATACTCAATATTTGAATGTGCATTAACTACACCCTTCTGGCTGCAAGTCAAACACAATAATAATACTGACCATTTTAAGAAGGTTATAACAAACTTAAATATTGTAATTATCTTGATAAGCTGATGTTGCCTTTCAAACGGCATGTGTAGACTATGACTTTCACCTATAAATGTGGAGTCCATTTATATGTGGAAAAAAAGCCCACCATTCTTATAGATATATAAATCAGCATTTTTGAAAAAAGTACCTCTCTGTAAAGAGTTTAAAATTAATGCAGGTTACATATACCCACCCCCACCCCTAAAAAGTGAGCATATAATTAATCAAAATGAATATGGATCTACAGATTGGTTGGCATAAGACCTGGGCTTAAAAACCTCAGCATTTCTCCTTTAACTAGTAAATATCATAATCTGCAACATGTAAAATGAAGGAGAAATCATTCCTTCCTCTCGCTACTGATATCATACAGAATCAATTATAGTGGTTCTTAGTGGTCTAAAAGCGCTGTCTGTTATGGATCACTTCCATCTCACCTCTGTCTTAGTGAGTTCGAGTCTAAGATTCGGCGAATGTGGATATGTGAGAAAGCTTGCCAGTAGCTTCTCGTGGTCGTAGGTTTTTTCTGTGGATTTCCCGGTTTCTTCCTCCACCATTGATACTGGCTGACATGTATAACCTATTGTGTGCTGAAAATGGCGTTAAGCCCCAGAACAACAATAGAATCAATTTAAAGCTGCAATGTAGGTAACACACTGATGAACACCTGTAGCACTGATTAGATATATTTCCCATTTACATTTGTGTGTGATTTAGCTTTTTAACATGGCTTTAACAATTTTAGCCATATAATTATGATGTATACAGTGTGGCTGTTTATACTAATGTCTAGCACTGTGGCACCATGCCACAGACATGTAACATAATGTCCCACCCAGTCATATTATCCTGACACCAGGCCAACCAGTCATAACACTAACCTTTTAATCCTGAGTGCCAATCAAGACAGCTTCTAGTACTATTTTTATCAGTCTCTGGCATGACTCAGCCAGGGCTTGAACCCGTGACCTCAAGGCTTTGAGACAGATGCTCAAACCACTCATGTCACTGAATTGGTTACCCAATGACATAAAATGATGACATACCACTTCATTAACAAAAATATATGTAGTTAAATGAATGGCAACATTCAAACTGGAAAACATTTTCATGAAAAGACTTGAACCCATGCTCACCATGACAAATCACTGCTATCTCATATCTGTCTGCATGGGTTTGTGTCTCGGATTCAGCCAATCTGGGTATGTAAGAAAGTCTGCCAGTAGCTTCTCACGAGTCGACAGTTCCTTTCAGAGTTTTCCTGTGTTCTTCCATTTATACTGGCCACAATGTATAGCTTATCTTGAACTGAAGAATGGTGTTAAACCCTACAATAACAACAAAAGCAGCAGAAACAAACGCAGCCATAATATAAACTTGTGACTTTGACATTGAAGATAGATACAGATTGCAACACATCATCAAGTCACTTAAAAAGAACAAATTTTATTCATTTATTGAATATGCTGATGAAACCCACTATACTGACCTATCACCTTGACCTTAAAGTTACAACCCCCATGACCTTAACCATGAAAATAGGAACCCCAGTGTGGCATGAAACACACCTAATAATGATGGTATATTTAGCATGTAAAGTTACATACCCTAATCTGAAACAGTTATTTAATTAGAGAGAAGAAAACTGAAGTGTAATGGAAAGTTTAACACAGATTCATGACCATGAACATGAAGTTATCCCCCACCCCCACAATACATGAGATTTTTTTAACATTAACATATATAAATTTACAACTTTTCATACAATTCTGATTGCCACAAGGCTAGGTTAAGACATGGATGTACAAATTTTATGGTTCAAAATAAGTTGATTAAGTTAAAACATATGTATTTATTCCTTCTTTGTCAAACTTGTTTTAAATAATAATTATTCACACTATCAAACCTTTGCAAGATCTGGACAGTAACAAGATAGAACCAAAATATGATAGATGAAGGAAACTGGTCATTAAGTAATGGAAGAATGCAGTAATATAAACCCTAAACAAAGGTGCTGATAATCCGATACATGTAAAGTGGTAAGACTGCAGGGTACAAAACTTTCAGAACATAAAGCAGTATGAATGCAATGCAACCTCTATTTCACTTGGAAACTAAAGTTTGACTGAGTTGAATTTTTGAACTGGTCCCAGGAGTCAGGCAAGTGGATTTGCAAATTTCAGAATATGTTAAATTTTATTGCTAAAGTTGCAAGGGCTCAAAACAGAGAGGAAAGCATTATGAAAGGTTATGGAAAACTTAGAATACTTACCTGTGACCTTGTTCTTGAATACAGGACCAACAATTTGGTATACAACAAAGTTTCTAATGATGATGTGCAAGTATGTTTTATCCCTTAGTCTCAAATGGCTTTAAGGTCATAGAGCTGAAATGAAAATGTGAAAAGTTAAATACTGAGTAGTAACCTAAAAGACTGCACCCCAAATGCATTTTCTAAAAAAACAAGTTTCATTCCTTATCTCAAATAGCTCCAAAATTGTAGAGTGGTAAAGAAAGTGATGGAAAACTTAAAAAAGCAATGATCTTGACTTTAACAGTTTGACAGTTGTATGTGAAATATCCATTAATGATGATGTAAAATGGGACTTTACAACTTTTTGTTTCTGACAGGCTGGTCCATGTGACCTTGTTTTGTTGTTTACAACTGACTATAAATTATTTATGTACAGAACTAGCAATTTCATGTTTTACTTGTTTTTAACAAAATGTAAATGATATATGAATTGTTTAACATGTAATCTAAACTAAAATTCATGGATTTTTTACTTAACCTATTATGGATTCTATTACACAAATGTGTGTATGATTTTGGATTTTTAACGTAGCTTTAACATTTTTTAGTCATATCATTATGATGTCTGCAACACTAACCTCTTAATGCTGAGCATTTGTACCATTTCTGTCAGTCTTTGCTATGACCTGGCCAAGGATTAAACCCAAGACCTCCTGCATCTGAGGTGGATGCTCTAACCACTTGGCCACTGGAGTGATCTACTACACAATTTTAAGTTGTCAATATACAAGTGCATTTCAGACTAGTGATGCATTTGATGAATAAATTTCTGTTTACATGTATTTTCTCTCAGTGAAAATCCTATTCACTGACAACAGGTCATCAAATCCTATTCACTGACAACAGGTCATCTCTTATAATTTTCACTTGTATGCAAAATCTGACTTTTATCACCCACACACACTCACTTATCTCAATATCTGCTTAAATCAACAATATTACCTTGGTCTTGAGGATGCCAAGATAAATTGATCGTTCTGTTTTATGAAAATGGTGATTATTTTTTAAGTTGGTAACAAAATACTGAGGTTGGCGATTCTTTTGGTGTTATCTTTTTTATAAAACTCATCATCAACTTTGAATTGGTAACAGTTCCCTTATATAACTAGATGATACATTTTTTAACATTTACACAGAAACTTCAATTGTCTCTCCACTGTTAGATGTGTGCCCTGACCATGGAATCCAGATCCCATAGGTGATAAGAAGTTAATTTTGCACTTTGAAGCATTAATCAGGGCCTTCTTTCACTTACAACAGCTGTCTGGAAATATTTTGTATGGTATTCAATAACTACAACCAAAACTAAGCAGCATGAATAAAAATGTATATTATTTGTCGGTATTATGTTTTTTCAGTATTATTTTTCAAGTGAATATGTCACACGTCTATATTTTTCCATCTATTGATAGAATACAGATTTGCTTGGTGTTCCCATCAACCTGTCATTTCTTTATGAAACATGTAAATTTACATGATTAGTCAAATACCACTGACAAAAAATAAATGATCAACAATGCATCTGTAGAGAGAGAGAGACAGAGACAGACAGACAGAACAAGAACAGGTGGCACCTGAGCGGTACATATGATTGATAAGTGCTCAATAACATTTTGAAAATTGTGTTAAACTAGCTGCCTGATATTTATGTTGTTTGGTTCAAGGCCTTACTGCATAAATATACAGGAGCCAGGAAATACACTACACAATGCCTGTGGCCTAGTGGTTAGAGCGTCTGCCTCAGATGTGGGAGATTGTGGGTTTGATCCCCAGTTGAGTCATACCAAAGACTTACAAAAATGGTACTAACAGCTGCCTCGCTTGACACTCAGCATTAAGAGGTTAGTGTTAGGACTGGTCGAAATGGTGTCAGGATAATGTAACTGGGTGGGACATCATGGTACATGTCTGTGGCATGATGCCCCAGTGCTAGACATCACTATAAACAACCAGACCGCAGACATGGTAGTGATATGACTGAATTTTTTTTAAAGCTACATTAAAAATCATAATCACATCTTATCACACCAATTTTTTAGGCAGATGTTGATCCAATACGATAAATATGAGGTAGATGCCTTACACACAGGGGCTCGCAACGCTGTTTGCAATGTATCTGTTAAACATATACTATATATATTATATAGTATATATATGAAAGGTAAATTGTAAGCATCCATATGAGTCCATGAGGTCTTATCCAGTGATCAAATAACTGGAATGTCAGCCTTCTTCACAGGAAGATATACTCGAGTTACCAAGGGACTTCAAAAAGTCTGCTAGACATCCAAAAAACCAGGGGGTTTAAGCAGGGGAACTGTGCTATTTAATGACCAAATCCTCATTTTATAATTGCTTCCAGAATAATTGTCAATAAAGTGCATTTTCCAATGAATTTGTGCATTTTTCTGTATAAAGTATATTTATTTTCAAAATGTTCAACATCTGAAAAATTGATAACATTATTCCAACTTATTTCAACAACAAACACGGCACACATAAACATATGTGTATTACGCCACATTTTTTTTTTGTTTTGACTTGTCTTGTTCCCAGAATAGTATGTCTAGTATTTTACAAAAGAAGTCAATGGAACAGGGAACCAGACTAACTGTTGATACACTACTAAACAAGATTTCTTTCTATAAAAAAATTCAAATTTTTTTGTGAAAAAAATTGATACGTCGAAAGTCAATTTTTGAATTGTTCAGTTTGTAAATATTGATACTGTTTTTTCATTGCCAGTAACAGAGGAAATCTTCTTATCATCCTTAAGGATATCTGTATGTGCAACTTCAGGAATTCTCTGAACTCATTTTCCCCACAATGGTCTGTTTCTATGAAACAAAGCTATTTTATGAAGTTCTTATTTCGCTTGGTTGCCTTGCTATCTTAAATCACAACCATGATTGAGTAGGTTAATTTAAGGTAGTTTAATTAGTAACATACACAATAACGTTGATAACAGTGTTCGCTTCATTAACTGAAATAAGTTACCTGACGTGCTACCAAGGGCCACTGGTTCTTAAGCATGTAGGATTTGTATGCCTTTTAACTTTTTGTTTATTTTACCTCATTTATTTGATTTAAAAGGTGTAATTAACATGATAACAGAAAAGGAGGCCTGCTTCTTATTTAATGCAACAATACAACAAATGCTTCCAATAGTAGGATATCAAAATACAGTACGCACTTAATTTGGTTCTCAGAGAAATTCTCGTGGACATAGCAGTTTGGGTAGATTGACACATTTTACGTTTAATTACAAGAGGACACATTGCATTTAGCAGCAGGGAGGGTGAACCCTACAAATTTTTGCGACAAAATCGATTAAAGCCTCAGAATGCCAAATGGAACCTTCCTACGAAATCTCATATTTTAACCAAAAAAAAATTAAAGACCCCATTTTACAAATGGAGCCTTAGCAATTTTGTCGCAAATATGTTGTCATAACCACCCTCAAATTGCTGCCATCTACGTCGCAAATATGTTGTCATTTCACCCTCCCTGCTGCTGATTAATACAAATTATTTGTTAGCTTTTCACAAACAGACTAATCGATAATACTTCACCACGTAGATCAATCAAATTATTTGACTGATCAGTGAGTGTAAAATTAATTCTAGTTAGTAAATCATTTTGACATTGCATATAGACTGGATTAGTCGGATTCTCAACAATTAAAAATCCGGGGGGTGCTGTTGGTGAAAATGAATAAAGAATGTAACCTTGTCGGGCTTGATTTGATTGTTCCATATTAATTTGATAACTTCCTTCGATTACATCACACGTTAAATTAAGTGCGATCACCGATGAAATATTCACATTGTTCGGTGCGATATGTCTACCGTCGCCGTCGGGAGAATTATTATAAGTGAGGATAATAGGCTTCGGCTGGCTATCTTTCCATGATTGATAAATTTTATTAAATCCTTCGTCGATGGCAGTTCTGAGTTTTTTCTTTAACTCGGGAACATTATATCCTGGTAATTTATAATTTGGATTTTCATTTATATTTTTTTTATAATCTTGAGCTGAGCTAGTTTTTGAAATCGGGCTATTTTCATCAGTGAAGAGATTAGTAATCCTCGAATTAAATATTTCCATGTCATCGATGATTTTATTACCCGCGGCGACTACACTAGTAAACTCAGCTTGTGTAAGAAAGCCAGATCTTAACGACGGTAATAGCAACAAAAAATCATTATTCATTCTATCAAGGATGTGATCTTTAATGTCTACAAATGTTGGACTTGTTTCATGTATTTCCAGAATTTCACCTTCCTGTGGGATATAATCATTAAAAAATGGAATTCTCCACACATCTTCACCATATTGATTCTTATATCGATATCTTTTTGTGAAGTTTATATCCTCGAATTTTTTATAAGTTTTTGATGGATTTTCAGGTCCTATTTCATCAGTGACGTAATCAGATTTTACAGGCTCGGGCGTGGAATTACCAGCACTTCTAGGTGGATCTTCGGGCCATCCTAATACTGTTCTTATTGAACTGTTATAAATATCTACAACGTACCCAGGAGAGCCTATTTCAATTGTAGATGATAGTGTTGGTTCATGAACTGTTATCGCAATTTTTGATTCTTTTTTAGTAATGGATTTTATTCTACGTTGTAATTCATTATTAATTTGCTCAATTTGATAGGATCCAGTTGGTATTGAAACAACGTTCCAATCTGGAGTGTCATCTTTTTTATTCCTATATGCAAATACCAGGGAATTATTAGGTCTCTGACCGCCAAATGGAACCGATCTGATATTAGGCCAACTATGATACACTCGTAATTTTGCCAACGCGATTTCCTTTACTGAAACAGGTGAAGGAAAATTCACACTGAATTTAGGGTTTGTTGACGATATTGATATCATGCTTGTTTTCCGCGGAGTGGTATTTTCTGCTATCCGCTGAAGTAGTTGAATCTCTTGCGACATTATTATTATTATTATTTACAATGTCTAATTTTGCAATAGATGAAAAAACGCTAGCGTTTTTAATCGTAGTATCATAAATACGTATCATCGCGGAGAATTCGTCTTCGGTAATTATCGTATCATCAATCGATGATGACATCAACGAGGATAATTGTGAGTAACCGTTAGATACTGCTTGATGTTTTACTATATAATCGTTAAGTTTTTCTTGAGAACACGATGATATTTTTTTAGTAATAGCATTTGCAATTCCAGCAAATGTTGTCACCGCGGAAATAGCAATTGGGACAGCAATCGGAGCTACCATTGTTACTGAAGATAGTATAATACCAGCACCGGCCATTATACCGGATACTGAGTATACTGTAACATCAATTACGGTAATTCTCCTGCGATACTTTTTAATTTTTATTTCATATTCATCAATGAGTGTTTTGAGTTTTGTTAAGAACTCTTTGACGGTATCATAGCGATATTGCGATGACGGAATCATATTATTTTAAAATCTCAAGTGGTTTCTAATTGTTAAAAATTCTAATTTAGATCAGCTACAAACTCCATGTACCATACAAATGATGTCTTATTTAAATTAGGATCAGTGCTTGTTATTGTAAACCGTTTGTATTCATCCAGGTCAATAGTCGTTGAAATCACGTTGTTGTATCCATATGAAGTCGATGATGATATATTAAACTGATTCAGTGACACTATTGTTAATCGATAAATACCCTTCTTTGACACAGTGAGAGTTATTGTATTCTTTTTAGGTTCCCAATCTAATGATCCAGAGAGAACTGTGTATATCATATTTATGATATTCCTCTCATGAGGAATCTTTATTCTTTCAAGTAGCGGAAGATTGTCTGTTTTAAATTTTGTAATATCCTCGATAGATTTTTTAATACTATTAATGTTATCTCTAATAATACTAAATCCAGTATCATTAATATTTTTAATATTGGATTTAATTTCATCAAAATTGGATTTAATTTCAGCGAGAGATGGAGAGGTTACCGCTGGTGTTCCAAAAAATTTATTGATAATATTTCTACGAAGGGAAGTATATGCTGTTATATGTTTTTCAAGTTCTTCATTTAAATTTTTTAATGCATCTGTGATTGTAGAAACAAGTACACCTGGTTTGAGTTTTCCATCATTTGAATATAACACTATTGTATCTTCAACGACGTCACGTCTTCGTATTAAGACATCATCCAATGAAACATTACTAGATTTCAATTTGCCCTGGCGATCTTGAAATACAACTATTTCCCCAGGATCTACACTTGACAAATTTAATGTCTCGGCGATTTCATCTTCGATTATTTTTTTTACACTTTCCACAGCGAATTTACTATCGGTTTCTGTTTTTTTTATTCTGATAAAGGTCGTCCCCAAATATCAATCATTATACGAAAACGCTACGTTTTTCTAAATCATAACGCTATCGTTTTTGCCATTGCCTGCTAGTATATTCATTAACAACAACTTGAGGTGGTTTCCTTGGAAATTTAGATATCTCTGCAAGGAAGTTTAATACTTCACGACCGCATATCGGTGGATCATTTAACTGTTGTGTTGGTAGCGTGGAATAAAAAATTGGAGATGACTTTGTTATTGTGGATACATATCGCATGAATTCTTTTGGTGGAGCTAATCCATATGAATCAAAATAGACAATTCCACGTGGATCAATTGCATATGCGACCCAATGAGTTCCTTTTCCGCTGCTGTTATCAAGATTGATAATACCCGTTTCATTTTTCATTGGTTTTGACGGTAATTGATCTCTCATGAAAACTCCTCTAAAGTTTTTTTTATTGATAATGATTTTACAGCATCAATTAAATCAAAATTGGACATTGGTGAAAATCCTAGGGATTTTTCCACTAGTAAGCCGTTCATGGTATTCTTAGGCCTGTGCCCTTGTACCAATTGTATGGGGTTCCTGGTAGTCTTAGACCCTTTCCTTTTTTTATAGCCTTTCCCAGTAGCTTTTTTCAGGGCCATTCCTGCAGCAGTACCAACGGCTCCTAACGCTGCCGCCTTCGCAACCGCTGGGGCAGCCGCTGCAATCAATGCTGGAATAGCAGCTAACAGCGGGAATATACTACCTGATTTTATCATACTGGCGATTGCTGCTTTCGAAAAATCAATTTGAACTCCTCGTTTGTTCTTTAGCGCATCATTGAAATGTTTTATTTGACGATCTGTCAATGATAATTTATGTGCACCACCGGACATTTGAGTGGGTTTCAGCGTTATTGTAGTTCCACATTCTTTAGCCGACTTTGATTTCAATTTCTTGACCTGACCATCAGTCAACTGGACATTAACAATACTATATGTCATTCTATTCTAAAATGTAATTTACACTTTCAATTGATCTTATTGCGAAAATCCTAACTACAGGTTTTCCACTGGTGCATCAATAAGTCTCATTCGTCCGCCAACTCCTTCTAACAACATTGATTTATCACTGAGAATGACAGCAACTGCTCTATAATCGGCTATACCAGCAGGGCGTTGTACCCGAGCTTGGAAGTATATATCAACAACAGATTGTCTCATCATGTCAAGATGTTCCAATGAAAAGTAATAAATCGGATAGTGTTTTTCAAAATCAATTTGCGATATTTGCAAACCAGTATCAACATTTTGATCACGACCCATATACGACAATATTCTATGATATACACGAGCTATGTTGTTGTTTTCATAATTAAGCTGTACAATCTCTGCTGGCTCTTGTTGTCCGTTTATTCTCAACGAAACTTCACTTACTCCTAATTTATCAAATATCATATGACTAGATAATTGTCGACCCACTCGATTTGCATCCTGTAACGCTATAAAGATATGACGTGGAGCTGAAACACCTTGTTTTGATGCTAAGTGCCATGTAAATGTGCCATTTACATTATCCTGCTTCGTATCAGTCGTTGTTGTTAGCCAACTTAGCAATGATTTTCCACCTGTGTCCATAAACGATAGTAATTGTTGCTCTATTGTAACTGCTGGTGTCAAGACGGGTATCCATAGAACCAATTTATTTAAAATGACTTTACCATCAGCAACACCATCAGCATGCCAGATTGCATCATTGTCATTCTCCTTTCGCACTAACACGACTGTATGCTTTGCTCCATAGATGACTTTTCTGACATTTCTACAGAATCCGAATATGTGATGTAACGGAATTGCACATGAAAACCGTCGATGCTGTCCTTTCAATGTTCCATTTCGTGTTGCAAATCCTAGATTGAAATTACCATTGACCCTTTTTAAAATGTCGAATTCAGCGCCTGGTTGGTCTTCACGGTCTAGATTAGCTGCGAGTTGTTGTTCAGCCAATGCAGTAGCTTGCGCAGTTCGTACTTTAATAAACTGAATATGGTCAGCATGATCAGAAGTATCCTTAGCAAACATCATAGACGGACCAGCCGACCTTGTATAATCATCAGAATATCTCGCAAGTCCGATTATTGTTGTTGCAATATCAATATTTTGTTCTATTGATTCAATTTCTTTTCCATCAATGATATATCTTGCACTGTTAAATAGCGCCATAATGCCATTATTTACGAAACCAACTCGGATATTTTGGTCATTCCCATATGGCGTATCAGCTGCAACATTTGTTACAAGCTCTCCTTCTACTTCAATAAACGCCTCACACGGCAAAAAGTATCTACTTGTATCTTGAACTTGAAGTTCAACTCTCCCCCGTTGATTAGGCTCTCTTGCAGGATAGGCATAATACTGATAGTTAATTTTAGAATCCTCTTTATTCACCGGCGCTGCCATATCAAACGCTGGATCAGCAATTTTTTTAAATGCCATTTATACTAAAACGTTATCGTTTTTCTAAATGTAGTAATGCTATCATTTTCTTTTTCGATTTCCTCCAAGACCGCTTCCCGCTATCATACTTGCAATATTACTACTATCTGGTGAAGTCATTGCTAATGATGCTAGTTTTTGTTCCACTGCGTTATTTATCACTTTACTGACATTTGCAGGCATCATTGTTGTTGAAGGTAGCGGTGTTGAAACTATTTGTGGTGGTTTTCGTCCGAATCTAGATTTCACCAATGACGTTATTCTATTCTTTGCGGTAGAAAAAGCCGTTCCTGCAAGATCTCCAACAGCGTTAATTCCCTTATTACGAATAACATCAATGGCTTTCATCGCTAATTGTTTAGCAATTGGTGCTACTTTTGGGGCTGTTCTTGTGAATAAATCCGCTATGGTATTTCCAAGGCCGTCTCCATAGTATGCCTTATAAACGGGCAATCTTGAGTTTACTACATACACGTTTGTTGGTTTATTGTGATTATAGTGTACTATCATCTTATTTGAAATGACTTTGTAATTTCTAAATGAGAGCAATTAGAAATTTCAATCGCTATAATAACCACTAAATTCCCCTGGAATTCCGTCCATTAACTCATCCAAGAGTTCTCGATACGTATGAATATCAATTATCCCACTTTGGAATAATCGTCTGCAAATATCAAATGCTTCATTAGTTATTTCGACTGAGTTATTCCCAGCTCGCTTACCTCCCATAAGAACCTCAAGTCGTGATATATCATTAATGATATTACTAGGACACATATGAGAATCATGATGAGAACTTCCATAACCCTCTCCTGAAGTACTTTCTGATTCGGAAACGTTTTGAATTTCTGGAGATTGTCGACTTCGACTTTGTTGTTGTTCTTTTCGTTGTTGTTGTTGTTGTTGTTGTTCTATACCATACGCATCAACTCCTATTTTAAAAGTTCTGTAATTCAATGTATCCTTTTTTAAATTGCCGGGGATTTCTTTATTAATTTTAAATAACCAATCCACCCATTGATCTTTGTTTATTGTGTTTTTTTTATACTCGTCTTTTAAAAATTTCCCCCTGTTATAATAACTTTTGACAGCAAAGTCACCAAATTCTATATAGTCTTCATTTTTCAGTAATTGAATTCGTTTGATTTCTTCTATAGCTTCATCAGTGAATTTCTCGTTAAAAGGAACACTTTTTTTAGTGGAAACTTTTTCAATAGAATCACTAGCATCTTCAACGGGGTTATCATCAATATCAATATTACCCATTTGTTGTATTTCTCGCTGAGTTTGTAACTCACCTGAAAGCTGTTTTATTCCCTCGTGAGTTTTTTCAGTTTCTGTAGCAATCTTTCCTAATACATCAATAATAGGTACTGCTCCCTCTTTAGGGATGTCGCCGTATATAGCACGTTCTGTTGCAAGTTTCATATCTTTAGTGGCTTTAGTTACAGGGGCAAAAAGTTGTTCGCTTCCAATAGAAAAGTCAGTCTGCGCTTGCTGTCTAAGTTGTAGTTTATCTCGCACGTCATCTCGAATTGGTATAAACTTTTTCAGTAATGCTAACCTCTCACGGGCTAGTCTGATAGTTAATGCTTCTGATGTCATTATTGGAAATGCTAACGTTTTTTCAGTTGTGGGTTTCAATACTTGCATCAATCAAACGTCTTATAGATTTCACTTTCAAAGCAATCTCTGACCGAACTTGGTACTGTTCCCCGAGTTTCTTTCTAATGGCTTCAACTATACTAAATAGCCGAATGAATAAATTAATATCATTGTTATACAAAGAATCATTAACCGCTTTTTGGATTCTTTTTATCAGTGAATACATTTTAGGTAGAACATATCTTCCATGTTTCAATTGTATATCAATTTGTTTAAATTCATTCAAAAGTCTGTCTTCATTCAAAAATTCAGAAAGTACGATTCCTTGATTTCTTAAATTTGATATTTCTGTGATGATAGATGTAATATCTTGAAATTCCATTTATTGAATATTATTACTAATGTATTTGTATCTTTAAATATTTTTATATACAAAACAAAAAAAAAAACATATACAATGCCTATCCCTTCCTCATTCCGAGGCAAGGGAGGCACATACATTAAAGACTTATACAATACCCTAACTCCCCAATCGAGTTCAAGGGCGGGTTATATGGGTATTAGACGTGAAATCCAAGTGATAACTTTACAAACATTGAACATATAACATGAAGCCTCATTTGGAACCTCTTTCGCGCCAAACGACGTCAAAGAGGCCCAGAGGGGGGACAGCACATTACATATAGGATGATATATATACAATGAAATGATAGGATTGTTATATATACAATGAAATGATAGGATGGTTATATATACAATGAAATGATAGGATGGTATGATAGGGACAGTACAGGACGATACAAACATGAAACGACGGGGCGGTCCTACACCCAATCTACCAATCAAAAGCAACCCAAGAAATTAACCCTGGTTGCAGTTGAAAAAATTCAACCACACCATGTCAATGGTGTGGGAGGTTTGATTGGTAAATTGGGCTTCGTTTTAAAGCCCCAAACTTATTACGGCTCATATTATATATAAGGTGACTAATACTGCAGTGTCAATGTGTAGGTGTGTATTTATTTTCCTAGCATTTCATAATGAATATTGTGTAGTAATTTGAATGGAAGCTAAGTATTTAAATAAAACATTAAAACAAGAAATACAACTGTTAAATAATAGCAATTTTTTTTATTAATTTCTATAATATTACGATTAAATAATCGTAGTAATAATGGATTTACATGACGAGATAACTCTGTTATGGGGATCCCTGTCAATTCAGGACCTGCTATTCGAGACTGATATTTTTCTGAATTTTATTACACGTAGCCACACTAAAAAAACTAAACTACATGTAGCGCGTTTTACTACCCTGACCTCACATACAATCTATTTTAATTTGTAATTACAAAGTAATTTCATTTTCATACAAAATCTAAACAGCGCTATTAACGCTGTCTTTGTAATTGGGATTTTTAAAAAATCTATTAATAGAACCTTGACCCAGTGTCTTGTGTTACACGCGCGCGCGTTCCGGTACAATAACTATATTTACTATGTGGCTGTTCCGGCTGTTCCAGTTATTGTCATTTACTCTTTTAATGCATATATACGTGAATATTGCGAATAAATATTGAAAAAAAAATATGTACACAATGATATTAACGCGCGAAACGTTTTTAGTGTTTTGCCCTATGGTAATTGATCTGAATGGTAAAATCATGCAAAAATGACTAAAATAGCATAACTCACTATTGAGAGTTATCTTGTAAATAGGAAAACTTTATTCTATGTCCATTTTTCTTTGAGATAGCTGTTTGATAAATCCCTTCAGCAACTCTTTGTACTGAAGAAATACATATTCCAAAATATTTTCCCGCAGCATTCATTGAATGAAAAACTCTTTCTTCATTCGTCGTTGTATCAAATGATTTAACTCCCCTGCGTCGTTTTGAGTATTTCCCTGTCTTTCCTCTTTTTGTATTCTCTCTTTGAGAAATACATTGTAAATTTTCAAGAGAATTATTTTGAATATTAGAATCAATGTGATCAATAACACAGCCATCTTTAATCGGTCCCATATAACACTCAAAGACTGCCCTATGACAGAGATATCCCTTTCCTCCAGCAGTAAATTTCAAGTATCCCTGATTATTAACAAAACCAATTGGTTTTTTCAGTCTACAGTGTCTAACAACACCATTACGAGATATTTCATAATTAACAAGTATTGGATGTGGTCTGAATTCTTGCTCCATTTATATAATAATACTATTTGTCTAATTCATCATTTGCTTTAATTATAAATCTATTAATGTAGTCTTGAGGGGTTTTTATGATTTTGTCTTTGACAGTCATGGTTAGGGTCAATGATAGCGTTTTTTATTCGTTTATCATAATAACGTTTTAATTCTCTAAACCGCTTACCCCCACAATTGATACATAATTGTGATTTTCCTCTCACACCCACCCCACAATTTATGCATGGGGACGGGCCTGTCGAATTATTTCTGACACTCTGTAAGTGATATCCACAGAATTCACCTCTACACGATTTATTGCATGGGGTTACTGATCCAATCATAAGCCATTTGCAGTGATTCATTATATATAAACAAACTTTTCTATTTAAATACTTGTCTTATTTATATGAATGAAGAATTCAAGAGATTATCGGCAATCAAGCCTTGGAAAAATATTAAATTTAATCTTGATAGAACTCTCGAAGATGTACCAAAAGAGAGAATAAATAATAGAAGTCTGATTAGAAAAATACGAGATTGTGTTCATGAGTTTAAACAGGACGGCGCATCACACACCTGGTCAACATTTAAAATTGATGGTGTTGTTGATGCTAGAATGAATGATGAAACAGCAGCTATGATACTATCACAACTTGGCAATAAACGGTATTTTCTCAGAGTGAAATTCATTATCAATTTAGAATCGGGTGAATGGGTTATAAGAGACAAATTTGTTCCAATTCTCAAAGATAGGACAACAGTCATTGTTAGCCGTGATTCCAGACCAGGGCTGTTAACTGGAATTGATAAACCATACTATGAAAAAGCGTATCCAGAAACAGCAGTCGTTTATGGGATGTATCCGTTAAATAACCCTGACATTGGAAAACTAGCACCAATGAAACAGTCAACATCAGTGGAAAAGCCACTCAACTGTGTGGCTCAACGAGTCTTAGAACACTTTACAAATGCACTCCGTGGGAATAAATTAACCGATCTAAGACATAAAAAAATAGATCAATGGGAGCTAACAGTGAAAGAGAACGGAGCAACTATTTCCGATATAGCTAGATTGGAAAAGTCGTTGAGATTTCCGATAACCGTTTTAACGATAACTGGCGAAGTATTATACGAATCGAAATACAATAAAAACGGAGCTCCAATCAAAATTATTGATCATAACAAGCACGCATGGACATCCGCGGTTACAATATTCCCGCGAGACAGAACAGTGAAGTATATCCCAGAAGATGAATACATTTAAAAGGAACTAAACGATTGAAGTTGAACACGAATTTCAAAAGTTAAAAATAAAATATTTAATTGGTATTTATTGATTAAAGTACTCCCTCCACTAGGCAAAAGGGACATTTTTATTAATCAAAATTTTCTTGAATATCGTTAATTATGGTGTACGAAAAATGTCATTTGGAAAGAAAATGTGGTAAATGTATTGCTTCTTTTTACAGTTGATCTTTCATAGCGCTGATGAAAATCTCCAGGTCCGTTTTTGACAATAAAACGAATGATATATCTGAGTTTCCGTTGTTAATTTTTATCACAATTTCTTCAAGTTCAACAAATAGGAATCAGTATTTTGGGGGCTTTTTGGTTTAAAATATGTGATCCACGAATGACCCCCACATAAATGGGTTCATGAGTTATCAAGGAGTAAGTTATTGAGGGAGTTGTGTAGTCATATGGCGTAACACCTATTTTTTTTTTTATTTGTTTTTCAAACCGAAACGGGGCCCCGAGTGGCCGAGTGGTCTAAAGCGCTGTCCGTTACGGATCACTGCCATCTCACCTCTGTCTGCGTGGGTTCGAGTCTAGGATTCGGCGAATGTGGATATGTGAGAAAGCTTGCCAGTAGCTTCTCGTGGGTCGGTGGTTCTTTCCGGTGATTTCCCGGTTTCTTCCTCCACTATTAATACTGGCCGCCATGAATAGCCTATCATGTGCTGAAAAATGGCGTTAAGCACAACAACAACAACAACAAATCAAACCGAAACATAAATAACCTGTCACATGTGTCATATGTGTACATTTATTGATATTAAATATAAACTGCTCTTTAAAATTTTAACACTAATTTTCTTTACCGAAAAACTATTCAATCCTAATTATTGAATGTTCTGCACCTTACCTGTCACCAAGAAACTCAATACTTTTTACAAACTCCTACAAAATCTCCTTCAACTTCAAGCCGAGATTGAGAAAATCCCATTTTAACTTCCTCGTTTAGTTTGGTCCTACTAAACATAGGAAAGACGCGCGAGGTAGAAAGGAGAGACGGGCATAGATGCTTATACACAAGCAAACGAGCTAAACCAGGACAATGACGGAACATAAATATTTTGAACTAATTGTAGTCGAAAATAATTTACTGCTGATAAAAAATTTATATAAAAAATTATGTTAAAATAATAAATATTTCATTTGTCTCAGTCTTGATCGTTCTATTTTTAAATACCTATTTTCACTCAACATTGTAAAGAATTTTTTAAATACTAAATAATGCATTTTGTCAAAACAATATAATCTTCTCATTATTATTTGTAGGATATTTAATATCATTTCTCTCATTTTAAAAATATAGAAAATGTTCATTGTGAAAATATGCACGAAGATGGTGCAGTGATGATATATTACTGCATTTTCATTGCAAAATATGAACGAGTTATTTTCAATGGATACTGCATGTGATGGGGTTCGTTATACCCTTGTATGGTTTGTAAAAAGTTGGGATGGGGTGTTTCTAATATTTATTTAGATGTGGTACCCAACCAGGCTCGATTATGATTCAGAAGTTAGTGAATGTTGGTATACATAGCTCTGAGCACTCAACCAGCAATCCCGACAATTAAATAATAAAAGTGCAAAGGGTGGCATTAAATAAAAACAATTTAATTGACAATCAAATATTCAATCACTCGAACTTCAAAATGCGCCCCTTTCGCTCGACCCTTTGAGTTTATCACATCATATGAGTTATAGTGTGAGAGTTTCGCCCTGTCCTTGGTTTTACTCATCTCCTGATTCTTTCCGTCTGTCGAATTCTCTCTGGGTTGCTTCCCCTTACTCCTCTTTATTTACTTCCTCTCCAACTAATTGGCCATAGAACACAATTAATTTTACTATATTGTCTCTACATTTGATTCTCAGTACTGAACTTTCCACTGTGTGACAATCAATACAAGTCATATGTTAATATAAAATACCTTCAAAGATGACTTTACGGTGAAGTTCTTGTCGAGGGTTGACCTGCATTTTTTTTGAGAGGCTGAATTGTAAACAAAACACCATGCAACGGAACAGATTTCACTTCCGAATCATCACCATGACCTTATTACTCATTATGCACTGTCGCCGAAATACATCAGACAACCACACCATAAGCTCACATTCTAAAGAATAAACAATTGCCTTTAAATCCTTACCAAGAATGCCAAAATCTAACTCTAGTATCACCACCAAACTTAGACATTAAAAAGTGTCTAAAAATAGACTGGGACTACATTCGTTGGTACTGAACCGGATTTTATTAATTGTGTACTGATGCCATCAGAAAAAAATATAAATCTATCTTTCCACTGATGAGACAGCCAGGTTCTTGATAAAATTTCCATGTGAGACTATTGATTTATCGACATAGAACTTTTATTTAGCTCATCGTCAACTGAGATCTTTGTGTATTTATTCTGAGATATCTGATTGTAAATATTATCAGAAGCATCAGAAAGTGAGTATGGAGTATTAACGCAACTAAGTTTAATAAAATAATCTGAATTTTCTGTGCGAACCAGAGACAACTTATTTCTGCTTTTGAAATATGTTCTGAACTTTTCATTTTCAAACATGATCGTCATATACTTGCCCTGGAAAAGAATTCTTTTCATCTTTAACTTAATATCCTCTACTGTAATATTTTCAATATTGCATATTTCACACAAAATGTACCGAGTATCGTTTTTCATATTTCACATCTCTATTCGGTGTCACATCAACTAGAAAATCGTCTTTTACACGTATTTCCTGTATCAGATCTAACATAATAAACTTTCAACTCTCAGATAAGATGTAAGTTGATTAAGAATTTTATTATAAGTCGAGATTTTTATTTTTCACGAAGAGTTTCTATTCTCGTATTTTGGCTCAATCTTTATATATATATATATATATATATATATATATATATATATATATATATATATATATATATATATATATATATATATATAAAACAGTCCTGACGAAATTTGACTGAAGTCGATTTATCTGGTCATATGAAACTGTTTCAGTAATTATTTATTTCAGTCGACGTAGAGAAGTTAGTTTTAGCAGAAGTCTTATCAACCATAGCTCTAAGTTTACTATTGACAGGGTCAGCAAGAAATCTACTTAGTCATCATCCACTTTGAAAGAGATATCATTATATCTGCTATCTGACTTTACGATCTGAAGATGAAAATGGAGTATAGAAATCTTTTGTTATTTTAGTAATATCATTGACTATCAGTTTGTATCCGCATAATTATTTATCATTCCATCAACGTACTTTTATTATAATAGTCCATGACTAACACACGAAATATTCGATGTTCAACAAATGTGTCTTTGAGCTTGCGATTTAAGAAACTTATGTATCCTTGTTTCAACACGTTTATGAAGCTCATGATATTTTTCGGTCTCTCCTGCTTTTTACCACCATGATATTTCGTTTTAACAAGGCTAGATTTGTCGGTCGTCAAAACATTTTCTTTATTTAGCTCAAGCAACGTATTTATCAACAATTAATCTACGAACTTACAATCATCACAGTCACTTACAAGACATCATTTGCTAATTATATTAAAGTTTCTGATTGCATATTTTAATTGAAGGACTCTCATTCCAGCAACTCTAACAAAATTGTCACTGTTCTCATTTAAACCGAGGGAATTAAACGTTAAATTTTTTCATTCGAGCAATTATATTTTTTGCTGTTGCTTTCTCAACACTCTCTGGGTCTGGCTGATCAACATCAGCTATTTCGATCTCCGTTTTCGGGTTTATTATAGAGATGTAAAACTCTTTTGCCACTCCGATCGATAGAGGATCAACATAGATTATAATAACATTAAATCGTGAACTGGATATATCTGAAACATTGTAAGACCTGTGTAAGGACCTTCAGGGTTGACAATATAAATCAGGAAATACAAGTACTTTTGTGGTTGCTACGTAATCAGGTGTAAATTTCTGACTCGTTGAGCTGTACATGTTTGTCCTGCTATATAATTCTGTCTAATTTAAATCATCATTCATTCCTTCTAATCGCCAGCCATAAATTCTTCCGACAGTAACATTTAGTCGACCAAGTAGTTGAAATTTCCATATTGCTACGGATTCTGGACACTTTATTCTGATCCAGAATATAGATGTTTTTACGTTTGTGATCAACTCTGACCCTCCAGATATAGAGCTGTTAAAAGCATGCGCATACCTTGGATTGTTTCCATGATGAAAGCTTGACGCAGATGCAACAAAACCCAAACGATTATTAACAGCACCAGCGAGACGTGGGATGTGACCGACACTAACTTCAGCTCGTTTTGTACTTCCACCAATCGTTCGCGATTGGGTAACACTATCTACCTACTGTTTCTTGACAATATATGATGAAGCAGCAGGTATATAATAGAAGTAATTTAAAACTTATTTTGTACATGTTGTCTATTACAGTTTCAGAGGATATGATTATCATATCATCGTTGAAGCGTTCGGCAAAAAGGATAAACCGTCTTAAAATTAACAACGACAAAATAAAGTGCATTCCAAAAAAAACACTAAAAAGTACATTTAAATGATACTATGTAAGTTAAGACTTATTGTAAATCGGCAGTTTATGGCAGCATATCTCATCATCATCGTCGTCGTTGTCGTCATGATCATCATCATCATCGTCGTCGTCGTCATCATCATCATCATCATCATCATCATCATCATCATCATCATCATCATCAGTCCCGTAGTCTGGTAGACCGCTGGGGCACAGCATGAGACCTGACAACCATCTTCCTCCATTCCTCTCGATATTCCGTCTTTCTCAGTTGTAGCTACACGAGCTAATGAAAAGCTGCAGTTATGTTCGTTAATTGGACTGAGCATTTCGGTGAAACTGCTAGCAGTTTATTGACGTGAAAAAGAAATTTTCCTTATGAGTATCTTGATAATTGCGATAAAATTAATAAAACAAGTTTACCTGACAAGGATAAGTTTTATTCTTGGTTACCTCTCGAGAGTGTTAATGGTGATGATCATGACCAAGCTGTACACATTTGGTTGATTAACAGATGAGACAAACCTTGTTCCTATCGAAGAGTTCATAGGTTTACGAAGTAAAATATACAGCCTAAAACTAACTGAAAATAAAGTTATTAATAAAAGGAAATAAAAAATGTAGTTCTTAATGTGACAGGATTCGATTATCAAAAAGCTGCTTTAGATGGATTTTCTATTTATGTTGAGATGATGGAAATAAGATCAAATTGTCATAAAACTGAGACTGATGTTATCATAAAATCTGGTCTTTGTAATTTGATGATTAAAGATACTGCTCTAATTGCGTTTGGATATAAAATGTTTGATGTTGACTTTAGCAAAGTGAATTTTTTGATTGGCTATTACAGTACATTTCTTGCAAATGTGTTAAATACGAATGTCACTATAAAAAAAAAACACGATTATTAATCTTTATCAGTTTTAATTAAAATAGTATGTTGCTGGTTATTGTTGAATAACTGGGGTTTGTAGTGGGACAGGATTTTTTCAAGATCTTCTATAATATCTTTGATAAATGAGTTTTGTCAGTCACCACTACCTGATATTCTAGGATCACTATCATAGAAACTTATCAAGTTGGGTTTGTATTTCTCGCTGTTAAAATATCATATTTTGGCATTACAATTATCTGAAATAGTTGTAGAGAAAACTCCAACATATATCGATCCTTGATCGAAGGTAATCATTTTATTTATATTTCTGTGATGCTAAGACCATCGACTGGTTTACTGTATTAACTCATTTCTTATATTATATTTCATATCTTTAATATAGAATTTTAAAAACACAAATTTTTATGTGAAATAAAAAATAAAATTGCGGTAGGGGGAGTTTCCAGCTAAGCCTATTTTGTCTGTCAACTTCGATGATTCCTTCATAGGTCCTCGAGTTAGGTAATCGATAATGAAATCGACGCTGTTGCCTCAACAGAGTATTTTTCGTATTTTGTTTGGACTAACATTGCGGGTCTGGGAGAGGTGTAAAAATCATGCTGTCGTCCGAATACAAAATAACTCTGTTATATCTACTACTGTTCTCTCTCTCTCTCTCTCTCTCTCTCTCTCTCTCTCTCTCTCTCTCTCTCTCTCTCTCTCTCTCTCTCTCTCTCTCTCTCTCTCTCTCTCTCTCTCTCTCTCTCAATATTAATCCAAGAATCGTGAATGCCGAGAAATTGGAGGGTAAATATATGATGCTTATCAAGACCTATGTGTATTGTAATCTTGGAAATATCAAACAGGGAATCAAACATTTTCCTTGCTACCGCTTTGCTAATCTTTCCCTAACTTGATTCCGTCGAAGAGGCGTTGAAATCAACATCCTATAACTAGGGGTTAAAATAGAACAAAACATTTACACAGTCGATGCACAATGTGTGTTTCTGTACCTGTGCATAGTGTGTTTCCATTTTTTCCATGATTCCTCTAGATGGCGTTCGTCAGAACTTTCTTCCTCGGCCGATTAAATCCACTAGAGATAAAATGTCTAAGAATAACCCAGTGCAAAATTCTTTAAGGAGGGAACATAAGAAACCAACTACATAAACATAAACATAGAATGTTCAAATGGCTTGTATTTTATCTCATAATTCTTTCTCAGAATTTCAGATTTATATTTACTCTGGGGATAGAAAGTTCAGAAATGAAGTGTGTGTGCGTGTATGTGTGTATGTGTGCGTGTGTGTGTGTGTTTCGGATTTTTAGCGTCGCTCTAACAATTTTACAGTCATATTGTTAAGATATCTGCAGTGTGACAGTTTCTAGCATGATGTCCCACCCAGTCACATTATCCTGACACCAGGCCGACCAGTTCTTGCACTAATCTGTTAATGCTGAGCGCCAAGCGAGACAGCTGCAAGTACCATTTGTATAAGTCTTTGGTATGACTTGGCCGCGATTCAACTCCTGCGTCCAAGTTGTTGGATGCTTTAACCACTACACCACCACAGCGGTAGCTGAAATGGAGAATCATTCTTGTATTACTATGTAACGAGAGAGACTGGGGTAGGAGTAGACAGACAGACACAAGTAGAGAGGGAGAATTAATGATATTGCTGATAATACCATCACAAACAAGAATTTACCAATAATGGATCTAAGAGTCCAAATACCATGCAAATAAAACGTAGAAACTAATTCTTAAATGTTTCGCAATTCAACAGCATATCAAGCAACGATTGGCTCCGTAATCTTTAATACTCTTGTATTTTTTCATTTTTTCATTTAAAAAATTAATTTAAAGACATTTAAAGAAATTTAAAGCACCTATTATAAATGTTTTTCGTCTTTGTAAATTTAGGATGACACCAATTTAAAAAGTCCTCGATTCCACAATGACTTTAATTGTCCTTTTAAAATATTTTTAGCATATGTATAAGTCTGCCTTATTCTTTATTTTATTCTAATTGATCAAACACACTTTTCTACTTGTTCATTGACAATGATATATCACAATACATTTCAAACGTTATTTTTTGTACATTTAACGGGCATTGAATAAACCAATGGTTATATGTTGCGGCTTATACGTAGGATTCCTGGTGTGTTTCAAATATATTGCATGTATTGTCAATATTTTGAACATTAAGCTGTTTTCTAAAACAGTCTGTTGAGTCTTTTTTTTAAAATTGAACTTTCATTTTATCAAAATGCAGAGTTGAAAAAAATTATTTTCAAACACAAAACAGTTTAAATCTTCCTTTTCCCATTCCGAATTGTGTTTGTAGTATTATTTAACAGTTATAAAACTCAGTCTCGTTTCTGTCCATCATGATTTTATGTGTTGTTTTGTGCTCCCAATATACAAAGCAAATATTATTTATCTGCCGGTATATATCAACCATTCTGAGTTTACTAGCTAAACAAATCTGGACCTTTACTGATCTAAATAAATAAATAACTATTATTCGATATCTCTAAGAGAATAATTAACTCAGTTAAATGATTTTGAGCATTTTATACTGTTCAGGTAAAAATCTGTTTTTATTTAACTGGATGTTAAACCAATCTTGTCTATCTCTTATAATAATACTGTTTTGTTTTCTTGACAGTTCATTTTAATTCTCTTATGGTTTGAGAAGTTAAAGGAAAATAGAATCTCTTTCTATTTGGAAGAAAAAATATAATTTTTTCTAGTCATTATATTAGGAACGAAAGCGAGCAATTCTACTACTTTTGAGCTAAACTAAAAATAGCTTCCGTAATCTTAAAAATAGCTTACCTTAATCTTAAAAAATAGCTTTCCTTAATCGTAAAAATAGCTCTCCTTAATCTTAAAAAATAGCTCTTCTTAATCGTAAAAAATAGCTCTCCTTAATCGTACAAAATAGCTCTCCTTAATTTAAAAATAGCTTTCCTTAATCTAAAATATAGCTTTCCTTAGTCTAAAAAAATAACTTTCCTTAATCTTAAAAATAGCTTTCCTTAATCTTAAAAATAGCTTTCTTTAATCTTAAAAAATAGCTCTCCCTAATCTTAAAAATAGCTTTCCTTAATTAATCTATTGACGAAAGGGATTGGCTGTCTATTATGTCTAGTACTTAAACGACAAAATATATTTTGTTGACATGCGGTGCATTATGTGTAATAAAATTTGTTAGTCTTTTTCTAGATAAAACTTGTGCGAATTGCAAATGTTTTTGACTGAACAATCAGACCCTTGTTACAGGTTTTACACATTAAAGACAATATTTGTTTGGATGTTTTCTCTGACTTAGTTATTCCTCTCTATTTTCAATTAGTCATAATTCATTATATTGTTACAATCACTGCATCGTTTTTGACGTTTCATTTCATCAACAGACGTAATTTCATAATGCATATTATATATAAAGCGCTCCACCATAAAAGAATATAATTTTACATATGAGCACATTATTTAATTTAACTTAGGACTAACGCAGGATAGAAACTAAGGTGGCCTAAGGTTTAGGGTCAAAATGATTTGGTTGGTCAAAATCCTGTTATTATATTAATACTTTGATCTGTGTCAAATATGCACGGCGTTCACAAAGGCAGACATACTTCAAATTCTCTCAAAAGATGAAATCATACAGGCAAAAAGCGTTTTCAAAATTATGCAAATGGTACATATCCGCCATCAAATATGGCTACTATAACTAACAACACCTTTTCACAACTTAGTTTAAAACACAGAATTAGATCAAATTTAACAAAAATCACAATGCCATGAAAGGCTATCAAAGCTTTGCAAAAAGTTGGATCCAAATCATATATAGTCAACTTTAATAAAATACTGAAAAAAAATATTTTAATTACGTATCAACAATTGCAGATAAATATTTGACCTAACTTGACAGAAGTATTCGATCGCTCCAGTGGCCTAGTGGTTAGATGCTGATCTACCATAAAGAAAGCAGCCAGGCAAAAAGTCTTTGAAGACTGTACAAGTGATGCTGATCTGCAATAAAGAAAGCAACCAGGCAAAAAGTCTTTGAAGACTGTACAAATGATGCTGATCTGCCATAAAGAAAGCAGCCAGGCAAAAAGTCTTTGAAGATTGTACAAATGATGCTGATCTGCCATAAAGAAAGCAGCCAGGCAAAAAGTCTTTGAAGACTGTACAAATAATGCTGATCTGCCATAAAGAAAGCATACAGGCAAAAAGTCTTTGAAGACTGTACAAATGATGCTGATCTGCCATAAAGAAAGCAGCCAGGCAAAAAGTCTTTAAAGACTGTACAAATGATGCTGATCTGCCATAAAGAAAGCAACCAGGCAAAAAGTCTTTGAAGACTGTACAAATGATGTTGATCTGCCATAAAGAAAGCAGCCAGGCAAACAGTCTTTGAAGACTGTACAAATGATGCTGATCTGCCATAAAGAAAATAGCCAGGCAAAAAGTCTTTGAAGACTGTACAAATAATGCTGATCTGCCATAAAGAAAGCATACAGGCAAAAAAGTCTTTACAGACTGTACAAATAATGCTGATCTGCCAAAAAGAACGGTTACAGTTGCTAAAATAGAGGAAAATAATTGAAACGAGATCCTGTCAAATGAATGCACAAAAGAACTGTAAAATTTACCACATAGCGAGAAAGCAATTGTGGTAATAGGAGTCAATATAAGCTTTTCTATTTACTAGTATAAGCGTCAATATAAAGCTTTTCTATTTACTAGTATATGCGTCAATAAAAAGCTTTTCTATTTACTAGTATAAGCGTCAATATAAAGCTTTTCTATTTACTAGTATATGCGTCAATGAAAAGCTTTACTATTTACTAGTATATGCGTCAATATAAAGCTTTTATATGTACTAGTAGCTCAGTTTCTCAGGCACTGTTGTGTGTACAAACATAAAATTCGTCTGAGGAGGTTCTTCTCATTACAGCCAAACATGTGTCCTAGTTATCTACTTTTCATGTTTGATCACTATTTGAATTATACCAGAGCAGGCTAAAACTGATATACCACAGAGTTTAATGTTAATGATTCAATCTCGTTTAAGTTTTGGGTGAAAAAGGTGTGGATAGAAATTTCCTTCTCATCCATCTCCTACTTCTTCCTAAAATCGGAGTCAGCACTTTGTAGTTCCATTATTAAAAAAAAAGTTTTGTATTGCATTGGGGTGGTGTGTTAATTGCAGGGGGGCTGGACTGAGTGGTTGTTGGGATAAGGAGAGGAAATTTTGGCAAAACAATTTCCGGCCCTCAAATTGTCTGAAATAAACAAAGTAATACTTTGACTCGGATGTGCAGTTTTTAAAAAGAACAAATTCTATCCATCATATTAGTTAGAGAAAAAAAATGAATTTAAAGATTTAAAAAAAATCTGGTTGGAAATAGTCCACCCCAACATACCAAAACTGCCACCCCACCTTCACTACAACTCCCAATCCACCTTAACCATAATCCCCAACAGTCACACCAGATTGTTACATACTCAGCTTCAAATAAGTTACAGTTGTTATAGTAGACTTTATTTGAATCACCATAACCGGCTAGAGTAACTAGAAAGATTTTTGTTACAGATTTGATTAGAAAGAAATATTTTTGTTTTAGATTTGATTAGAAAGAGAATCTTGTTGATTTAATATTGATTGTTTGATACGCTTACAGTAAACAAGTATCCAGTAGGAAATACGTAATGTACCTATAATGACAAGATAAGAGCTTTGTCCTTAAGTGTTTGGTCTCACTGTCCGTTGTTCATGTTGTTTAAATCAATTGATACCAGATTTCTAGCACGTCATATGTTATTTATGCAGTTTGTCTACATTAACATTAGGAAACAAAAACATTTGATTTTGCGTGGACATATACAATACACTTCATTTCGTTATATACGTGCTGAGTTAGTTACTGAAATTCAATTAAGTAACAAAGTAACAACAATCACACTTTTGTAGCTGAAATTACCAACTGTAACAGAATTGAAACCAAGTGAGTTTCTTTTCTTGGATTAAATGAACAACACAAACACAGTGTGATAGATGGTAGAAATTTATAAAATGAATTACTAAGAATATATATGTATATATGTTGACATTGCCGGGGTGGGAATGGGAGGCAAGCGCCCCACTCCCCTAGAAATGCCCCATACGGCTTGCATCTCTGATCACCTCTGTCAACTAAAATCCAGCTTCTGGCCTTCATAAGTGGCTTAGCTTATAAGTCAGGCGGACCATGACTTCACTAACAGGAAAATGGGTGAAGGCGGTTCACTGGCGCCTTAAAACCAATCGCTTCGGTTAGATAAAGTTCGTAAACCTTGGATGGCTGCTCATCTAGGAGAAGAAAAACTGATTGATTCCAAACCTCCGCTGCTTTGCGGATATACCTACACATGGGAAAGGCTAAGGGAGTAAACCGTTACAGACAATACGGAGACGGAGTCCCTAAGGCGGTCTGACATTGACTCCAATGCCATTCCGGCAACTCCTGTGATGCTGTTGGTGCTAAGTTGTATCGGCATTAACCGTTCCCTTGGGAACACAAGCTGCATGGAGAGGGGGGGAATCTGCTGCATGGGTAACAGCTGATTCTCCATACTACCCTGCCAAGGCTTTGTAGCTCAACTAGAGAGGACACTCCAGCGTCGCAGTAAGGTGTCGGCACAACACGGGAATCAGCAGTTTACCGGTTATAAGCAATAGCTCGATTGGCGTAGAGCTTAGCGTCAGCGGTTGCTTCCAACGGTGGGAGAGACTGCCATGTCTCATTGGATAGCTTCCGCCCGTCTCAAGCGCTGGGCAGCCAGTAAGGTGCTATCTCGCCATGGTCTATCTGTTTCACTGTGTGCGTGAAGCTTAGGGAACATTCTCGATAAGTAGGCCAGAATCACAGCACCAGACAAGACTCAAAAAAGAGAAATCACAGCACCAGGCAAGACTCAAAAAAGAGAAAAGAAGACCCCAGTTCTCCGTTTTGCAAGCTGGAACGTCAGGACCATGTGTACTGGACATACCGATTACCTGCCGCAGATTGAAGATGCACGGAAGACTGCCGTAATTGACAGGGAACTTTCCCGACTGAATGTCGACATTGCCGACCTTCAGGAGACCAGACTAGCTGATAGCGGCACCCTCAGGGAAACCAACTACACCTTCTTTTGGCATGGAAAGTCCTAGAGAGTGTGGTGTCGGCTTCGCTGTAAAGAACACGTTCATCGCCTTCATTGAGCCTCCATCATCAGGCACTGAGAGGATTCTAACCCTTAAGCTGTCAACATCCTTAGGCCCATTCAACATCTTGAGCGTGTACGCTCCAACCCTCTACTCCACCCCAGAGGAGAAAGACCAGTTCTATGAGGCTTTGGATAAAGTAATATCCAGTATCCTCAACACTGAAGGGCTCTACATACTAGGAGACTTCAATGCTACAGTGGAAGCTGACCACGAGGCCTGGCCCAGCTGTCTCGGCACTTATGGAAGGGGAAAGATCAATGAAAACGGTCAGCGACTACTGGAGATGTGCTGTTCACACAGCCTATGCTTGACCAACACCTACTTCAAATGCAAGGAAATTCACCAGGTGTCATGGAGACATCCACGTTCACGCCACTTGCACCAATTAGACCTCGTCATCACAATGTGTGCGGAATTGGACAGCATCCTCCTCACTACCACAGCGTCAACTGCGACACGGACCACTCCCTGATGGCCTGAAAGATGCGAATAACACCCAAGGATCATCACCACGCCAAGAAGAAGGGTCGCTCACGCATAAATACATGCTGTGCAAACAAATCAGAGAAGAAGGCGTTCATCAGTAATCCTCAGGAAGCTCTCACCCATTTACTCCATGTGGTCCAACCTCCGAGATACTGTGTACATTTCAGCCATTTGTGAGTATTTATCCTCTAACTCGCACTAATTTTTTCCATAATTCTTGGCATAGAACATAGGACTAAATATAATCTCTCAAAAAACGGTCTATGTCAAAAGAATTTAAGGGCATGTTAAAGATCACGGGGATGGAAGATAATATATTCACCTTACGTCCTGCGTTGTACGCCCTTTAATTTTGTCCACATACAGTGGCGTCACTAGGGCTGGTGTTACCCAATGCGGTAACTTTTGGTGTCACCCCATTTACCTCCATCTTGTACCAAACATTCAAAAATGTTATTGACAGTCATGCGGTCCGCACCCTAGTGACTCCACTGCCCACATATTTCACATGATCGGACTAACAATTTCTCTCAAACGTTTCACTAAATTTCAGTTAAAATATGAATTGTAACAAGATTTCCACGTCTCCTGGACGAGTCTCGTGGCCGAAAGTCATTGACCCAATCCTTTTTAAATTCCCCGGCCTGGCCCTTTCCTGTTCGGCGAACTACCGCTAAAGTTGGTTGCTTCGGCTGTGGTTACAGTACTTCATTTGCAAGGGGACATCTTCACAAAATACTGCTTCATAACACACCACCATTGCAGCAACATTTGAAACGTATTTTGACCCACTCGGAATCACGTAGCCCAAACCAAGTCGCTAGACGTCACTACAATACCCACTAACATTGAAATTAAACATTAACTTTAACAAATCAAAAAAAAACTTTTTTGAAACGACAATTACTTCATGGGTTGCATTTATCACCTCGATATCAAATATTAAAGAATAATACATATCAAATCTCTTTTAGAGGGTTTGAAATGTCCCAACTTTACACAAATACACATAAGATATAATATCCTTACGACATGTTATACCCAACTTCTTTACCTATGCGTAAAAATTTCGAAAAAGGCGATTTATCTTTAAACCCTTTCCTCCTATTAGAAACGATACCGAGTTTTATATCGCTGAATAATCATTGAAATCAAAATCCTCTAAGAAGGAGTTCAAATAGGCGTTTGAATCAAATTCTCTAAATACGCGTCAAATTAGAACAAATATTGATCAAATTGATCTTCATTGTGCATGTCTTTCACACACGGTACCCATAGGACTCAATGCCCTAGATATAAATTCTTACAAAAAGGTTCATGTCAAAACTCTTTTAAGACATGATGTAATAGCCATGAGTGTACACAAGATATAATCTCCGTACAATTTGTGTTGTACCGAAACTCCTTTATGTAGCAGCGAGTTTCTCCGAATCTGCTCGACGAGTTTTCTTCACACTTCTCTACCGCTGTAAAGATACCTTGAGTTCAAATCACAATCCTCTAAATCTGAATTTAATTAGTACAAATGGTCCAGTCGATCTATACTGTGTGTATATTCCATACCCGGTTCCTTTAGCATGCCCGTTATTTGGATGATTGCTCTCCTTCACGTTTTTCAAGACTTGCTTCCTAGGTCCAATAGAGATGAAATGTTATCGAAGGGTCCATGTCGAATCTATTTAAGAATGTGAGGTAATATCCCAACATTATGCTTAAGATATAATCTTACAGCATGTGTTCTACCCGAACCTTTTCATCCATTTAATAGGCTAAACGACTTGTTTGAAAATCTTTCCATTGCTAAGACGGGTCCCTCAATAGATACTGTCCAAGAGACTTTCAAATCAAGATCCACTGAGCAGGAGTACAATTAGTACAAATTATTGATACAATCTATTAAAATGTTCGTATTGTTCATATCGACCCGATATATGTAGTGTGCCCTTATTTCAGTTTTCTCTTGACGAAACGTCAGGACTTACTTCGTTGATGCACTTTAGAACCTAGAGTCAAATATCAAAGAAGGGTCCATATAAAAACTGAATAAAGATGAGACCTAATGGCTCCAATGGAAACGTATTATATAATCGTAAAACATGTGTAGAGCTCTAATTTCTTCAGCTAGCAGATGTTTTCTAGAAATAGGCTCACCAATTTTTATTCTAATTTTTCTTGCTGATAAAACGAATCACTGCCTTCTTAATGTCCAAGAAACGTTGAAATAAAATTCCTATAAGGAGAACAATTAGAACAAAGTAAAAGTATTGATACAATCTATTAACATAAGCTTGGTTTTCATACCCTCTACCCATACCACACTCCTTATATCACTGATTACTGTTGAAAAACGCCGCCATGACTTCCTTCGTGGTTTGGCTTTATGCACTAGAGATACAATATCAAACAAGGTTATATGTCAAAACTCTAAAATGGGTGGACGCATTGGCCACATCAAAATCCTCTAAGTAGAGGTTCCATTAATACAAACTATTCATATCTGAGTGTTTTTCACATCCGGTACCCATAGGACAACTTTTATTTCACTCTTACCTATCAACGAAATTCGTCAGAACTTTCTTAGTGAATGCACTCTTTCCCCATGACACAAAATATTAAAAGAAGGGTTCATATCAAAACTCTAACAAGACATACCCGCCCTAAACTCCCCTTTATGTAACCCTAATTTCCGGAATAGGCTACAAGTATTCTAAGTTCCTTAGTTTCAAGGACTGTCAGACAGGAGCCAAAGTCAACAGAAGGCTTCTTAAAGTCACAAATACTCCACATAATTCTCCTTTAAAAACATGATTTTTTGTTGTTTTCATTTTACTTGAGTCATTAGTAAGCTTTTCGAACCCAAATGCTTATACTGAACATCATGCATCACAATACACGACCCAAATGCCTAACACAACTAATTAATCCTACATCAAATTATCAATCACTTATTCCTATCAATATTATAAACCATTACTACCTATAGTCCTTGATCTGTCTATATTCAGCTTTACATAGCTGGTACCTAAAGAACACTCGAATTTCACCGATTGGATTAGAATTAAAACAATGCATATCGTAAGGAGTTTTCATCTGCATTAAATAAGTGGTAACCAATTACATATTGAATTAGAAAATGTTTCATATTATCATCATGCTTTCTTGTCTTCGCTTAATTCTTTCCTCAGTTATTCACGCTGTGATTGAAAAATACATTAAGTTGTTTATACATATTTCTTTATTTCTTTCAAGTCACTGTCGAGGGTGGATATTCAAGCATTTATACTTCTTGGACAGTACATCCAGGCTTTGTTGTTTTTTTTATCTGCCTCACCAGTTTTAATAGATATTACATATTACATATTACATATTCAATATTTAAAAAATATTACATATTATCAAAACTCTTTATTTAACGCCGCTATTCTGAATCTGTGATACTGTTGCTATCTTGTAATAAAAAGACAATTCCATCATATTTCTTTATTAATATTTTTGAGTTATACTGATAATAACTGTTTGACATATAACATCATCTATTCCACTATTTGCCATGATTAGGTACATACTTATACATATATATATATATATATATATATATATATATATATATATATATATATATATATATATATATATATATATATATATATATATATATATATATATATATATTAAAATTTTGGTATATTTTCAAGTGCTGGCCAATGAAATATTGACCATGTCAGTATATTATTATTTATAGACCTTCATTACCCGATGACTAAAACGGGGTTACAGTAGAAGAATAACGTACACTGCTTGATCGGGGGTGGGGATGGGTGTATTGCTTATTTTTTTAAAT
Organism: Potamilus streckersoni; assembly: GCA_016746295.1. NCBI lineage: Eukaryota > Metazoa > Mollusca > Bivalvia > Unionida > Unionidae > Potamilus > Potamilus streckersoni. The sequence continues at coordinate 229,577 of JAEAOA010000557.1, forward strand.
CCAAAGTCCAACATGTATTTATATAAAAAAAATTCATAGCTGTTTGCATTCAAAAATATTTGTGTAAACTACACATAGGCTATAGAAATTACACCCTGACTTTTCCTCCTGGGTGATTGACCTTGGGTTTATTCAAAAAAAAATTAAAATCCAGTACTCAAGGTGGTCTTGCTCATACAATGTTGAAAGACAGTGACATTAGATTATCAATGGAAGATCTGGAACGTTCTGTATAATTTAGGATCAAAATTAGACAGTTGGCTCCAAATCCCATTTCTACAATACTACTTATCAACATCACATGTCAAGTAACTTTTAAAACCTAACATGTCCTGATGTGTTTTTTCAGATTTGGCCACATTATGTTGAACAGGTTTTGTTTAGATGAATTCATGCAAAGTGTTTTTATATTTAGTAATGGCAGCAATAACTGATGACAGATCAGCATCATTAGTACAATTCTAAAACCTCTAATAGGAGGACAGCATCATCGGTACAATTCTAAAACCTATAATAGGAGGACAGCATCAACTGTACAATTCTAAAACCTATAATAGGAGGAGAGCATCATCAGTACAATTATAAAACTTCTAATAGGAGGACAGCACCATCTGTACAATTTTAAAGCCTCTGATAGGAGGACAGCATATCAGTACAATTCTAAAGCCTGTAATAGGAGGACAGTATCATCTGTATAATTCTAAAGCCTCTAATAGTAGGACAGCATCATCTGTATAATTCTAAAGCCTCCAAAAGGAGGACCGCATCATCTCTATAATTCTAAAGCCTCCAATAGGAGGACAGCATCGTCAGCATAATTCTAAAACCTCTAGTAGGAGGATAGTATCATCAGTACAAATCTAAAACCTCTAATAGTAGGACAGCATCATCAGTACAATTCTAAAACTTCTGATAGGACAGCATCATCAGTATAATTCTAATGCCTCTAATAGGAGGACTGCATCATCAGTACAATTCTAAAACCTCTAAAAGGAGGACAACATCATCAGTACAATTCTAAAGCCTCTAATAGGAGGACAGCATCGTCAGTATAATTCTAAAACCTCTAATAGGAGGATAGTATCATCAATACAATTCTAAACCCTCTAATAGTAGGACAGCATCATTAGTACAATTCTAAAACTTCAGATAGGACAGCATCATCAGTACAATTATATAACCTCTAATAGGAGAACAGCATCATCTGTACAATTCTAAAGCCTCTAATAGTAGGACAACATAATCTCTACAATTCTAAAGCCTCTAATAGTAGGACAGCATCATTTGTACAATTGTAAAACCTCTAATAGGAAGACCGCGTCATCAGTACAATTTTAAAGCTTCTAATATGAAGACCGCATCATCAGTACAATTCTAAAGCCTCTAATAGGAGGAACTTTAAATAAAAATGTCCAATTTCTGTTGTTGTTGTTGTTGGGCTTAACGCCATTTTTCAGCACACGATAGGCTATTCATGGCGGCCGGTATTAATGGTGGAGGAAGAAACCGGGAAATCACCGGAAAGAACCACCGACCCACGAGAAGCTCTTGGCAAGCTTTCTCACATATCCACATTCGCCGAATCCTAGACTCGAACTCACGCAGACAGAGGTGAGATGGCAGAGATCCGTAATGGACAGCGCTTTAGACTACTCGGCCACTCGAAGCCCCTTCCAATTTCTGTAAAAAAAAATCCAATTTCTGTAAAACGGGTCTTGTGAAACAATTTAAAACTTTCCATCTAAAGCAATACACTTTACATCCAAATTCTCAACTCCAGTCAAGTACAGTAGATATGTATGTATGTACGTACGCACGTACGTACGTATGCATGCATGTATGTATGTATAACAATAGGGAAAAATCATTAAAAAGTTTAAGAATCATTTTATTTCCATTAATATTTTCTCGAGCTAGAAGAAAATCAATTTAAAAAAAATTTTAATATGTGAAGCAAAATGCAAACATCTTAACAATAATGAAAACATGTATAGTTATTTTATTCCAAACCAAGTCATTGTCAAAATACTTCTAAATGAAATTTAAAAACAAAAATCAAGTATCATTGGTCTGGCTAATAGAAAACACACTAGTTCTTGGCCAGATATGTTACTGATATCAACTATTTTAGTCAATATGAAGTACAAGTATGCATATCCAAAATGAACGCTGGACCACAGGTTGGGTGGTCCTTCACCAGTTTTCAGATGGTTTGTACTTCATCATTTTTGCATGTGTGCAAAGGAATGTTCGACATTGGTTAATCTAAAAGTATTCAACGTGGAACTTGAGAGGCAGTGGAAATAGGTTGGTAAGTTTTCTAAAGTTGGATCTTTCCAAAATACCTAGATTTACACCAAAAGGAACTAAATGGATAACCTTTGCATGAATCGAAATTAATAATTTCAAGGTTTGTTTTATATGAATTGCAATAATAGCAAAATTATCCGTTTGTATTGGTCTATATTAACAAATTAATCACTTTAGTATGGATTTACAATAATAGCTAAGTTCACTAAATTTTTATCTTGCTAAAAAATAACTTGCTCCATAAAATCTAAATCGATAAACTTTGTATGGATTCACACTAATAGCTACATAGATTACGTTTGTATGCTATCTACAACAGAAGCAAATTAACCAAATTAATCATTTTTGTAAAACTCTACAATAATAGCTAAATTGATTACTAATTTATTTTAATGGACAATGATATCTAGTTTGTTTGCTAATATGGATGTACAATAATATTTTAATTGATTACTAATTTATATGGCTTTGCAATACTATATACCTTGATTATGTTTTATTTGTATGTACAATAATAATTTAATAGAGTTCTACTTTATATGGATAGACAATACAAGCTAAATTGATTATTTTTGCATGAATCTACCGTAATAGTTATACGTGTCACTTTTGGCTGGGTTTGCATTAGCAGCTGAACAGACGACACGGGTTTCAATTTACACTAAGAGCTTACTATACCACTTAGGAATAAATTTACACAAGGGACCAATCATTTATGATAGATTAGGGATGGGTTTGGGAAGAGAATGGTCTGGGGTTTTTTTTCCAGTTATGATGCATTATTTTTCACTAATCTTTAAATAATGCTTCTCTTAAATTAATATTCTCCTAATTGGAGCACGACTAATTTTGAGATTTAGACATTTTTTATAACATAAATCCCACCTTCATAAATAGTTATTGAAGTTGAATGACTCTCTCTCTCTCTCTCTCTCTCTCTCTCTCTCTCTCTCTCTCTCTCTCTCTCTCTCTCTCTCTCTCTCTCTCTCTCTCTCTCTCTCTCTCTCTCTCTCTCTCTCTCTCTCTGGACCATTAGTGTTGAAACCATCTCTTATATTCCTCTTATGATTTTCAGATCAGCTGCTGATGCGGTTGATATATTGGATTTAAGATTTGCATGATTTTCATATAGGGCCAAGTTCCAAGTAGCATCATTAAAAGTCTTTTGATGAAAAATCTATGTCAAATGCGAATCCATTCAGAGGGGAGTAGTGCAAACCTTAGAGTCGATATTGGGGCCAGTTTGTAGAAGTTTCATTTTGGACCAACTAGACATCATCAGAACGTTCAAGATTTAAAAAAAAATTCTAAATGAAGTAGTAATATTAGGTTTTCAAGACGGCAATCACTTTACTGAAATTAGACATCAACACTATTTAAGTTATGACAAACAAAATATATTATAACAGTAATATGAACAAAAACGCATTATATTAAGTCGTCTGACAAATAGTTGGTATAACTTTCCATTTCCATGTGTTTCCCAGATGGCTGCAATGGTGGTCATACTTGATACAAGATCCGCGTCATTTGCATTTATGATTATTTATTCATCATTAGAAGCCCTCTGGTGATAATTCAATGTTGATGTGACCAGACATCTGGTAAAATAGTGACATACCACTTTCCAAGATGGCTGCTGTGGTGGCCATATTAGACATCAAACTTGTACCATCCTCGTTTAGGCACAAAATTCATGTCCACTTGAAAGAAATAAACCTTACACAGAGAAAGTGACAAAAGCATTAAATATAAAATAATTGGATATATTGGATATATTACTATACAAATATTTCTTACAGCTCTAACTATTTTCATTATTAAGTTTTATTGTCCCCAACCTTACAGCATCTTTCATCTCTACAGGTTCTTGCTCTATGTTGCCCTCTATCTCACCCGTTTTGACCTCGTTCTTGTTACAGTTGCCCTCTATCTCCCGCATTTTGACCTCGTTCTTGTTACAGTTGCCCTCTATCTCCCCCGTTTTGACCTCGTTTTTGTTACAGTTCCGCAGGAGAAGAGTGCCAAATCCAATAATGCAAAAAATCAACATCAAAGAACCAAGTACTATGACATAAATATCACTACCTGACAGTTGCCTCGATTTACCATGGTCCTTTGTAGCAGGAGTTCCATTGATGATTTTCATACATTCCAATGTTTGCTTCGTTGTTAAATTGATATATCATATCATGTAGTTGTTCCCATTAAACAAACTGTATCGCAATTCCATTTTATTTTCAGTAAGGCTTTCAAACACTTTTTGCTTCTTTCTTATTTCAGCCTCAGGGAATGACGAAATAGCTGTTTCATTGATCCACAGACGGTAGACTTCACCATTTGTAAACGAGTCTCGAAGACTTTTTTGGCGAAATGAAATGTTTATGTGTTTTTCCTCTAATGAGTCTGGAACAGTCATTAGAAGGCCGTCATAACATGTAATGTTTTTGTCAATATTACTCATATAGCCATAGCTGCAGCTAAAAGTAAGTGTCTCCCCATGGAGAAGTTTGTTTTTAGACCAAATGTGTCCATTATTTGGGTCAACTGGCATTCGACAGCTACACAGGCAGGCAAAAATTTATCCTGACCAGTTTCCAGTGTCATTAAGCAAATAACTACCATTTTGTGACTTGGGATCAAAATCTCTGACATTGTCAATGCATGTAACTTTTGCTGCTCTGTTACTAATGTCATCTCTGATCCTAACTGTATGAGATGCGTCATTGACGAGATGAAATCCTGCCCCAGGAAAAGCTGTAATGCACATCAGCACTATCCCATAAAATGATGAAATTTCTTGAGATCACTGTGAAAGATCTCTGTAAATATGAAAGATGAAACAATTGAAAGTTTACTTTGTTTCTTTAATTTTTTACAAAACAATTACACAATTAGATCTGAAGCTCTTTTATGCCCTGTTTTGAGGTAGGGGGTCAAATGTTGACAATAGGACTTGACTGTGATAATAGATGCAGTGCCACAAAAAGAAGTGACAGTTTAATTTATATCTACAAATACTGGAACTGGAAAAAACAGTTAAAATAACTCATTTTGATTGGAAGTGACACTAGTTTAAACAGACTAGTTCTGGAATTGGTTTAGACGTAATTGGAGCTTGTTGCTCAGCTTTATCACAAACTGGTCCACAGTGGATCTTCCCCACAGTATGAACAGAACATCTGCTAAATATTGGTGCATAGACCACTCTGTAGTGACTTTCGTCCCTTCCCTTGGTATATTGTCCACCAGAATCTTCTTCTGGCTAGGAATCTGACAAACTCGAAGAGAAATCCGTTATGCGGTGGCCAAGCGAAGGAGGTTCCAAACATCTTCACGAAGAGATGGATCGTGTATGTTGGGTTGCCTAGTCACATGACCAACGTGGTATTGCAGAAGATCATACAGTAACTTAATATTGTGTCGACAAACTCCTCAAGGGCTACAGATACCTCTCTCATTTCATGAACCCTGAAGAACTGATCCATCTGGATGCAAGTGCGTGTCGCAACCTGCATTGACTGTATCCATGATCAGACAGAAGTGGGATTGGGGGGATACATGGATACTCCAGTTTGAACACTGTCATAATTTATACACTAACTAAAGTGATGGTGAAAGTCTGGTCCTAGAGAAAGCTAAGCAGTCAGAGGATACCTGTGTAGTTACCAGTATACCAAAAAGGAGATTGAAGAGATATGCATAGATGAGCTGTCAACTAGGTCTTGGTTTACTTGAAATATCTATGATTAAATAAAACTCTCCACCTTTTCCAAATATCAGCAAGGTCCTAGAATAGAAGGCCAGAGAATTGTTTAATATCATTCTGCAGAATGGAGAATACTTTTTATTTAAGGCAACCCAGATTTAAAATGTAAAACTGCATCGAAGGTGTCCTTGCCAGAAGAGGATATTCTCAGAACAGACCCTTATGATGGAGAGGACTCACCTATTCTGCAATATTACAGGTATTAATGGAAGAGAGATACATTGCAGAAGAAGTTGTGAACCCCTAGGAATGTCCCCGCCCCGCTTTATGCTGTTGGTCCATCATGTCCTGTAAAACCACATAGAGAACGAGACCCTCAATTGGAGTCATTTTCTCTTCCACATATGTGCTGAGCAAAGTCCTACACTTCATATGACCAGAGCCACAAGAACGGAAAAGGCAGCTGAGGTGTCACATTCAGCCTTCTATGTTTAATATTCCCCAACAGTTGGTTTAGATAGAGTACATACAAATAAAGCATGAAACGAAGAACAATAATCATTACAATGAATATAAAATTTGTGATATTTCAATGGTCATGCAATGTACTGACAGCAGTACTTCATATGCCTCTGTCAGTTATGAAGATGATTTAGTGGTGTTAGTCCTGTGATAACCAATCTAGAATTATCATAAAATTGTGTACACAAGTAACAAATATATGTGTATGACCAGATTACATAAGACTAAACTCTGTGTATGACCAGATTACATATCTATGACTATATGTAACAGCCAAACTTTAACGTTTTTACTAATAACAGTCCTCGGGAGAATTGAATATTCCAAAAAGGAGTGGAGCATTTTTAGAAAACAATAATGAAATCTAAAGTTGTTCTTTTTATGTACTTTTAGAATCACCCCATGTACATCTGTGTGTGTGTGTGTGTGTGTGTGTGTTTGTGTGTGAGTGTGAGTGTGTGTGTGTGTGTGTTTGTAAATATTGTAAATATCAAAACTGTTTTGTAAACATCAATCGATCAACACATTTTTCCACTCAGCAGCTGATTGAACCCTTCGAACTTCATTCCCAGCTAGTGTGCCATGCCACAACTAGGGGTCTATAGGCCACTGAATTCAGTCATTGCAAACGATTTCAACTATGGCGCAAGTCAATATTAAAGCAAAAACGATTCATGGTACGTTTTAATTTGATCTTGCAATCTTTTAAAAAAGAGGACAGGAGTATAACTCATCCATATATAGAGTAAAAATAACCTGAACATGTTGTGGATTTTGCACAAGATGACTTCTCAGATAATAGTACCCATCCTTAATTAGCCTTAATCAGTATAGTAACTAGTAAAATCTGGTAAATCCAAGACACAACTCTTTCACCAGCAATGTCATTTAAATAAAAAAATAGCTAGTTTGGAAACTTCACCTGTACTGCAGTGATTAGTTGGTAGCTCAGACTGGTGTGGTACATCATGGGGGAAAATGTATGCCTATAGATTCACTAGCATTGAATATGGAATGTGGTCTCGTGAGCACTCTGAAAAAGAAAATAAATCACTGGAAATGGCATTGAAGTTTTAAAATCTGCTTATGGAACTAAAAGGGAAAGATAAAAAACAATTCATATTGGTCATCTCCATCAAGTCACCTCGTATCAGTGCTATAAGAGTAAAAGAATTTGATGTGCACATTATGTCATTTGGGAAACAAGTTAAATGTATTCCAGCTAAGTATTTCAAGGAGTTTTTCTGATCACTGGTTTAAAGTCTAGAGCTTGTTTAGAATTTATTTTGCTTAACTTTTATATCTTCATCAACAGTGTGAGCAGGTTCTGGAATTATACATTTAAGAAACTACCAAATGCCAAGATTAATAACGAAAGAGAGACATAAATAAATTTAAATACTTTTGTAAAGTTCTTAGGAAAATACTGCCTTTAAAAAAATATATTACGTTTTAGATATTACTTTCAACCAGCATCAGTAATGTACGTTTTGAACTAATCATAAGGCGCTGTGTTAACACATTATGAGGTAAGTTTGCAGAAGTAAATTTCTTACATAAATGTCCTACATTTAATAGTCACCTGCCATCTGCAGTTAGTGGCTAGGTATTTTCTAACCCACGTTGGTTTGTTGCTGCCTTAAGTGGTGTGATTATGATTTTTAACGCAACTTTAACAATTTTTCAGTCATATCACTACGATGTCTGCAGTGTTTCAGTTTTTAGTGAGGTCTAGCACTGGGGCATCATGCTGCACACATGTAGCATGATGTCACACCCAGTCACAATATCCTGACATCAGGCCGACCAGTCCTAACACTAACCTCTTAATACTGGGCGCCAAGCGAGGCAGCTGTTAGTACCATTTCTGTAAGTCTTTGGTATGACTCGACCGGGGATCGAACCCAGGACATCCCGCATCCAAGGTGGGAGCACTAACCACTAGGCCAACAGAGCAGTTCGTCCCTGCCTTAAGTAGCCACTGGAGTATGCCAATAGCTATTGATGTAATTATGCTGATTAAACAAGATTTTCAAGATGGCTGCCTTGGTGGCAATAATAGACATTAAATTAGTACCATTTCATTGAAGACATCATAAAACTCTTAGTGAAATATATTTATTTTGTGAAATGGCTGATAATGTACATTCCATCACGCCTTTATTCTGTCTCCTGTAGCTAGATGACTGTTATTTGGAATATATCATCAACCAACCGTGCCGCTTAATATTTCATTCAGACCACAGCGGTCATTTGTGCGATACAACTATATGATGATCTAACTTTATTAGTTTGGGTTTATTTCACAATCAATCACTTCCATTCAGGCATTATGTGATCGCTGACTTCGTACAAGATTTAACAAAACTGAAATTTGAATAAAATATATTTGTAGCAAGAAACTTCTCGATATTTTTTTCAGGTAACACATTAGAATTGTATAAAACAAATTGCTATTGTCAATGTTGACCCTGTTTTTCGTTGTCGTCTCTTTCTTTTTACTTGTCTGAGTCTGTTTTATTTCTTTGTTTGTATTACTGTTATTTTCACTCCAGATACTTTCTTCTCTTAGCTGCTTCTTTTATGCAATTATGTCATTGCTTGTGAAAATTAGACGAGTAGTTAAATTCTTTTAGTTTTTACATCGACATTACCTTTGGCCTAAGAAACCATACTTTAAAAGTTGAGTCAAGTTTAGGCAATATTCTAAAATTAACTATTCGATTATCTTTGCAGACGAATATTATGCCAGCATCCGAATATGACTAGTTCGTTTTGCACAATTTTCAATTGTTTGTATTGGCAAACTTTCTGGTACAGAGTGCTGATTAAATTTGGCATAGTTTCTTCTTACGTATGCACATTTTATGGAAATATTTCTATCAGTACAAATGTGACATCATTTGCATCCATCGTTCGCTTTCACATACAAATGGGAATAAAAATGACAATTTCTATTTCATCGTATCGCCAATAATACATACCAACAATAACAGGAAAGAAAAACAAACAAAACAAAAAGGGAGAAAAAGAATCTTAATTTTTCAATTGATTGTAAAGTAGACTTATGCAGACTAAACAAATTAGCATTACTCAAAACACACGTGCATAAGGTACTGTGTGTGTGTGTGTGTGTGTGTGTTACAGCGCAACAGTCATTACGGCGACAGTTTGTTATCACTGGGTAGTCATTATATCGATAGCAGCATTAGTTTTACACAATTTGTGTCACCCTAATATTTACTAGCATTGTTTACCTTGCCTTGATGACTGATTCACGTGCAGAATTTCATACAAGTGTTATATATTGTCGAATACTATAATTTACAAATTTTAATACTAGATATTCACTTGTTTATTAAATATTGTTAAGAAAACATTTAACCGTGCGTTATGGGTTTGTTTTCTTTCATTGTCAACGAATAATCATGTAGGTGACATTTCCAAATTGCTTATTATTTTATCAAAGTTAATAAATATTTAACGGTAGTATTTTCAAAACGTTTGGTATGCGAACCATCTGTGGTATCTGAAAGTGTTTCAAGGGGTACGTGGCAGAAAATATAACACAAAAATTTGTATAAAAGTAAAACAATATGGCAATTGGAGAAGTGGCATTCCGATAAGGAGTGGTGTTCCAAATGGAGTACGCGAATGTTATAAGTTTGAGAAACACTGTTTTAAGGTGATATAGTTAATTGTTTTGATTTAAAAGTACACTCCCATTAATTATTTTTCTCTCAGATCAAATTTCTCGCCAAAACAGACTACGCGCAGCTTTTTTCAAACACAGTAGAAGAAAACGACCTGTATTTTACAAAAGTCAGTTTTCTTTTAAAGTTGTATTTTGTAAAGAAAACTTAAACTGAACGAACTTAATTGGTTAATAATAAATAAAACATAAAGAGGCCTAACAGAAGCGTATACAAACTGGTTATATATATATATATATATATATATATATATATATATATATATATATATATATATATATATATATGTGTGTGTGTGTGTGTGTGTGTGTGTGTGTGTGTGTGTGTGTGTGTGTTAATATATATTTTATTTAACTTCAGCACACAGCGTATATTTGTTTTATTTTATTCCTTATTTATTTAATGGCCTTTTCGTCTCTTTCCGTAAAATTTTAAATCCGTTTACAACAATGACCTTGAAAGTATGAAGGACATTTATTCAGAGAATGGTGATCATGCATCAAAGCAAATTAATTCCTAGGGCGGGAGTCATAAAATGAAGTTTAAACATAAAAAAGAAAACGGAAAACGTAAAACAAAAAAGAATTTTAAAAATTGGGATCCGCGAGTTTAAAAGGAAGTTGAAGATGAAGATTTAAATAAAGTAAAAAGAATTTTTTTTAAATATGCGTATTTTACTCATGAGATCGTTGGCATGTACGAATGGCTCTTGAAATTCAATGCATGGCGACATCCTTTATTGTTATCGCAATAGCCAGCATCCGTTTTTCAGCTCATCCTACACTCAAGTTTCCGTACTTTGTCTGATTCACGACACCGTCTCAAGCAAATAAGACTGACAGATTCAAGATTTGTTTCGATAAGATAAGCTGTTAACCTGCCCAGGTCATATGCTAATCGGAGATAAGTATCTGAACTAAATTTTGTCTTTCTAAAAGCATAAGTCTTGGACGAAACAAAACCTTGTAACTTAAAAGATAATAGAGTATAACAAAGTTAGGTAGCCAAAGTAAACAAAACTTATACATAAGTAAACACATACATTCAAAGTACAAATTGCCAATATGCATTGATATTTTACATTTTATTCAGTATTTTATTGCATTCTTTTTACTATCGTTGATACTAAATTTCCAACACCATAACTTTAGTTGTATTTCTATCTACAAATCGATAAATATGTATTTCATCAATGGTCCACTCTCCTCAAGTTAATATGTTAACGGCGTGCATATTCTTAGTGCGCTAAGTAAATTACTGGCAGAAACTTGCAAATTCACTGTAAATATGATTGAAATTATTACAGATGTAATTGTTTAAATATTCATAATTCATTGATATATTTTAGGTCGTTGAAGGACGTGTCTTTGTATTAAATGATTCAAAAATGTCAGATAATCGCACTGATCGGACATCCAATAAATGAATCTTGATAGTACTTTATCATTACAATAAAAACGGTGTTGTCCGAATAATTTATGTTTAAGCCCGTTACAAATCGATCATGACCCATTACTTAAAACAGTATGATAATCTAACGGTGAATTTCACCCATTTGAAGAAGGAACATAAGAGATAACTTAATTATATTTAAAACCAAAATGATTGGAAAGCACACAGTTTGAAAGTTGTAAGGAATTCGAGGATCAAAACCCTCTAAAGGATTAAGATATGCTTACGGCTGAATCTACGATCTTGTAAAAAAAAAAAAAAAAAAAAACACTTGAGCTCTCATTTCCATTAACCTGTGGATGACGAAATGCAAACGAGCCAGGCACTGGTAATGTACAGACGATATATCTAGAGAAATCACGCATGATGTATGTTTAGTTTACCGGTCAACATATGCATTTATAAAATTAATTTCTAAAGAAACAAATATAGTTCCGATAATACTATGATCTCTTTGACTCTTTGGGTATACATGATTGCTTCTATGTATGTATCTGTACATCTTTATATAACCTCACGTTTTTGTTGTTACTGCATATATACTTAGATGACGTACCGAGAACTGTGTTAAACTTTTGAAAGTAATTACGTGTCCCTTGTGAAAATTATATTGTTCAGGGGTATGACTGTTTGCACAATTTGAACACTAAATATATAAAAAGAACTCAATGAGAATATTTTTAAAAATACCAAGCTTCACATTAGTATAAATATTTTTTATCCAATTTAAGGGTGGAAATAATTAAAAATTAATATTGCTACCAAAATATTTTAGGATGAAGTAAACGGTGTACACATTGTATGTTTTAACCTATTATAAACATCAGGGTATACCTCTTACATAGTAGAATATTTGAAGTACAGGATATGTAGCCACGACAATAATCATATATGTCAGATATATGGAGTAAAGAGTACTATGCGCATGTACCTGGGACATAGTAACATACATTTAGAAGATGAAAATTGTATACATATGAAACATAGACTCACTGACCACTGTTCGGCCAGCAAACTTCAACAGGCTTTGTCTTGGTTGGGTGACCCACATTTTTACAAATACGATAAATGCCAAATAGTTTGTAGAGATAGTAGAAAATACCTTATTAAACCACTCTATCCATAAAAGCCTCACTCTTCTTCAATAAAGGAAATGTAACAGACGTAGTAGCTGGTCATGATCAACAAGACACTAAAATACACATTGTATGAAGATGACGCAACCCTTGTGCCACCTTCACTGTGCTTTACCGGATAGGGAAGCATTGTGTGGTGCACACAGATCTTCAGTACGAGACAACACTGCTTCATTAACATGGTATGAGACTTAGGAAATCTATGATTAGGTTTTTCAATATACCGGATTTAAATCTAGACATGTGTAGATAGATTTTAGACAAGAAAGACAAAACAAATCTACATGTCTCAAAGCGGTTTGACTTGTTCAAAGGTTTAGTGTGTGTTTGTGTGTGTTTGTGTGTGTTTGTGTGTGTGTGTGTGTGTGTTAATATATATTTTATTTAACTTCAGCACACAGCGTATATTTGTTTTATTTTATTCCTTATTTATTTAATGGCCTTTTCGTCTCTTTCCGTAAAATTTTAAATCCGTTTACAACAATGACCTTGAAAGTATGAAGGACATTTATTCAGAGAATGGTGATCATGCATCAAAGCAAATTAATTCCTAGGGCGGGAGTCATAAAATGAAGTTTAAACATAAAAAAGAAAACGGAAAACGTAAAACAAAAAAGAATTTTAAAAATTGGGATCCGCGAGTTTAAAAGGAAGTTGAAGATGAAGATTTAAAAAAAGTAAAAACAATTTTTTTTTAAATATGCGTATTTTACTCATGAGATCGTTGGCATGTACGAATGGCTCTTGAAATTCAATGCATGGCGACATCCTTTATTGTTATCGCAATAGCCAGCATCCGTTTTTCAGCTCATCCTACACTCAAGTTTCCGTACTTTGTCTGATTCACGACACCGTCTCAAGCAAATAAGACTGACAAATTCAAGATTTGTTTCGATATGATAAGCTGTTAACCTGCCCAGGTCATATGCTAATAGGAGATAAGTATCTAAACTAAATTTTGTCTTTCTAAAAGCATAAGTCTTGGACGAAACAAAACCTTGTAACTTAAAAGATAATAGAGTATAACAAAGTTAGGTAGCCAAAGTAAACAAAACTTATACATAAGTAAACACATACATTCAAAGTACAAATTGCCAATATGCATTGATATTTTACATTTTATTCAGTATTTTATTGCATTCTTTTTACTATCGTTGATACTAAATTTCCAACACCATAACTTTAGTTGTATTTCTATCTACAAATCGATAAATATGTATTTCATCAATGGTCCACTCTCCTCAAGTTAATATGTTAACGGCGTGCATATTCTTAGTGCGCTAAGTAAATTACTGGCAGAAACTTGCAAATTCACTGTAAATATGATTGAAATTATTACAGATGTAATTGTTTAAATATTCATAATTCATTGATATATCTTAGGTCGTTGAAGGACGTGTCTTTGTATTAAATGATTCAAAAATGTCAGATAATCGCACTGATCGGACATCCAATAAATGAATCTTGATAGTACTTTATCATTACAATAAAAACGGTGTTGTCCGAATAATTTATGTTTAAGCCCGTTACAAATCGATCATGACCCATTACTTAAAACAGTATGATAATCTAACGGTGAATTTCACCCATTTGAAGAAGGAACATAAGAGATAACTTAATTATATTTAAAACCAAAATGATTGGAAAGCACACAGTTTGAAAGTTGTAAGGAATTCGAGGATCAAAACCCTCTAAAGGATTAAGATATGCTTACGGCTGAATCTACAATCTTGTAAAAAAAAAAAAAACACTTGAGCTCTCATTTCCATTAACCTGTGGATGACGAAATGCAAACGAGCCAGGCACAGGTAATGTACAGACGATATATCAAGAGAAATCACGCATGATGTATGTTTAGTTTACCGGTCAACATATGCATTTATAAAATTAATTTCTAAAGAAACAAATATAGTTCCGATAATACTATGATCTCTTTGACTCTTTGGGTATACATGATTGCTTCTATGTATGTATCTGTACATCTTTATATAACCTCACGTTTTTGTTGTTACTGCATATATACTTAGATGACGTACCGAGAACTGTGTTAAACTTTTGAAAGTAATTACGTGTCCCTTGTGAAAATTATATTGTTCAGGGGTATGACTGTTTGCACAATTTGAACACTAAATATATAAAAAGAACTCAATGAGAATATTTTTAAAAATACCAAGCTTCACATTAGTATAAATATTTTTTATCCAATTTAAGGGTGGAAATAATTAAAAATTAATATTGCTACCAAAATATTTTAGGATGAAGAAAACGGTGTACACATTGTATGTTTTAACCTATTATAAACATCAGGGTATACCTCTTACATAGTAGAATATTTGAAGTACAGGATATGTAGCCACGACAATAATCATATATGTCAGATATATGGAGTAAAGAGTACTATGCGCATGTACCTGGGACATAGTAACATACATTTAGAAGATGAAAATTGTATACATATGAAACATAGACTCACTGACCACTGTTCGGCCAGCAAACTTCAACAGGCTTTGTCTTGGTTGGGTGACCCACATTTTTACAAATACGATAAATGCCAAATAGTTTGTAGAGATAGTAGAAAATACCTTATTAAACCACTCTATCCATAAAAGCCTCACTCTTCTTCAATAAAGGAAATGTAACAGACGTAGTAGCTGGTCATGATCAACAAGACACTAAAATACACATTGTATGAAGATGACGCAACCCTTGTGCCACCTTCACTGTGCTTTACCGGATAGGGAAGCATTGTGTGGTGCACACAGATCTTCAGTACGAGACAACACTGCTTCATTAACATGGTATGAGACTTAGGAAATCGATGATTAGGTTTTTCAATATACCGGATTTAAATCTAGACATGTGTAGATAGATTTTAGACAAGAAAGACAAAACAAATCTACATGTCTCAAAGCGGTTTAACTTGTTCAAAGGTTTAGTGTGTGTTTGTGTGTGTTTGTGTGTGTTTGTGTGTGTGTGTGTGTGTGTTGAGACGAAATTAAGGAAAAGTTTTGATTTGCAAAAGAACAAATATTTCGAATAATTGACTTCAGAAGCCTCTAGACCGTGTAATAAATCATATCAGCAATCAATATCAAACAACGTTCCAAAAGACAATTTTTGATGTTATCAACGGTGGACAATCATTGCATTCTTCATTCTTATGTTCTTTTTGTAACATCTAGTCTGCAGACCCATTTAATGTTCAACGTGTGAAGACAGTATTTGAGTAGAATAATTTGTTTAGATCATTCACTGGAATTATAAAGTGCTCATAGGACTACAATAGTATTTTGAAATTATTCAAAGGAGTTCAGTAAATTAGAGGATCTGAAATTTATTCTAAACATTCGATTCTTTGGACTTTGAAATTGGTTGATGCGGTGTTTAACACCATTTATAAATTTATTCGGAACATTCGATTCTCTTTACTTGAATACAACTTTTAAGAGTTATGTTGGATTGAACTTATGGTGCTATAATTACCCCTTAGATTTTCATTTCATAATTTTGACAATGAAAGTTTTGTAAAGTTTCACACAACTGGTTGGTTTTGCTTATATATGTTAATTGGTTTATGACTATAGAGTCGTAATAATAAAACAAAATATATTTGGAAGCATATAGATGTATATTGTTCTAATAATAGTACTTATTGTTTAAGTTAGAACAGAGTGTAAAACTGTCATGAAATTGAATAGTTTCCTACTTGATTAGAAATTGGCTGGGGTATCACATGCTGTGTGGGGTCATAATGTAGGTTGGCATAGAAAGCATGTTTTTCCTGTTCTATTTGTCATGCTGAAGCTGAACATAAGGGTGGAGCAGGTCAATTTGAATGAATTCAATTATTTTTGTGTGGCTTTTTTCTATTTTACCTTTGGGTTTAACATATTTTTAATGAAGTAATTTGATCAAGCATTTTGATCATATTGATTGTTGCATTATTTTTGAAGCATTGGTATTTATCTGCTGCTACAAGCATCTACTCTGGCATAATGATTTATATTATTTGATACTGTACACAGTCTGGTTTTATAATGAGATATTCTTTTTGCGTATGTTCAAGATATTTTTATTATTATTTCAAATTCACTTTTGGTCTTACATAAGCATCAATTGCAAAATTTTCTCTGAGGTTAATAGCCATCATAGGTAATTTGACATACTTGGATAGTAATATCTTTGTTAAAAGAGGACTATGTGGTTAGAAAGTAGCAGATACTTAATTTGTGGCACTCATTAACCAGGTCATGTGTTATATTTTTGTTATAAACTTCTGTTCTAATGATTTCTCTTGTGGAAAATTTGTTGCAGTACAGAAGGGAATTTTTGTCATGCTGAAGTTCAACCTTTGTATACACCATTACCATACTCTACGATTTACTTGCAGATCGACGTATGTTTAAATTGATATCTATGCAATTTATACTACGTTTGTGGTTGTATTTTAGCTAATACTGTCATTGTCAATGGCCATAATTTTAATTAAAATCTCGTCTCCAATGAAGTAAACACAAATGTTTTATAAATAATAAAGAATTAAAGCTACTAAATGTATTTTATCTGTGTTTATTTAGTATATTTGTACAAACAAGATGCGCCCAGCTAGTTATAACTTATATACCAGATTTATCCTCTGTGACTTAAAATTCTTTAATAACTTGCATATGCATTATAAAAGCATACGTAATATGAAATGTGTACTACATAACCAAATGGTATGTCTGTGCTAATAAATTAAATTAAGTACATATCTGTAACAAACTTTCTGTTTGCTTTGCTTTAAAACCACTTAAAATGAAGTTACTATTATATTTTTGTGTATCTATCAATCGTAAACATGGATGAATCTGAGCATGGAAATTGACAATGGACACGAAATTAGATTTGTCTTCAAAATCATTCATATTCTTTATCTGAATTTAACTGAAAGTGAAACTATATTCAGGGATTTTTATATGCCTGGAGTGAAGTAGCGAATGGGTATTGTGTTGAACTGATCTCCATCTCTACATCCATAACAAATCCAATTCAGCAAAATAGCAGAATGATAATAAACATAAGGCAATGACATTTTGTAGCATATTAATTTGCACAGACACTCTGATCAGACTTTGATGCCATAAACGAAACATTCACACTTTTAACAGTTGGGGATTTTAAGGCTTCCACTCCTATTACATCTAACTTTGGTGACGTCAATTTGGTTTTTAAGCATGATCACGTGAAAACAAACAAGTTTCTGAACATTATTGATATGATTAGCAATAATGTTCGTTCTTCCTAAATATCATGTAAAGTCATAACCATAACTTTTTCTGCATTCATCATTTTCTCTTTCGTTTCAATTAATTAAAGGTTATAACTCTCTCCTTTCACAAACATACAACTTGAAATATTTTTAATAATTTTCACTGCCTACCAATGCATTGATAACATTATAGTCTTTAATTACGTAAAGACAAAAGGAGTAAACATAGTTGCCTCTCAATCAGTGGATCGAGGTTCAAACCCATAAATGTGAAAAACTTGTAACTTCATTTTTATGTGCTGTTTACCTTGAATTGTAACGGATAATTATGTTACTAATCCTACATATATCTTCTGTGCAAATGTACACAAACCACAACAGAATGTAAATGACATACCGCTGACATTATCGCGCGGGATATCGTAAGAAATCTGCTATAAATTTCTTATGTACATTGCTAGTCAATACTATTACGAATCTACGCCCTTAAAATAAGTAACAGAAAAGATTGAAATGTAACAGGCTTTGTACAGTTTAATAAATAATTTTATTTATTTATTATACAAAGTGAAAATGAAAAACAAACTTACGCTATTGCGAATTAAACCCCCCCCCAAAAAAAATTCTAGAATTATAGACACAAGTGCTAATAATTTAAACCCATGAATAAACTTCTATAGAGATTCAAATTATGTCCAACGCTGAAGATGTTGATGTGCCTGTTGGGGCATGCGTCATGTTGTTGTACCAACAGTCTTTTGTTGAAACACAGTAATGTAATTACAGGTTTGAATTCACTATAAACCCCAGTGAATGTCTCTGTCCAAAAATATTATATTTTATGAGTAATTCTGTATTTCCATAGAAAATTCTCTTGAACAATTTGAAAAAAAAAAATTCTGCAAAAACGAACTTCTGGACTCAAAATAACTTAAATTGGCTTTGTTACATCTTAGCTAATAATTTTTCCAGGACCAAGGTTACATAGTCCTCTATTTGACCTCAGCTCACAGTTAACATTTTGTAAAAAAAAATATAAAAAAAAACATTAACGAACGGGAAAATATTAAGTTATTAATGTTTACAAAATAAAATGTTAGATCCTATCACAAATCTGTTACTAAAGTTATAATAGATATCCGGGACAATGTCAATTAAATCAGGTACTTTGTAGGGAAATTCCAATAACCTAGACACAGACCCAAATAAACATATTTACTTCTATCAATAATTATCTTATTATTGAACCCATACATATAAAGAATATTTTAGCTATATCATATTTGTTTACAGAATAAAATATACAAAAATTTCATGTCAAGTAAAAAATAAACTAGATTTTGGACAATGTCAAGTCCAACACACATTGTTACATTACAATAGCGTATAATGAAATAATAATAAAAAAAATTTGGAAAAAAAGACAATAAACAATACAAATTAAATATGCATAACAGGCTACTTTTCTTTTCATACAGCATCCCGAATTTAATCATATTTGTAATTATGAATTTTCAGGTCAGCTTCATTAAATGCAGATTAAAGTATTTAACTGGTCTGACGTAAAGTATTTAAACGAATTAGGTACCTTGTGCTACATTTAATGACTGACCTGAATATTTAAATATATAGTCAGTATAAAAATTCGCGATGCTAAGTGGAATGAACTAATGTTATACACATTGATGAATTCTAATGGTTTGTTAGCTTGAGACTTATATCGCGATGGTGAGCATACATCCTAGATTCCACCGGAATCAAGTACCTGTGCTACTACAGGGTCATTCCTGCACTGCAATTAGACGTTTTGTCAATAAAAACAATGAAATGTTACCGAAAATGGTTATACACCAACTGTATCTATAAAAATAGACTGAACTACTGATTAAGAAAATGAAATTCTATCTACCGAGAAAATATGCCTTTCTGCGGCAAATATACTCACTTTTGATGAAACTACATGTCTTTTACAGATAAAACCTATTGTCCCTTTGTACGAGTAATGTCCCCTTTGCTTAATGTCGGTGGGGGTCATTAATTAGTCTGGTCCTGGCTTCGTATGATCCGTTGAGTTTTGCACTCCGCTTTACGAATGTAAATCTGCACATATTCCAGTGTATATTCGCATAGTAGAGTGAAACGCAGGGAGCATACGAAGCAGGAAACCCGACTGATCATTCATTAGGCATTAAACATTTATACGCTGGGATGTGTTCATTCATATTTATCACAAAAGAGTTTTTACAAATGCAAAGAAACCAACCCGTCTGAATTTTAACTAGACAAACATTTATATTACTCACCTTAAATCTGAATCGGTACACACATAAGCGTACAAATTCCCAATAATTGGAGACTATTGGACTTGAAATGACTTCTGACCTCTAGGGCAATATAATCAATGCAGAGCAGCAATATAACGAGTGTTTATATTGCTCAAACCAACCAGAAGTTTGCAAACAAGTTGACTTATTTCGTCGGCTAGCAGCAGGGGGGGTCGACGGGACCAAAAATAAAATCCGTCCGCCAACTCCTCCACAAAAATAGTCGCCGTCGACGATGAAATCGTTGCTGCCACGAGTCAATCTGACATTATAAAAAATCCACCTAGATGTTACTCATCCTCACGTGAACCAACCAAAAAAATCGATCCGCGAGGTATTTTAACCACAAAAAAAATCCGTCCGCCAACCCCTTCACGAAAATCGTTGCTGCCGCGAGTCAATCTGGCACTAAAAAAATCTACCTGGATGTTATTCACTCGTCAACTGTGTCGTCAACTGAAAATTTTGTCCAACCCGATACGATATCGCGTCCGAGGGTCGCTCAAATTTATTGTAATAAATCCGTGAGGAGTTTGCTTAGCAGCGCTGAAGAAATTTTTAAATTTATTGAATTCCATGTCAGAGCACCACGTTTGCCAGATATTTCTTAACGTGTGGATATCAACTCCATTAAACACACAAAGAAAATTACAATTATCACGAATCACTTTAGGAATTTGAGTATACCGTTGAGTTAGATAAAACAT
Organism: Potamilus streckersoni; assembly: GCA_016746295.1. NCBI lineage: Eukaryota > Metazoa > Mollusca > Bivalvia > Unionida > Unionidae > Potamilus > Potamilus streckersoni. The sequence goes on from JAEAOA010000557.1 coordinate 250,701, forward strand.
GTCAGCGTGCTTGTGACGACCCCTCGAAAACAACAACGCTGGTCGTTTTTGGTTATCTAGCATGACATCATCAAATATTATCATGTTGTTGAGAGAGCCATCTATATCATCGATGTGAGGACAATCCTCGATGTCGTATATAAACTCTATCGGGTCGTATCCCAGTTCGTCCGACATTTCGGAATTAAATTCCCTTAACACCGAATAACAGTCTTGATCGTCCGCGCTTGGTGCAATTACATATAATTTATCCCATTTGGTATGTTTTGTGACAAGACTTAACATTAACTGAGTTTTGCCTGATCCTGATGGTCCTATAATAATGCCACGAATTGAGTTTGGCAACATTGGATGATGTTTAACGGGTGTTTTGCCTTTCTTCGCTGAAAAGTCAAAAACTTCCATTTGATTATACAACAATAACAATTATGGATCTATATTGTGTTAAATGTAAGGCTCGCACTGGCACGGATAACCTAACGACAGTTACAACGAAAAATAACAGACAAGCTGCGTCGGGAACATGTGTCATATGCACCACGAAGAAATTCCGGTTTTTAAAAAAAAGCAACACGGAGGTGATATTGCAGCAAGACTCAGTAAACTCCCAGGTGCCCCTTAGGCTAAGTATCCCGGAGAAAAGCATCTCCCCGGATATAGCTACTGTGGACCGGGAACTCGGTTAGATATCCGACTCGACGAGAATGATCAACCACGTCCTGGAGAATTTCCCGTTAACGCTATCGACGAGGCCTGCCGACTTCATGATATTGCTTACAGAAGTAACGATCTCCAGCAACGATATCTCGCCGACGTCAACTTAATTCATGTGCTAAATTCGATAAAAAATAAAAATCTCAGAGAAAAAATTGCTTCATTTATTATTAAGTCAGCCATGAAAGGTAAATTGTTAATAGGTGCTAGTATCTAATAAATGTCGGTAGAAGCAAGAATGAGAAAAATTTATTATTCTCCGCAAGGATATTACCGAGGACAGTCCGCGATAGATAAACTGTCCGCGGCGGCTAAAGTTTCTCGTGATGTTGCTAAATCATGGTTGTCAAAACAAGCAATCTGGCAGATTTATTTACCGCGACCAAAATCTATTAAATATGGATCATTTGACGTCTACGTCCCGAATGAAGTTCATCAAGCAGATATTTTGTATCTCCCGCACGATAACGGCTACAAATACGCGTTAACGGTAGTTGATATAGCTACCCGCCAAAAAGACGCCGAACCACTTCGCACAAAAAAATCAGCGGAAGTCGCACAAGCATTCAATAAAATCTACAACCGTGGTCAACTTACATGGCCGGTGTTGTTACAGGTTGATCCAGGTAGTGAATTTCGCGGTGAAGTAATCTCAACAATGACAGAAAAAAATGTTACCATCCGACGCGGACATAAAGCAATTCATCGTGATCAGGCCGTAGTTGAACGATTCAACAGGACACTCGCTGATAAATTATTCGCCCATCAGTAAGCGAAGGAATTTACTCAACCAACTCGATCGACAGAATGGGTAAAACGACTTCCCGCGGTGGTAAAAACAATCAACGAGGAATATCAGAAAAAAACACGACCGCCATCTCCAATAGACGCTCACGAAGAAAGAATTCCGTGCGGATCAACGGTGAGATATTTGTACGAACCAGGTGAATTAGAAGGTGGTACTAAAAGATCTACTGATCCGATATGGAGCATCACAACACATAGCATATACGGAACTCATTCATCGATGTACAGGCCTATATACTACACGTTGGATTATGAAGCCCCACAAAGAAACTTTACTCGTGAGCAGCTGTTAGTTATTCCGAAAGATACTCAACTTCCTCCGAGTAGTCTAAAGTAACTCGCCTGAGTTGATTCATTCGACGGACTCGACTGACCGCCAAATACACTAAATTGTCCCACTCGATAGCATCATCAATGATCCAGACAATAGTGTCGGTGATAGCTAGTCCTTGTGTAGAATGTATCGTTGAGGCATATCCTAACCGCCATGGTGATTTTTTCATGTTTAGCGCACCCTCAACATCTGATAACTTCACGTAGACAACGTCATTTAACACTAATTTTTGTTGTTCAGCACTTCCAGGGATATCAACTAGGATATTCTGTAGCCGAGTATCTGCAGGTCGGTATTGCAACGGAACAAGTTCATTGGGAAATTTATACCCGTGAAGTTCAAATAACGCCGCGTTAATACTATCACGTGTGTTTTTTCGGCTAGCTACGACAAGATCGGCGGGTGACCATTTGTCAATAAATTCAACGTATGTGTTATCGATTATTACCTCACGAAATATTTTAGCTTGATTCTTATTACTCGTGCATCTGATTGTAGATTTTAATTTAACCAGTTCACCATCGAGAGATCTACGGTCGATGGTCATTTCTTCGTAATAATCGACACGTGACCGTAACCACCAATGTGGGGAAAATCCTTCAAATGGAGGTGGTTGACCATGATCACCGCAGAATATAACGACGGTATTTTTTGTCTTTAGATAATCCAAAAACATACTTATTATCGGCTCCGACATAATACAAACTTCATCGAACATTATCACGGGATGAATTTTTTTGTTTCCCATACGTTCCGTGGACCATTCACCACCGCTGTATCTGAAGTAATGATAAGTCTCCGCGTGAAATCTTTTTTCACGGAATTCCCTGACTAATCGATGAGTTGGCGCTAACACGATCAAATCGTCTTTAACACAACGAAAGTGTTCTAATACCCTTGTTGTCTTACCACAACCACCAGGTCCGTTCAGATAAATAATTCTATGACGTCCGATAGGATCATGTACACTTGGAGCCGTCGAGTACTCACTAATTTCACAACCATGATACTCTGGTTTATCGGGATAATCAGCTGATTTATCGTAGTTGTGTAATGCTTCATCTTTGATTCTCCAAGTTCCCCATGTTTCGCCGTCTCCGAGATACCCGTCGACGATGCTCTGATTCTCTTCGTTGTAATAAAATGAGTCGGTTGCGACTCGAAATGCACTGTCTGGGAATCTATTGACGTTGCTTAGCAAATTAATTGTCACATACGCGAGCATGTAAGATCGTAAGTGAACAAATTGAGGCATTTCATCGCCGAAATACTCGACTACCGTTCCAAAATGTTCTCCTTGTAATTCAATATTAGTCCGCCGATAAAGCACTCCTTTGTTTACGGCGTCGTCGATGATAAATTTTAACTCACCGGGATCTAATATTAGTTTAGCGGTTTTTCGTCGTCGTACGTCCTCGTTGTCGTACTCACCTTGTGTAAACTTTCCGATTATTATTCTGTTAGTATCCTTACTTTCTCTGATAATCATATCATGAATAAATTCGTACTTCCAACGCGAGTCTTTATCGGGAGTTGGTAACCAAACATCGGTTTGAGATTCGCTAAATATTACCTCAGATACTACAAGATCGGTCAACACTCCAACGTCAACTGCCCATCGTAATAGCACCGTCGGAACCCATTTCTTTTCACTTAGATGTCGGCCAAACCATAAGTAACTCACCGGATGAAGTCCGTCAGCGAGTTTAAATTGTACAACTTTAGCAAATCCTGTTAGATCATACTCGGGTAGTGGTCCATTAACGGATCTTCTTATCATGTTGCTTCCGGGAATACCAAATCGATTAAACCATTCCCGACATTCTCCACCACCGAGAAAACTTCCCGGATAGCACGCGATCATATCAACGGATTTAATAGAATTATCTAACTTGTACTCGCGGTTCCATAGACCACCGTGGGAATACTCAATGCAACTACGCGGACGTCATTGATAAACTTCTTTTTCGTCGGCGTCCAAGAATTTCGTTCTTTAGTTATTTGATAAGCGACAGATGCAACAGAAAAACTCATTCGAGTCAACTTCTCCGCAGCGGATTCATCAACGTACCTTTTAGCAAATTCTATCATCTCGTTTTGTAATTCTTCAGTTCTGTAAATCTCTCCTTGTGAAGTAACAAATTGATCATATTCGTTACCGCCGCGGAATAACCAAACGTTGACGGGAGTGTTCAGCATATTCGATTTGATCCATTTAAACATATCACCGGTGTAGTATTTAACGGTCTTGTTTGATGGAAAATCCCTATCACCGATTCCCCAACCGTGAAAATTATGGTCGAGAATTTCGATCGCCCTCTTAGATCCATAATGACCAGAATTATAAAATTCTCTATCCGGGAGCATCTTAACGATAATCGGTATTTTTAACTTTTTCTCAAGCTCGGCTATGTCTTTTTTAGTAGCGCCAGTGTCATAAACACGATCATTCCACGTGGAAATAATATTTGCTCGTCGTTCTGTCAAACCGTTTCCTCTCGTTGATTCCTTGAAATGTTTTATCACCAATTCAGCAACGCAATTTAACGTCGTTGACATCCTCATTCTGCCGACTTCTCCTTCAACGGGAGTATCAATTAAATACACTCCATACACGACGACGTTATACGGATAGCCTCTGGTATAATACCGTTGGTCGATACCGACTAACGCTCCTGTTCTTGTGTTTCTATCCAACACAAACAATCCTCTTCGACCGTTGCTGACTCTACCGTCGTGTAAAGTTACTTCCCAAAATCTGTTCTCGGTTTCAACATCGTACAACAACGATAATAACCTATCTCGCCGTCGTTGTCGTCGTGATGGAGTTTCCCTAAATGTCAAATACGACGACTGCAGATGATATCTCCGCGGATGTTGTAATGTTCCAAAATCCACCTGCGACAGTATTTCCTCGGCGCGTTCCATAGTCAATCTAGCGTCTTCGTTGTTTGCTTTGTACGTCGAGTAAACGTAGCTGGCTCCGTTTGTTCGATACATGTTTTTTACTGTTCTAATGCTACTAATTATGTGAGCTCTATATTCAGTGGGATTTATCCTCCCATCAAGGTCAAATCGTCGTCGAACCCGAGTAGGTTCAATAACATCTACGTGTGACAATCTTGAAAATGCTGGCATTTCTGTCATATATTCATTAAAATTTCTCGCCGCTAAATTATCAGCGAGCGCAACGGAGTAATGTTGAACGTCATCAGAATTATCTGTCATATATACATATGTAATAAATATATTCAATTAAAAATTAAAATTAATTACTATATAACAATGTCAAATCGATGCTCGTGGATATATCGACGACGCAATGAAGTATGTAACCGAGTTTGTGTGGGTAAGTATTGTGCTGCACACAACCAGCACGCAAAAAAAAATCCGCCAGACTGGATAAAATGCATTCAATGCAACGCTGATATCCGAGGAAAGACTCGTCTATGTGCGGATTGCGGCGGGGATAGATTTAGAACGTTCGCGAGGTATTACAAGAACAAACATGGAATAATATTCAACGAACATGACTTTATTACCGGAGATTACAAAAAACAATTAAATACACATTTATCTGTGTAATTATATAATGTCCGAAGATACATTCACGTCTCACTCGATTTACTCGAATTACGAGGCTTCCCGAGATGGTATCGTCAGGCATCGAGTACATAAGAAAAATCTCGGTGTCATCACCAACACGGGATATATGAGGATAAATCTTTATCAACACGGAGAACAAAAAAATTATTCCTCGGCGAGATTTATTTTCGAGTGTTTTAATGGACCAATTCCAGCCGGGTTGGTCGTCGATCACATTAACAGAAATCGCCTCGATAATCGACTAGAAAATCTTCGTATTGTTACTCAGCGAGAAAATAGTAAAAATAGCGCACCAAAAATCAAACTATCGTATCGCCGACCTGTCATAGGAGTCGCCGACGCCGCCGACGTAGTCGCTGCCGAGAAATACTTTCCTTCGATTACCGCCGCGGGGAAATATTATAAAATTCACCCACAGTCCGTAAAACATGCCGCTGACGATATTTATCTTTCCGCGTACTCACCGGTGCTACGTTGTTGGGTATCTTTTGTGTATCAGTGACGGTGATTTTTTTGCACTATATTTTAAACGTATAAAATCATATAACAATAATGAACGACCAAAACGTTGCTGCGCTATGTGATGAACTTGATAAAATCCAACAGTATATTTCTGCAACTTCCATTCTCAACAGATCATGGATCACTGACGAGTACAGCGCCGTCGTTGACACACGCTCGCGTGGAAGACCAACTCATCGAAACGAGTACAGGATAATCAAGTTACTTACCGCCGCACGCACCGAGGCGATAATCGCAAATCGCGACAACGTTGAATTGTTCATTCCCGTGTGTAAAATAATCAAACGCATCCGCGATGCCGTCGTGGAGATTTTCGAAGAAGAAAAATCCATCAAAGCCGCGTTGGACAACATTGAATCGAAAATCGCTGCTTGACCAACGTCGTCAGATTGATAATTCTCAATTTTTTTACGGTAATGTAAAATTTAATTTTAAAAAGTCGGTTATTTCAGCCCGACTTTGTCGCGCGTTGGAATTTGTTCACCTCGGTGAATATTTTTTTTTTACTTGTTTTTACAGCATCCGCCGGTTTATCCTTGAGTAAATTTTCGGTTAATATTTGCTCCACCGATTTCTCACCGTAAGGCCAATGTTTAGACGCAGACTGTTGAGGGTTTGATAATATCTGATTCAGTCCTTGCTCGATCGTGTTATTGTCGTCAATTATCTTCTGCAGCTGCGCGTTATTTATCGTCTGATTCTCTATAGTTTTTTTATTCTCGGCGATCTTCAGATTTAATTCATCAATGGTCTTCTGCTGCTGATCTTTTTGTGCAGTGAGGGTTTTCAATTGTTGTTCGTTGTCAGGGATCATCGTCAGCAACTCTTGTATTTGTTGTTGTTGTTGCTGCAGTAGTTTATATCGAGCCATCATATTCTGTACTTGCTGTTGTTTTTGTTTTATATTATCCCGAGTTTTAGACGCCAGACCTTGCAATGAATTAAATTCTTCCTGAATCTTCGAGATTTCAGCACGTTGATTATTATTCTCTTCTGTTAGTTTTTTGGCGACTTCCGTTAATTTTTTACCAGCTTGAGTTCCAGTAAAACCACCGGGAAATTTCTTATTCGGGGAAGCGTCGGTCCATATTTTATACAACCGCGTCCGACCGATCTTGTATCAGCTAGCTATTTCCGACGGTTTTTGTACTCCACGTAACGAGATGATGTTCTCGACGTCCATGTACGATAAGTAACTAACTTTGTTCGGCATATAATAATGCCGTAAAAAAAATAATAAAAAAAATAAATCACGATGGGTAACAATGATAGTATTCCTGGAAGGGTAATCGACGCCGGTGATCATCGATCGAGATAGTAATTATGTGATGGTAATTGTAGATCAATAATTTCGGTCGTAATTATCAGCGAGTAATTACGTCGGATATATATAACAACACATTACTGCATCTGTTACCGCTGTACGGACTTGTACGGGTTCGACGATTGCGTTATTGTTCCTGCTGATAATTCCGGACGAAATTATCGATGTGTAATTACCGTGTTATCATTACTATCAGCGATCTGACGCGGTTATCATCGTCGCGGGGTATTTTTTGCGTTATAATTATTCTTCGGCGCGGTCATCGGTAACGATTTCATCGTCGACGGTCTTACGATGACGATCTTACGATCTCACAAACAGACTAATCACTAGTTCTTCCCCACGGAGGTCAATCAGTTCGCCGTCTTGGTTGGTAAGTCGAAATTTCATCACGTTGATGAGGTCGTTATGACAGCGCATATAGACCGGATTAGGAGGATCGTCGATGATCAGATATCCAGGACTCACTGACGGCGCAGTAGAATAAAGTAGATCGGCAGGATGAGCTTTACTGGATTTTTCAATATTTACTTGATAACTTCCTTGGATGGCGCTGCATGTCAAGTTGAGCGCGACCACGTTGGATATGTTGACGTTGCCGGGTGCGTGATGTCGGCCATCGCCGGTTGGAGAATTGTTATGCGTGAGATAGGTTGGTTTTGGTTGACTATCTCTCCAACGCTGGAGAATATTATTAAATCCTTCGTCGATAGCAAGGTTGAGTTGATGTTTAAGTTCGTCTAAATTATATCTCGGGAATTTATAATTCGGATTGTTTTTTTATGGCTTCTCGATATTCTATCGCAGTGGGTGATCTAGATAAAGGGTGATTTTCATCCGTAAAAACACTGATTAACCTTAAAATATATATTTCCGCGTCGTGGATAATCTTGTTAGCCGCAGCGACTACACTGGTGAACTCGTCCTTGGTAAGAAGACAAGATTTCAACGACGGTAGCAACTGGGTAAAATCACCTTTCATACGGTTGAAATTAGAATAAAATTGAAAATCTGTTATACTTTCCGGTTCTAATATTCTAAAAATTTCACCTGGTTCTGGTACATAATCGTTATAATTTGGTATTTCCCATTGATAATGACCAGACTCGTATGTGCGCCTATAAATTTTCGTAAAATTTAGGTCTTCAAATTTTCGATAACTTTAAGGTTTTTCAGGTCCGATTTTGTCTGTGATGTAGTCGGATTTTACCGGCGCGGGAATTGCTTGCGATGTAGGAGGTTTATAATCAGGCGGAACTTCAGGCCATCCTAACAATGTTCTTATTGAGCTGCCGTATATATCAACTGAATAACCCTCAGCGATCTCAATAATCGACGATAATCTAGGTTGGTCAACTAAGATACTTATTGGTGGTTTTTCTTTGATGTTAGCGACGGTTATGCTAGCGGTTTCTAGCGTCGACGCTATTCTGCGAGCGAATTCTTCATTGATTGCTTCAATTTCATAAGAACCAGTAGGTATCCCGATGACCTTCCAATCTGGAGTACCGTCGTCGCGGTTTTTATACGCGAACACGAGAGAATTATTAGGCTGTTGATTACCAAATTGTTTATTTCTAATGTTAGGCCAACTGTTGTATACGCGAAGTTTGGCTAACGCTATCTCGTACACGGGAATCGGAGATGGAAATATAACAGTAAATTCAGATTTCTTTGACGATATCGAGATCATGGAAGTTTGTCTCGGTGAAGTATTGTCGGATATCTGCTTGAGAAACTGAATTTCTGACATTTTATTTAATCTGCGTTGGATTTTTTAATTAAGAAGTGCTAGCGCCAGAATTGTTAACAATTCCACTAGATTTTTCAGTGATCTTTTCCATCGTGGAATCGTACAGCTTTGTCATCGTAGTAAATTCGTCAGCGGTAATTACTTCATCGTCGAGAGATGCTGAAATTAACTTTGATGTACTCGAGTAAGCGCTTTCCACAATGGTATATTTAGCTATGTAATCGGCAAGTTTAATTTGCGCACATGATGATAATTTTTTAGTGATTGCAGTAGAAATTCCAGCGACTGTTGTCATCGCGGATATCGCGATCGGAATGGCAACTGGAGCTACCATGGTCACCGAGGACAGTATTATTCCAGCGCCAGCGAGAATTCCAGAAACTGAGTACACAGTAACGTCAATGACGGTAATTCTACGTTGGTATTTTTTTATTTTTGTTTGATATTCATCAGCGAGAGATTTAAGTGCCGTCTGATATTTTTTGACGGTATCGTATCTAAAGTTGTTAGCGTTGATCGACTCAGTAGATTTGTTCATTATTGTAGTTGTTGTAAATTTTTAATTACCTAGATACTCTATTATGTAGCGGTATTTAAACGCGTTTGTTACGTTATCTAAGTTGAATATAAACTTAATTACATCGACGTTAATGTTATTGGTTGAGTAATAGGCGACCGTGTTAACTCCTCTACACGGCACAGAACCATCACGCGCAGCTCCTCGAATGTTAATTTGTTTATCCGACACGATCGTTAGTCGATAATAGCCGAGCGGATAACCACCAGTAATAACATTAAAAGGATCAATTAGTTCATTTATTCCGCTGACTATCCAATTTAGTTCGCCAGTTTTTACAACGACGACGATTTGCTTAACATCGTCAGCTGAGTGTATGATTTTTATTTTATCGACGATAGTTTTAACATCCGCGTACTTTATACTAATATCTGCCACTCTAACATTGTTGTTAAAAAATCTTTCGAGGACGTTATTGATTCTGCTAAAATTTCTCTGTATCGGAGTAAACTGATTTACGTGCTCGGCATATTTACCAACGTGATCTGTATACTCAGTTCTTAGGTCACCTAGATTTCTCTGTAGCAGAGTAAACTGATTTACGTGCTCAGCATATTTACCAACGTGATCTGTATACTCAGTTCTTAGGTTACTTAGATTTTTAAACACATCTTGTTTATTGAATTTTGTAATGTGAGCGTCAAACTCAGTTCTTAACAATTCGTGATTATCGATTGTAGCCTTAATTCTTACGATATGCACTTCAGGAAGTTGCTGACGTGGAAATCCCAAAAAATTGTTTAAGAATTGTTCAAGACTATGGAATCTTTCAGTAAGGTCAGACATATTAATAGAACCCGGCTCCAACTTTCAGTGTTTGAATATCGCTATGTAATTATCTGGCGCTGTTGGATCTTTTTTTATTAAATCGCCCAAAAAGACGTTGCTGGTTTTTAATTTACCGTGATTTGTCTCAAACACAGCTATCTCGTCAGGGTCAATATTCGCCTTATTTAGCGTGCCAGCGATCTCATTCTTGATTATTTTAGTGATCTCTGGGATATTAGCAACCGCTTTTCCTTTTTCTTTTTTTTTTTCTCGTGATCGTCCCCAAATATCAACCATTTATTATTTTACGCTATTGTTTTTTTCAAATTGGAACTACTTGTGTAATCGACAACGACCAGATGCGGCGGTCTGTTAGGATTTTTAGATATTTCCGCGAGGACATTTAATACTTCTCTACCACAAATCGGCGGATCGGTTAGCGCTTGCGTCGGCAGCGTAGAATAATAAAACGGAGTTTTTACCTTGGAAATATATTTTAAAAATTCTTTTGGTGGGGCTAGTCCATATGAATCAAAGTAAATAATACTTCGCGGGGCGATCGCGTAAGCAACCCAATGAGTACCTGATCCGGCATCGTCATCGAGGTTAATAATTCCTGTCTCTGTGGGAAGCGGCGATGACGGTAATTTATCCCTCATGAAAACTCCTCTGAAATTCTTTATTGCTAATTTTTTTACCGCGTCGATGAGGTCAAAATTAGACATCGGTGAAATGCTAGCATTTTCAGTTAGTACATCGGCGGTCTTCCTAACCGCAGACCTCTTCCCTTTTTTTAGTTTGTCGATATCCTTGTCCGAGTGCTTTTTTCAAACCTATTCCAGCGGCGGTACCAACGGCACCTAGCGCGGCAGCTTTAGCAACAGCAGGAGCAGCTGCTGCAATTAATGGACCAATAATTCCAGGAATAGCAGCTAACAGTGGAAATATTCCGCCATTTTTTACCATGTTGGCGATGGCAGCTCTCGAGAGGTCAAGTCTGATTCCTTTACCGGCTGCCAGCGAAGCGTTGTAATGTTTCAGCTGAGTATTTGTCAGCGATAATTTATGAGAACCTGATGCCATTTGTGCTGGTTTCAACGTTATTGAAATTCCACATTGTTTCGCGGTCGCGGATTTGAGTTTTTTAATCTGACCGTCGGTCAATTGAGCCATAACAGTGTGATACGTCATTTTTATTGTAGATATGTTGTGTTTTCAATTGAGTTCTATCAAAGATTTTCTACTGGCGCGTCAACGAGTCTCATCTGACCACCGATCCCTTCGATTAACATTGACTTGTCGCTGAGAATAACCGCGATTGCTCTGTAGCCGGGACCAGGTTCTCCCACTAACGCGTTGAATGTTATGTCAACGACTGATTCTTTCGTCAAGTCGAGATGCTCAAGTGAAAAGTAGTAAATCGGATACAACGTCTGAAAATCATACTGAGAAATTTGTAGTCCAGTGTCTACGTTCTGATCGCGACCCATGAAAGATAACATCTGATGGTATATTCGTGCAACATTGTTGTTATCGTTGTTGGATCTCAATTTTATAGGTTCAGCTGGTTCTTGTTGGCCGTTTATTCTCAGGGAGACTTCCGTTACGTCTAGCCTGTCAAAGATCATATGCGAGCGAGTTTGTTGAACGGGATTTCGTACTCGATCTCGACGTTGCAAAGCCACAAATATATGTCGCGGTGCTGAAATTCCTCGCTTTCCTGGAAGATTCCAAGTAAATTCAGTCTGATTGGACTCGAGAGTGCCCGTGGTGGTAGTTAACCAACTTATCAGACTACTTGCTCCAGTTTCCATCCACGATAGCAGTCGTTGATTGACTGCGAGAGATGGCGTTAACACTGGCATCCACAAAATTAGTTTAGATAACTTAACAATACCATCGTCAGCCGCTCTCGTAACATCGTCAGTATTGTCGGCGGGAATTCTCCAGATAGCATTGTTGCCATCGGATCTTCTCGTGAGAATAACAGTGTGTTTAGCGCCGTAGATAACTTTTCTGACATTTCTGCAGAATCCGAATATATGATGAAGTGGAAGCGCACATGAGAATCTTCTTTGATTTCCTTTTAGCATTCCATTTCTGATTGCTTGACCGAGATTGTAGTTAGGATTAGGACCCATATGAAGAGGTTCAATGTCGGCCACATTTCCTGTAGTATGCTCCGCTGGGCTAGCCATAATACTTGGAAATGTGTCAGCGGAGTCATTACCGTCTTTAGCGAACATCATTGACGGTCCAGCGGATCTTGTATAATCATCGGAATACCTAGCAAGTCCGAGAATTGTGCTAGCGATGTCGACGTTGTTGTTTATCGATTCGATGTCGTTACCGTCAATGACGTATTTTGCCCCTTCGAACAGCGCCATGACACCGTTGTTTACAAAGCCAACTTTAGTTCCCGCCGGATAAGGATTTCCGTTTCCCAGTAGAATTTCACCTTCGACTTCAATGTATGCCTCACATGGCAGGAAATACTTACTTTTATCCTGGACTTGCAAGTCAATTCGTCCTCGTGAATCTGGTTCAATTGCTCTGTAGGCAAAATATTGGTAATTTGCGAAGGAATCATCCTTTGGAACTGGTGCTTCCATGTCAAATGCGACGTCGATGATCTTCTTAAATGACATTTATTATACTAAGACGTTTTTATTTTCAATTACCGAAATGCAAGCATTTCCGTTGGCGATTTTATCGTCAATGATTTTATCGTCAACGATTTTATCGTCGGCGCCGAAGTCCACTTCCCATTATGGCATTTGATAATTCCGGCGAATTAAGAATTAACGATGCTGCTCTTTCTTGCGAAGCTTTAGTTATTACCTTTTTTTCCGCGGCTGGCATATTCTCCGTCGACGGTAGTTGAATTTTTTGTTTTCTTCTGAATAACGACGCTGCTTTATCTTTCACGGTAGAAAATGCTTTACCAGCCAAGTCCCCAATGGCGCCAAGTGTTTTGTCTCGAACTACTCCAATAGCTTTCATGCCGAGTTGTTTGGCGAACGGGGCGACTTTTGGTGCCATTCCCGTGAAAAAGCCTAATATAGTATCGCCGAGTCCTTCTCCGTAAAACGTCTTGTACACTGGCACTCTTGAATTCACCACGAACACCGGCGTTGGTTTATCGTGATTGTAATGTATAATCATCTTTTATTGTAAAATCACTGAAATTCTAATTGCGGAATTGTGAAATTGCTTGCAATTTTTAATCGCTGTAATATCCACGATAATGACTATCTTCAACTAAATCCTCGATAAATTCCCGATACGTGTGGAGATCAATTATTTTATTCTGAAATAACCGCTGTGCTATCTCCGCGGACTCATTAATTATTTCAATTGAGTTGTTACCTGCGCGTCTTCCTCCGATGAGAACTTCTAACCGAGAAACATCTCTGACGAGGCTGTCTGGACATATTTGCGTGTCATGGTAGGTCTTGGTCGACGGTGAAATTGTCGACGGTGTTATTCCTTTTGCAGTTTTTTCTCCTGCAATTTTCTTCATCCGCGCCGCCGACTTTTTTCCTTCCCGCTCCGCAGATGCACTAATTATTGCTCCTTCAGCTCCAATTTTATATTGTCTATATTCGTCAGTGGCTTTTTCATTTTTGGTCAACACAGAAATATTTCTTTGTATTTTATACATATTATCGACCCACTCGTCCATCGAGATCGTTTTATTTTTGTATTCATCCTTGAGGTACTTATCTTTTTCGTTGTATTGCCCAGCAATATATCTTCCAAATCGAGTATATTCTTCAGGTTTGAGTAAATCAATATTTCTAATTTCATTCGTCGCTTCTTCTATTAATTTATCAACAAATTTAACACCCCTTCCTTTTGACGGACCGGCAGTTTGCTCATCCGGTTGTTGTTGTTCTTCTGTTTGCTGTTCTATTGCAACTGTTTGTTTTGGCGCTTGTTTAACATTGCTAGATATTTCCTTGAGCAGGTCAGATATTGGTATTTTGTCATCGCGTTTAAAAGCATCATCGGGATCTCCGTACAGGGCAGTTTTTATCCCCGTGGTGATCGGAGCAAACGTTTGTAGATTTCCCTCGAGGATATCAGTTTTCACTTGCTGACGTTGTTGTAATTTTTCTTTCAGACGCTCGTGGATTGGTAGAAAATTACTAATAGCTTGAAGTTTTTCTCGCGCGATTTTAGTAGATGGCGCCTCTGGAATCGCTGGCGATTTTGCTTCCATTATTGTAAAATTGTCGACTTGCTAATTGTAAATTTTCAGTTGACGACACAGTTGACGAGTGAATAACATCCAGGTAGATTTTTTTAGTGCCAGATTGACTCGCGGCAGCAACGATTTTCGTGAAGGGGTTGGCGGACGGATTTTTTTTTGTGGTTAAAATACCTCGCGGATCGATTTTTTTTGGTTGGTTCACGTGAGGATGAGTAACATCTAGGTGGATTTTTTATAATGTCAGATTGACTCGTGGCAGCAACGATTTCATCGTCGACGGCGACTATTTTTGTGGAGGAGTTGGCGGACGGATTTTATTTTTGGTCCCGTCGACCCCCCCCCCCCGCTGCTCGGCTAAAGGAGAACTATTTCCTACATTTTTAAAAACTTTGCTTTTTTGTTGGTGGTGCCAAATGTCAAACAGTAATAAGATTTTTAAAATGCAAAACTGCTGAAAATAGCTTTTAAATATTGGCATAAGTGGGGCTTTTCACATCTAATAGAACTTGATTACGCCTTCTCCGGTCACATTAATCAGCTAGATGATAACCCGCAGCGAGAACTATTTTTGGCGTGAGAGTGGATATTAATTCAATAACGTTAATTTACGTCACAATGAACACTACCTACTGATTTTACCGATGGGATGATGTTGTTGTTGTTGTGGGGCTTAACGCCATTTTTCAGCACACGATAGGCAATACATGGCGACCAGTATTAATGGTGGAGGAAGAAACCGGGAAATCACCGGAAAGAACCACCGACCCACGAGAAGCTACTGGCAAGCTTTCTCACCTATCCACATTCGCCGAATCTTAGACTCGAACACGCGCAGACAGCGGTGAGATGGCAGTGATCCGTAACGGACAGCGCCTTAGACCACTCGGCCACTCGGGGCCCCACGATGGGATGAAATCTTTTTAATATATAATGTTGCAATACCGATGTACTCTCCCTAAAATAGGGCATTTTTATGCAGGTTTAGAGCAATGAAATTGAGATCGTGTTCACCCGTAGTGCTAGTTTGATGTTGATAGTTGAAGCTTTATATTGACTATTAAAACAGATAGATATTGCTGTTTTGGGTTTAACGGTAATTTCCATTGCATGACAGGCTGTGAATGGAGGCTAGCGTAGTAGGTGGACAAAAACCCTGGGAAAACCCAGGCAATAACCTCAGACCCATGAAAGCTAATCTCAAGTATTTTAACATAAACCCATTGGCCGAGCAAGAGATTCAAACCCATGCGGACAGAGGTGAAACGTCAGTGATCGGTAAATACGAACGATTTAGACCACTCGACCACCCAGGGCCCTCTTAAGACAGAAACAATAGTGTACTAAGTGTAAATCCATGTACACTTCAAAGTTATATAGACAGTTGCGAATTAAAAGTTTTCATTGATTCAGTGTAAATCCATGTACACTTCAAAGTTATATAGACAGTTGCGAATTAAAAGTTTTCAGTGATTCTTATTGTTGATGTAACAAAATGCTATTTTTGAAATCATTGAAAATTTAAGAATTCTTTGTAACTATAACAATCATTATTATTACTATTATTACATTTGTTTTCTCTTCTAAGTTCTGCCTATGTCGTAATATAACTTTCCATTTACGTAGAATAAATTTAATTATGTATATTTTAGTATTTTATTGCGACTCTATGGCCGTAAACTAGTACCAGAAAAGAGCGAAAACCAACAAGTTTGGTAAAATTCAACCAATAAACTTTTCCCTGGAAAACAAAGTGAAAAGTTGGCAGAATCGTCACTATTGTGAATTAAATGTTAAACAGGCATAACAATTCTATTACAAGTCCAATTATATGAAGCACCAATTGAATTTTAGTGGTATTTCAAAAATAAATTATGATATTGAATGTGTTGATGTGCATGTAGTCTCGATTGTGCTATTATGCCAATGACCTGGAATGTGGCGATGTGTTAAGTCTTTTGATGTATTTTAATGACATAATACAAAATTTACTTGTCTAAATTCACTATAACTCCAAATTAATGTTTTAATCCAAGAATATCATTGAGCACTTATAATTATAGTAAATAATCATTTGAATAAATAACTCCATCCAAATTAAAAACTGTACACAACAATAATACTGATTCTGATTAGGACATTAAGGTGATAATTAAGATATTAAGGCGAGAATGAGTAATTTTTCAAGTTAACAACATTGATATAAAATGCTAAGACGCAAAAATACAGCTAAGATGTAGGCCTATCTGAAACATTAAAAGTCGTCGACAACTTTATGAATTTCTAAGTGGGAAACTAATATCCTACATTCAGATATCAACAAACATGTTTACCTCCAGTTATTATGATTTGAATATTTAATATTTATTCATACATAAATATTAGTTGTGTATTATGTTGTTTACAAAAGAAATGTCGCTGGTCAGGTACACTATTAACTTGATTTTGGACAAAAGTCAAAAACAAAATACAGATAATCATAACATATAATGATAAAAAATAACAATAAAAATCAACTATACATACCAATTATCCATTACTTTATTTCCCTCTAGTAAAGTCTTTTTCAGCTTTTCAATGTTGAGAATCTCGTCATGTTGTATGTATTAAACCCTCTTTGTCTGATTTTATTTTTACATTCTTATATCTTTTATGAGTTAACTTTGAAATTAAATATTTTTGGTCAGTTTCGTTGTCACGTACTCAGTTAATGAAATAATCTGCAAAGTCACCTGCTAAATCAATTTGATCGTGTTTTATGACAGTGGTGTTGAACACAATAATTTATCTTATATAAACATCTTAATAACTTTTGTGAACAAAAAAATAGGAAAGGAAAGTTTCACCAAAATAAGTACAGACCAGACGGATAATTCTCGCTGATAATCCTAAGACTCCAAAACAATTGGCTGTTATAACCACGTAGGACTGTAGACATGTTAACTTCCGTCCATTATAAAACTTGATATGCGTTTTGTATCTCTGTCCCACATATTTCTAATATTATATTTCTACAACCAAGTCATTTCAAAATGCAACCTACAATTTATAGCATTGTACTTTTGAACTCATATATATTTGATTTTTAACTCATTTATCTTAATATGGTAGCAGCGAATGTATTGCACGAAAATCTATATTAAACAGTGACATAGAAACCAGCTTTGGAACTGCGACTTGAGATGAATCTACACTTTTTCCTATAAAGTGTTTACTTGGACCAAGTCAATTTGTGAAAAATGAAGGTACTACTTCTGAAACCACAACCACAGTGGATCTTAGTGATCATCAAACTCGTTTGGATGAAACGAAAGCTAATATTGATTCTTGTTCCATTATTAAATGGGAATAATAAAAGCTTTTGGCCATTAACGGTGATGTAGAGCTCAACATATGGCTTTCCAGAGGCCTGCTAAGGCAGGATTTCAGTCTTCTTGGCACTGATAGTGAGACCGAAGCTTGTGCAGGAGCTAGAGAACTTGTCAACACTGCGTTGCATGCCGGCTTCTGAGCCAGCGTTGAGGACGCAGTCATCAGCAAATAGGAAATCTCTGATGGCGTCTATCATAACCTTAGTTCTAGTAATACTAATAGACCGTTCGTTGTGGATGCCGCAATGACTTTATCAATGAATGAAGAACAACGGTTGCTCACTTTCATGTGTTCAGGTGGTAAATAAACGTTGTCATGGTTGACAATGACAACATACATTATTTGAAGTAACGTTGCTGGGTTATTCACATGGCAGAGAGAATCACAGCAGGTGTGTCAGCACCACGATGTATATTCATCGCGTATCAGGAAAATGCCAGAGTAGATTTGCAGAAACGAAAATCAGTGGTGTTTGACATGCTTGGGGTTAGTTAGTGAAGTTTCTTAAAGGATATATGAATATCAAAAACCTTCTGAAGAGGTGTTGATAAATTTTAATAATCATATTGAACGTGCTTATCGGAATGTGGATTTTGGTTTGTTGATATCTGAGAGTGATTTCACAGCACTATATCCAATCAATTATTTCTCACTGGAACATTTAGATTTGTTCACATAAATTGTCATTGACACACACATTAGAGTTCGTGTACCATGAATGTCCGCTGGTGATGATAAAGCAATCGCTGTTATACTCTCAGACAAAACAATACTGCTTAAAGGTGTTGGTGGACGAATGAGTCATTCGTGCCCAGTGGAAAACATGTAATTGGATCGCAAGCGATCAGGAATTAAATCACCCGTGATATTATAATGTCATATCATCCCTTTAATGTTACTGATTTCTGGTCAGATTATAAAGCTACAATCGGCATTAAAATAAAAGATTTCTGGAATAACAATATCTCTAAAATCAGAAAAATCGCAAGCATTCTGAAGGGTCGAAATTAACTATCCATGACAGAACGTCAAATAGAGTACCTGAACTAGGTTACATCTGTTTTCGAAACTGTTCATCAAAGTGTTATACGGGCTGTAATTGAAGGCAGCGACGAATTTATCACTCATAATGACAATAAATATTTATATAAACAATTAATCCTGAAAAAATATTCTATCTCAACAATTCCTTTGTCAGAAGCAGATCTGTCAACCTTAAACTTTCCGCATTTAACTTCGAAAAGCTGATAAAATGTCAACATTATCGATGAATACTACCTCAAAATCATCTCCGCATGGAGAAAAATATCCCCGTCTCCGAATATTCTGACCCATAATAATACTCCAATCGGCGGTGGTCGTCATATATATCACATCAACGATCAGTCAACATGGTGTGTGATTGTGTGATGCTATCGATGGCAGCTATTAAATCAAAGAGATTTTAAAAATCTAGTCAGGCACAACAGGCATATATTTTACACACATTTACTTTTCAAGCCCCACATCGATATTTAATTGTGTTAGAACCTATTAATCCAGCTTATCTACAATGTTAAAATCCGTTGTTGTCATGGATGCATTTCAAACTTTCTGACCGGCGCGGACAGTCTTCATTCACGAGATGAATTCCTCACAATAAGTTTATATGTGAAATCTTAACAGTCAGGGACAAAGTCAATGAGTAATGACATTTCTGTATAATAAATAAATGTTTCTGAGTCTGTGGGCGGCTATGTCAAACATGAAAAAGTAATTATTGTGGTGTTATATAATGTACCCAAACACGAGTATTTTAGTTTACAAAAGAGTGGCACTCGGAAGTGCCGTTAAAACCATTTTAACAGATCCCTACAGAGAAACGCTTAGTGTCAATATACGTAGTGATGATTATGGCAATGAAAAATGTATGTTAATGCAGGAACAGTTAAATAATCTAAAACGATAGCATATAATTACAGCTGTATGCGATTAATAGTTAATAATCTGAAACGAGAACATGTTACAGCTGTATGCCATAGCAATCAAATTCTTAATTACGCTCATTCTTCCCTTAAACGGTCCAAGTTAGAGGAAATACTTTATCGGTTGCCAGAAAATTAAAATTCGTTGAAGTAACTACCCAACCAAAACATTTTCCAACCAAACAAACAAAACTACCACAAACACCGCCACCAATACGCTATTAATATTTGGTGTCGCAACTTTCACTTTCACAATTGATTGCAATCCGATTGTTTATATTCATACATACTTTATTCAACTGTATTTAACGTACACTCACTATCTTTTTTCTTTCGTATTCGCTTGACAACTCTGGTTTAATTTTTTCAATCACGTGAGTTAGTGGAAAGAATGTCCGACGTTTTTATCGCCGACGTAAGCCTTCGATTATGTCATTGCCTGCTGGATTAATTTAATAAACCTCTATTCGGCTGCTAGTGTATAACTTCCTTCAGATTTTCATTCTTGCAGTGCTTCAAAATCATTTATGATTATTTCAGGATCAAGGTGATCAGAAAATTATATATGTAATTTTTTAATTGCAGAAATGTTTGCATTCATATTTTCGTGATTCTTTATCTAATAAATATATGTTTACATAGCAAAAATTGCATTCCTACCTTTCTAAGAATGCATGGTCAGCACAAAAGACGATATTTGGGCCCGTTTGATGCCCATTGGTAGTATTTCCCGGAAGTATATACTTTAATTATATACAGACATGTGCTACAATAAGCTGATGGTGCTCATACATTATTCACGTCCAACAGGCATATGTGTTGATCAGTGCTAATTTAAGCGCAGACACAACCCCATTGAACCCCTGAATCACCAAGCAGCATTCTAGTAGTTCTAAAGGACCATCCAAGCTACCCGACTTCCCATGAATTATGACATCTAGTCAGGCAATTAGCACAGACCGATCGCATATTCCATGTTGAATTTCAGCCATATTTACAGCATCTTAGCTGGTACCCGCTTTTCCCAAACTTATATCGAAAGAGCAATTTTGTAGTCTTCTGTGGAGAACCTGCATATTTTTTTATGAGATCACTAGTCCAGAGGCGTTACCGATTGCGCTGATTCATTTTTCCGATATACGTTCGGAACTCATAAACTTACCCATTATGGGAAAAAAACCAGCAAAAATCCCCTTCCTCGTTGCAGGTTAAGTTCAGCCCGCTCACTGAATCAGTAACATGGCGTGTGTATTATACCTGTGTATGGTCTTTAAGTCACCATTACATATTTGCCTCTACATGCACGCTTGTCAATATAATTATCAAAATCTGCATGCATGTACATGTATACACAAATTCTGAAGTTGGTCAAATGAGTGAAAAATAATTTTGTGTTAAGACAGAGCACTGATTTTCCTATCCTCAAACAAATCGAGGGGAATGTAAATGATACACAATAAACATACGAAAATCACTCGCATACAAATACACAATTCACGTTTTTATTTCTTTTCCATGGAATATATAGTCTCTACACACAGACATTCTGAAAATCAAAACGATCTATTCACGCTTCCATTCATTTAACCAACTGAGTGATTTTTAATTGTGACCCTGGTATAAAACACAAAGAGTATCCGAAACTGTCTTCGGAAGCGTCTATAGTCTCTGCAGAAATATCTCCCCGAGTGTTTTTCTCTTCTACTTTATCGTAAAGTTCAGGAGATACCTAAATTTTACGCTTTGCTTGTATTCCTTTGAAAAAGCTGATTTGATTATATTATCTGAGACATATTGTATCGAAGTTGAGAAAATACAGAAATATTTGGCAGCTGCATATATCAATTGAAATTCTTTTTCTTCCCATGTCTCTGTATTTATAGATATAACTTGTCTTGGAGATTTATTATATTTCCCAGTATTTCGAAGTTTTGAAATCTGATTCTGGTGGCCTGAAGATTATTCAAAGAATTATCAAGAAGTTTGTTTGTTTTGTTTGTTTGGTTTGTTTTTTTTTTTTGGCCTTTAATGTCTTCATTCACAAGACCCTTTTCAATCAAACCATAAAAGCACTCATGAACAAATATGTGGGAGAGATCAAATTTTCTCTCCTTCCCTCCCCAGAACAGAATATGAAATAACCAGTATTATTCACAAAAATGACGTATTTTACTCGACAGTTTCTAGTTACACCAGAATGGGCTGTCTCATGATTCTTGATAAGATGTGTTACAAATTCATCGGCGTTATTTCCTTGCGCAATTTACTTAGTAAAATATTTTTGGTGTAAACTATTATTTCATTGCTAGAAACATATATGGGATGCTAGCCCGAAAATCTTGCGAGATAGTCTTCAACATTTTTTCAATAGGAGATTCAAAGTTGACGATGACGCCGTTGGCGTTGAAGCGTTTTTTTTTTAAATTATAATACCATTTCAAAGCTCTGTATTTTCTGCATCCGCGGTCTACACTAACTGCGATTTTCCCGGTCTCGTTTGTTACATTTCAAACACGGTTTTAGTCCTAAACTCCCTAGTCGCACATTCTGTAGGTGGCATGCAGAGAAATCCGCTACACAAGCTTTATTACAATGAGTTCTAGATCAAATCATCAACCATTTGCAACTAATCTTTGCTCGAATCATTGTATATAATTAAATCTAATATCAATTTAAATATATATTTGCCTTAATTATATGATGGAAGAATTTACAAGATTATCTACACGCAACGCCTCTCAAGGGAGATTTGATCTTAACAGAATAGCCATTGAATTACCTAGACAAGCTCTGGTTGATTTGACGAAGCATACTAATCGATAGTATCCGTGAAGCCAAGAAAAAAATTTCGCAACGGTGGCGCGGCTTATGCGTGGTCAATATTCACAATTATGCGCGACAAATAAGCCGAAATGTATGCTAATATGAATGACCAACACACAAGTATAATCTTTAAACACCTTGACGTTGAACAAAGACTTTTAGAATAAAATTTATCGCTACTCTACCAGAGGAAGACGCCGTGACATGGATAATCCTTGCCAAACATGAGCCTGTTTGATTACACCGCGCTAGGGGTGTTGTCAAGTTAAATAAAAATTCCAAACCAGGGATGTTTACTGGTATCGACAAACCATATTATGAGCAAGCATACCCTGTGATGCCTGTTGATTATGAGAGATATCCGCTAAATGATGAACCTATCATTGATGACCTCCCACCGGTGAAAATTTTGACCTTGAATTGTGTTGCCAAGAGTCACATAGCATTTAACAAATGCGATACATGGAAATGGTATAACAGATTTACGACGTTAAAAAACATTGAGTAGGCTAAGCACGATAGAGAAAATGGCGCTACGATCAACGACTTTGTTGAGCTGGAAAATAAATTAAAGTGTGAAGACACCAACCGGTGAAATTTTGTACGAAGTGTAAATCAAAGGGATCTTCGATAGAGAGTGTTGATCATAACGTGCATGCGTGGACATCGGACTAACATTATTTCCACGAAATCGCGCTGTTAAATTTTATGACGGTGATATTTTCGATTTTATTACAGCGGTCCTCCATCTGTGTGGTTGCTTCAAAATTCCGAATATGGAAATTATGATCAGTTTGTACAGCCTAATGGAGATAGTTATCGTACTGAATCTCTTCATGACAAAATGAAAATTCTTGAGTTGAGATACACAAAAATGATAATACTGCACAACAATTATTATCGGATTGTTTTTAGCGTTCTGTTGATTGCTGGTATCTTTGCTCAGGACTGTTACCAATTTTTGGTTTAACTGGATTTGCATTATTGAATCGTTCTAATTTGTACCGAGAAACCTTCTTCTGATTTTCACTGATTGGTTTGGTCGTCATTTTAGCAAAAACGGTTGGGCTCCAAGTGTTTGTTACAATATATGTCTGATGTGTGTGCTTTAAGATCGTTCACCGTAAGGGAAGCAATATCATATCATCCACAGAAACATATTTGGATGCCGAAACATCTGACGTTGAGAGATCTGTTCTCGACTAAAAAATTAAATCTAATCCTTATGCTGTAGAATACGCAACTAAACTTGCAAAAGCTCTTGGCAGAAAAATAATGGGTAAATTTACGCAAGGAGGTTCGTGTTATCATAAACGACATAGCACAAAATTAATCATCGACGATGCTTAATTGGATAATAATTACTTATTTATTGGATTATTGAATTTTATACTTAAAACAAGGGAACGCTTGTATTATTGGAATTTATACTAAAAACAAGGGAACGTTTGTAAATCGAAATGGTGTTTTCTTGACATATAGAACAAAATTGAGGACAATTGTTAGTTACCTTAACGGCGAATCTCAACAGTTTACTCATTTGAGGTCTTCGACGTTAGCGTATGTTCGATAAACGTTTTATCGATAGATTTCATGATACGGCAGTCAGAGTTGTCAAAGATTCATTTTGTGTCGATAGGAAATATGAATGATTGTTAAAGATAGGTGTTGATGCATCATGAGGCGAATAAAGAATATAAAGAAAAACTGCTTGATGACTCCGAATCTGCGATTACGGATCTGAGGAAATATACTACAACAAAATAGTAAAATATCACCTTTGTTGTCAGCAGCATCGATATATGATCCCATGGAGAAACAAAACGGTTTATATTAATGGTCTAGGTGGAGCTGGTAGAACAACGCGTACAATCGAATTATTTCGGAACTCTGACACGTGTGGTGATCATAGTCAACCACCACCTTGTGTCGGGAAATCGCCACATCGCTGATTAAAAGAATGTGTAGATTATTATGAGGAAATACTTGATGATCATAAAGCCAGTGATTAATCGCTAGAGTTCAAAAAGCTGATCAAACTACAGCCAGATAATATTCAGTGTGAGATAATGAGTAAGGTCATTCCAGAAACTGCGACGAGTGATTTTCGGAATTTGTGGAGACCTGTTGATTTGAACGTTGCAAGTCGGAAGACATTTCATGATTCATTTAGCAGCAATTATTTATGTTGCATACGATGGATAAATATCCATGAACCTTGGGATATACAATTGGGATGCATTCATCACAGTGATTGACAATTTCAGATACTAATATTTGGATTGTTGGCGATCATATAGAATGGTCAAATCTAATTGATCTAGCAGTGTCGAGAGTCAGAATAATGTCTCAGCTAGAAGATTATTATAGTGTTATGTATATGCAATTGAGTGTTTGTGCTTTTTTTAATTCATTACATTTTATTGTAATAATTATTGCTTGGATTCTAAATTCATTTTCAGTAATTATGTTGATCTAAGACGTAAAACGGATTACATTATTATTTTTAGTTTACCTTGGTCCTCGGTAGTGTAAGCGCTACACTAATACAATTGACTGTTTTCAAGGTCCTTTTCGGCCTAGGTGTTAATCTGGATAAACAATTAGTTATTTTAAATTTACTTTTTTAAGGATTATCTAGTTCTTAGATAGGGCTGCGTGCAAATCGGCAAATATTTTATTAAGTATTTGAAGTGTATTAGATCACGTAGTCTGTCTCGCGACAATGCGATGATAATTAGGGTGAATATATATATATCCTTTCTGAGAGCTCGTCAGTCAGTTGTATTCCAGATACCTAGAAAGCCGAAAAGATTAACAGATGCTTTTCAAATTCATTTGTTTTTTTGGAATTTAAATTTATTTTCTAGTGTACTGTTTGACAAATTGTTGGACAAACAATCAAATCTAGTTATAATAATATTTTCCAGAGAAACTCATAAAAATGCAGATATATATGTTGCTCAATATTACATGCATATAGCTAAACTTGTCAAAAATAACAAGCTTTTTTAATTGTTTGCATTGGAGTTCATATTCATTCACTAAGAAACATTCATCAAATTTGGTGTTCAGGAGATATGGATTTAAACAAATTAAAAAATTTCCTCTCTAATTCACAAACAAATTCGCATGGATTTATCACGACAAATTATGACCTTTGGTCGAGGTATCAATAAAAGTTTTAACTGAGACACTTACCATCTAACCATGGCGCTGACCAACAGTGAGTGTCTCGGATTGGTAAATAATCCTGTAGAGGTCTTGGTGACGTTTGTATTTTTATTTTCATAGGAAAATGTATTTTAAAAAGAATATAAACTTGGTCTGTTCACCCCTCCATAGGAAGCTTTATTTTCATAAATAAATTTGGTCAGTTCCTACACCTAACCTTGCTAGCTCAAAACAAGTAGTGGTCAGTAGACCAAAACATGTTAAAAGGTGAAATCAAGGAGGTGAGGGCAATTCCCCCTCCTTTCCTCTGTGTGAGTGCCCATTTTAGGATTCTGTGTAACAGTTTATCACAAATATGATTCCATAGCTCACTAAAATAATGGGATTTTACACTAACAGCTAAACAGCTCACTTTTATATGGATATCACTACAGGATCAACCATTTAACTGCTTTTGTATGGATATAATACACTATGGGACCAACCATTTAATGATATTAATCAGAGTAAGATTTACTTATATTTCTTGCTGATTCAGGACCAGATATTTTGTCGTAAAACACCCCACAACCTTAAATTAAATGGTTGGTTCCTCAGCACTAAAAAGATCACTTTTGAACGGATTTAGACTAGTAACTTAATAGATCTATTTTGCATTGACACTAATGCATCTTCACTCTGCTAAATGAAAGTCAAAAACCATAATAAAAAGACAAAGATATGTGTATAAATCTAGACATTTATTGCAAGCAACAAGCACATTCCAATGAAAAAGATTATCAAAATTTTTTTAAAAAATATTTCATCAGAACTAATTCAAATGTACTAATATATTATTCGGAAAAATAAAAAAGAATACTAAAAATTATTGGATTTCTAACTTTATTAAGGAATAAAACTGGAATCTGTCCCCACTGACTGAAAACAGAAAATATCTAACTAAATCAATCTATACATGGGATCACATTTCTGTATGTCACGATTTACAATATACGGTGCAGATGCATCTCAAACCATAATCATACACTGTGGCCATACAGGATTTTTACTATTGTGTTTTACATCGATCTACAGTGACACGTACCAAGTAAAAACTCTGCAAACTATCGATCTTGTCCACATTTACAGTAGAATTTGGAATTGGTCGAGGTTGCATTGTTTAGGTGGTTTCAGTGCAAAGGTTGCCATTTCCAATCAATACTCGCAAATAGTTTGTTACTATAACATACTTCAATACATTAATGTCCTTATCAAATACATGTATGGTCATATAGTAAATTATACTGGTTTAATTTTTTCTCTCCATATAAGGTACCCATTATAAAGCAACCTCAATATTTCAAGACTCCCATGAACAGCATTTTATCAACTGAACATTGGCCATGTCTTCAACTATGTACACAAACTATCTGCACAATAATAAAATTTAAACACAAGGCTTAATGCAAAAAACATGCATTGACTGAAAATACTGTAAAAATGAAAATGTTAAAGATCTAAGTATAAATGTATATCTGATACACAATGATTCTAGCAAAAATGCATGATGCACAAATTTACTCCAATGGCAGCCTTTAACACATCAATGTTTTTAAAAATATTTTTTACCTTGTTAAAGTAAAGCCAAATCTCTAATTCAAGCATGTTGAAAAATCATCTCAATTCACACCTTAAATGATTGATTACAGGATATACACAAATGTGGATACATCACTGCATAAAAAGATAACCCCACTCTTTGGACCATCATTGTTAAAAATCTTTACAGATGTTCTGCCTATGCCACTTCTTGCCCATGGGCCTGAGTGTTTTTATTTTTAGAAACTAGGTAGTATATGAAAACTCCTCAGAACAAGTACCAGGTACATTTTTATAACGGGCAAGTGATACTCAAAAGCCATTCCTCTTTGCATGTTTTGTGAGATAAATTATTTTCTCTTGCTATTCACCTTGAAATATCGATTTTAGATTTTAGATGGTCTTAGGGTTTAAAGGTCAAAATCGGCTTAGTAACATCCTTATAGCATCTGCAGGATAAATCTAACACAAAATCAAAAACAATCCAAAAAAATTTCCCATCTAGATAATGAGTACCAAATTGAAAGTTCTTACCATGATGTGCCACTCTACAGTGCTCACACATCTTGAATTCATGTGATGAGTGAACAGTGTTGACACTGATATGCCACATCTAAGCCACTGTACAATGTGCTACCATATCTTGAAATCATGTGATCAGTGAACAGTGCTGACACTGATATGCCACATCTAAGCCACTGTACAATGTGCTACCATATCTTGAAATCATGTGATCAGTGAACAGTGCTGACACTGATTTGCCATCATCTAAGCCACTGTACAATGTGCTACCATATCTTGAAATCATGTGATCAGTGAACAGTGCTGACACTGATTTGCCATCATCTAAGCCACTGTACAATGTGCTACCATATCTTGAAATCATGTGATCAGTGAACAGTGCTGACACTGATTTGCCATCATCTAAGCCACTGTACAATGTGCTACCATATCTTGAAATCATGTGATCAGTGAACAGTGCTGACACTGATTTGCCATCATCTAAGCCACTGTACAATGTGCTACCATATCTTGAAATCATGTGATCAGTGAATAGTGCTGACACTGATTTGCCATCATCTAAGCCACTGTACAATATGCTACCATATCTTGAAATCATGTGTCGAGTGACCAGTATGGACTTGGTGATCCACAGTATGTAATCTCCACACAATGTGCTGGCATCTCTTGAAATATTAAGTAGAATGAAGTGTGAACACTGATATGCCACCAGATCCAAGCCACCAAACAATGTGCCACCATACACTGTGTCTTGGAATCTTAAGCAGAGTGATTAAATGTACATTTTTAAATAGACACCAATGTGCTATCATACTTAAACCATCACACAATGTGCCACCATATATGAGCCACCACACAATGTGCCACCATATCTAAGCCACCACACAATGTGTCTTCATATCTAAGTTAACACAATGTGCCACCATATCTAAGCCACCACATAATGTGCCATCATATCTAAGTTAACACAATGTGCCACCATATCTAAGCCACCACACAATGTGTCTTCATATCTAAGTTAACTTAATGTGCCACCATATCTAAGCCACCACACAATGAACCATCATATCTAAGTTAACACAATGTGCCACCATACCTAAGCCATCATACAATGTGTAACCATATCTAAACCATCACACAAAGTGCCGTCATATCTAAGTCAATACACAATGTGTCACCATCTCTGTTTATTTTAAGAAACAAGAAGAATCAACAGCATGTACAATGATCTGCCAAGACATATTGTGGGTAATGGATCTACAATGTTTGCAGTTGTGTTAACATTATAAACAGGGAATGAAAATACCAAACCAGCTTAAGAAACACAAAAAAGCACTGTTAGGCAAGTAAATATTTCATGTAAGGAGTCCAAATTTTTACATAAAAGAGCAAATATTGGCATTTTGAAGGAATATTTCATATATCAGCCTTCAAAACTGAACACAATAATGAAATTCATCCATTTTGGACAATTACAAATAACAACAAGGCTCAATTTCTATTGATAAAAACATAATGAAACTAAAAGGCACTGGTTCCATAAAATATTCAAAAATTAAATATTTACAGAGAAATATGCAATACTGGTAAAAGAATAAAAAAGTTAGAACAGGCAAGAACAATAAGATCAAAATACCATTAAAAATTTGAATTTACATGGAAAATTACAAGTAAAATACAAAACAAAAGTACAATAGGCAGGAGTAATTAAAACAAAATACTGTGAAAATCAATTGTAGCAAAAACCTGACAAAAATTGCCATCAGTTATGACCTTTCAACTCCACCTTACTTCACATTCAAGATGGAATGTAACTGAAAAAGAACCTATTTAACTGTTCTTAACTGATTAAATGTATAAAAGTTTATGACCTGACTAGTTTCATCATGTAATTATTACTCTACAACAGAATATTGATTTTGATTTTGTTCAATCTACAACATAACTATTTTTGATTTTATTCAATCAACAATAGAACATCTATTGATTTTATTCAATCTACAAAAGAAAACTGATTATGATTTTATTCAATCTACAATGGAACACCATCATTATATTCACTATTACATCTAAGCACACAGATTGCAGTAAATACACCTGTACATCTCGTGACAAATGTGTTTCTGTAGAACATGAAGTCTAACCTGCATCCATGAATTGATGTACCTTCCCACACAAAAATGACTTTCAAAAAAACCTTGAATACAAAAATTAAACAGCTATACAGTTATTGCCCTCTAAAAAGCAATAAGGTAGAACCTCTCCTGAAAGACCTGCCACAAAATTATGGTCTTTCAAAACAGGTCCTAACATTATAAAATTAATAAATCTGTACACTGAGAATATGGTCTTGCAAGACAGGCGGTCTCACATAGCATGTCTTTTGAAACAGAATTTACTGTATCACCATACTTACACAGGTAAGACATAACCAAAACTGAAATAACACAATATACACATATAACATACACAAAGTTTAACTGCATCAAAACCATGTTAACTTCTCAACATGAATAACCAAAACTTTCAGCCCATTGCATGCAACTTTTTTTGAAGTTGTAGCATATTTGCAGATTCAGACAAAAATAATAATAATAAAGCCTGTATCATAACACATTCCATGGAAAATTTTAAGTAGCCTTTATAGCAAACTGGTTCTAGGTAAAAGCAATAAGCTTTAACTATTTTTGTATTAATGGGACCAATAGATCTTGAAATTTCTACACGTTTTGAATAAGTCATTCCCAAGTTAGACTATCGTAGGTTGCTACTATTTCTGAATCAAAAAAGGGGTCATAAATTTGTTATAAACGCATAGGAGGTTTGAAGCTTGTTATGTACATTGCGTGTGTTGTGGGGGAAGATTAAAACAGTAGAACATACATTTTCAATAACGCAAATGATATTAAAGCTAATACAAGGAAAATCTATTTGCAGTAGCCAACAACAATCTAAAAAAATGCATAAACATTGTATCACTTCAGTCATCAATTTATAATATCTTGGTTGTTGCAAAAGTGTCCATAACAATAATTCATCTGCATTTCAAACCAGACAGACAGAAAATGAATCTGCAAAAGTGCTGATGGAATTTTCCTTTGACATCTACCATCCATCACTTTCTAACAGCCAGATTAAGGAAGGAATATACTCAGTATGAGGCATTTATCAAACATTCAAACTCATTGTCAAAAGCCACATGAAAGGGTTCCCATTACATAACTGATTTGGCAGCTCAGAGCAAAACTGCTGATCATGCTTTTAAAATTACAAAATTGGGAGGGGTGGAGTTCTAAGCAAAAACATGGGGGAGGGGGAATGCACCATGCATTCAGGGTGGGGGTGACAAAAATGGCTGACTTTATGCATTCTTATCTGTACACTTTGTCTACAGTGTGAGTAGTCTAATATTTTTTAAATAATAACATGTGAACATATCACTTTATGTGATTCTGATTGGTCCAAATAAGCCCATGCAACTATTCAGCAGTATTCTCTTTACTGATGAGAAAACTTTTTTTTAACTCCATCTTATGAAATTATTTGTTTTTATTGAAAATCTTTGACCGCCATTTTGTGAATCCAATCGTGAAAAAGAACTGGGGGAAAAAAATAGTCTTGTCTGTTTCAATATTGCCAATTTATCCCCACCAGGGTATGTTATATCATGTATAACATATGATAACAGGAAAAATGGCAAAATCCCAGAGACAAGAACAATAAAACTACAGGCATTGCTTAGATGATAAAGAGGGAGTATATGTGCAGTATATATATATATATATATATATATATATATATATATATATATATATATATATATATATATATATATATATATATATATATATATATATATATATATATATATATATAATATATATATATATATATATATATATATATATATAAAACATGGATTTACCCTATACACATGATTACTTTAAATGTGAACTTACTTAAGTAAACTAGCCTTTGTTCACAGAATGTAGACATAAACATGTCTCCCCAAATGACAGAACTTACCCAACCACAGCATATTTTTGTAAATATGTGATGCAAATTTGACTCGGAGTTGTCTTCGTCTTCTGTATCAGTAAAATCTAATGTTCAAAATCAAATATTGCAAGTGATCATACATTACAGAAATTAATTCACAACAAAACTGTCTGATATTGATATGTATTTATATTTACTGAACAAGGTGCTCATAATTGCAAATAGGAGTGTAATGAATTGACATGATTCAAGACACCAAGACTACAATAAGATATGACTCATGACACCTAGACTACAATACGATGTGGCTCATGACACCAAGGCTACAATACGACTCATGACACCTAGACTACAATACGATATGACTCATGACACCAAGGCTACAATATGACTCATGACACCAAGACTACAACACGATATGGCTCATGACACCTAGACTACAATATGATATGACTCATGACACCAAGACTACAATACGATATGGCTCATGACACCTAGACTACAATATGATATGGCTCATGACACCTAGACTACAATACGATATGGCTCATGACACCTAGACTTAAATATGATATGGCTCATGACACCAAGGCTACAATACGACTCATGACACCAAGACTGCCATATGATATGACTCATGACACCAAGACTACAATACAATACAACTCATGACACCAAGACTACAATACAATACCACTCATGACACCAAGACTACAATAAGATATGACTCATACAATGATTCATGACAAGATATGACTCATACAATGATTCATGACACCAAAACTCCAATACAATACGACTCATGACACCAAGACTACAATAAGATATGGCTCATGACACCAAGGCTACAATACGACTCATGACACCAAGACTACAATATGATATGACTCATGACACCAAGACTACAATACAATACAACTCATAACACCAAGACTACAATACAATACCACTCATGACACCAAGACTACAATAAGATATGACTCATGACACCAAGACTACAATACAATGATTCATGACACCAAAACTCCAATACAATATGACTCATGACACCAAGACTCCAATACAATTCATGACACCAAAACTACAATATGATACAATTCATGACATTATTATTGATATGATTCATGACACCAAGACTCCAATACGATATGCTTCATGAAATCAAGACTCCAATATGATACATTACCAATACACATATAAACTTGATGGTATTTTTTAATCTTTTGAAGGTCCGTCAGTGGTAGGGTTTGCTTTTTACATAAGTTGCCATCTTGGTAGTATTTCCATTATACTGATTAGAGAAGATAACTCTCATCAATAAGTATATCCTCCTAGTCAATGACAAGATAAAAAATGCTCCAAACAGACATGATGTTGGTTAGTCAGCTATTTTAATCCAACCTTTACAGTCATTTCAGGCTGTCCCCATTTTATCAGATGCAGGACTCATCTTGGTCACCTTGCCCTTTGTTTTTCCTCTGCATGAATGCTTTAAAAACCTTTTTATTTTATGTCTTCACTTATATTGAGAAGGCATTACAATCTTATATGCAAACATAAAAAAACAGTGGAGTTAACTCGTGTATATAAAATCTTATCTTGATAAAAGACTAGTGTTGGGAGCAGAGACAATTCACAACCAAATCCATCATACTTTACTTATCGCATATGCAAAAGAGCCAATCACAGGCATTTGTTTCTGTCAGTGAGAAAAGAAAGTTACTGACAACACACACTAACCTTCAATAAATTTACAAGGTGTATAACTCATTCGGTATAGAATCTACATCACCAATTCTGTGTTAACTTTTTTCAATCATGTCAGCACCATCAATCACCAATTATATATGTGTATATATATATATATATATATATATATATATATATATATATATATATATATATATATATATATATATACACATGAGCATAAAAGGATACATTCCAGATTTATTTCCCTTTACAGGTCATTTAATAACCACTTAAAGTGCATGTGTTGCCGTGTATGCATTTGGATAGATATGATGCAATGCTTTAGATCTGTCATGTCATGAACAAGCTACAGATAGTTCTGCTAAGTGATTGTTTTACTCTGGACTTGTACAAATGATAACCACAAATGAAAATTCTATGTACCGAAAGTGTAGCCTTCAAATTCAAAGTGGACAAAGTATTAAGTAACAGGGAAGCTTTCTGTAAAAATTGTATTTAAGAATTAGTCAAGTGTTTAAACAACACATCAGGAATAGGTATGGAATGTCTCCCTTGCGTTCATTATGTTTTCAGTGGCTGAACAGTTGATGAAGTAAAATAATTAGCATGGAATTGGCAGGAGTAGTGGCGCATTTTGAGGCCTAAGGCAAACAGGCATGGGCCCTGCACAACCCTTGTTCTCCCCCTATTCAGTCCTTATTTTTCTGAGAATTACACATTTAGATAGCATTTTAGTGCATTGATGTTTAAATATATAATTAAATGGTGAAAAGTAAGAAAACAAATCCTAACCATAAGTTAATGAGGCATTTTACGGGGCTCTTCAGAGTTTGGGGCCTAAGGCAATTTCTGACCTTTGCCTAATGTTAAGTCCGTCTCTGGGCAGGAGAGGTTATTTCAAACAGGACTGTTTCAAGAATAATAGTCCTGGACTCTGCTCCTGGAACTAAAGAGTCCCCTTATATTTTTCATAGTCCCTTAATGAATTTACTTAAGCTATTTTCCATTATTGCCCAATGCATTTTTATAACAATGCTCACTTCTATCTAGCTTTTTTTATGAGTTTCATTACTTTTTCATATTCTCAATAATTAGACAGCAATTTTATTTTAAAAAGTGAAACTTACATAATTGAACATTGCATTAAACTGTTTTATATATTGATATAAACTACCATTAATTAAAGGAATGAACAAGGAATTAAAAAATACACAAAGCAGCACATGTACAAATAACAAATTCAAAAACCAATGCAATGTCAATACCTTAATTTATAATCAATGTTAACTACCATGAAGAGTTATCCCTACGGAGAGAGAGAGAGTGAGTGAGTGTGTGTGTGTGTACATGTGTGTGTTTGGTTTTAATGTAGCCTTAACAATTTTTCAGTCATATCATTAAGGTGTCTGCAGTGTGGCAGTTTATAGTGATATCTAGCACATCAAGAAGAGGATCATTTATTTCCCAAACAATGTGAACCGCTTTATGTACTGATTCTCAAATATCAGCGGTCAAATTGAATCCTTTTAAAATTGCATACTGGACCAGGGAGCTACACAAGTCCAAACTACCTTGATTTAGTTTGCATCAGACAAGTGGTGCAGTCAATAAGTCTTTCTTATTTATCTGACAGAAATGAGTGGATATATCTATGATGTCCCTCATAGATGAATTCTCAATGTAAAGAATTAAAAGACAACAAATAATTATTCTTCACAACTGCTAAGTAAAGTAACTTGTATAGCATAAGTAACATTCTGAATCAATTTTGAACCTCTTTTATCTACATGGATCTCAATAAGGAAAATGCATTGAGGCATCAATATACTGATTTATCATTTTACCCCTATTTCCAGTCAGTATTCTTTCTTATAAATGATCCTACCTATGGACCTAACTGAAGCCATTAGACCCCACTTTTTCATTTCTAGCATCAACAGTTTCAGCGATAATAACAAGTAGACAAAAATTATGTTACTGGATAAGGAAACTGAAGATGACCATAATGTAGTCATGCTCTATAAACTCACAAACATTAGTCAAAGCAAGGCTCGTATATAGGGCATGAAAACTGCACAATAATCAGAATAAAAGCATTGAAGTTGCAAAATAGTTCAATTTAATGCATCTTGTAGTAAATTTGCCCTACTAGGTTTGGTAAACAACTTTTTCAACTGCCTAATTATTAATTTTTTAACATTTGACATTTAGCTGGCATTCCCACGATCCAAAGGAATCTTTTATGTGATAGATGTTTGATAGGTTACACTTCTAATAATGGATCAATCTTATCTCAAAGCTCTAACCCTCATCCTCTCCATTTTCCTCTGATTTCTGCATGGGCTGTTTTTCTCCCTCTTTGATATCTGCCTCCAACTGGTTCTTTGGTTTTGCTCCCTCTGATGCCTGCAAGCGTCTTTTCTTTATTATATAAAGTGCAACTGCAAGAGAGGCTATCACAAGAATGACAATGATAACAAGGGGAATAATAATCTCAATCAAGTTTCGAGTTCTGGATGCAGGAATTTTTGTACACAGCACTTTTCTCCCCATTTCAACATCAATAAACCCTTGCGCGTAGTCAGGCCCAATAAACATGTAGTAAAATAACAAAGTGTCATTTTCAGCATGACTGTCAAATACCTTTTGCTTGCTTCTAACTTCAGTTTCTGAGACTGACAAATTCTGTGCTTTATTTACCACTAGATGAAAGACTTCATCTCTTGCAAAGGATTCTGGGATACTCTTCTGGCGAAAGGAAATATTTATGTGTTGTTTATCAAAGTAGTCTGAAACAGCCATTAGCAGGCCATCATAACATCCAATCTTCCTGTCATTCTTTTCATAACCATCATTACAGCTATAATCAAGTGTCTCCCCATGAAAAATTATACTTCTATTTTTTGACATAATCTGTCCATTTTCCAGGGCAACTGGCAGTTGACAGCTACAAAGGCAAGCAAATATTTCTCCTGTCCATTTATGTGTGTCCTTATCCAAAACAAAAATTCCATTTTGATGCTTTGGATCAAAAACTTTGACATACTTACTGCAGGAAACTTCTGCTGTCATTTTGGTAGCATTTCCTTTGATCAAAACTGTCTGACATGTGTCATTGAATAGGTGGTTCCCTGCTCTTGTAACCATAACAACACTGCTCAGCAACATCCCATAAATGATGAAACCACTTAGATTCAGCATCGTCAAAGTTCTCTGAAAATATAAAACAAATTAAAGTTACCCAAAACATGTGACATCACAGGCTGATGGGCCATGTCACAATACAACATGTTACATCACAGGATGATGGGCCATGTCACAACAAAACACATGACATTACAGGCTGATGGGCCATGTCACAACACATGTGACATCACAGGCTGATAATCCATGTCTCAACACAACAGGACATTACAGGCTGATGGGCCATGTCACAATACAACAGGTGACATCACAGGCTGATGGGCCATATCACAACACAACAATCACAGGCTGATGTGCCATGTCGCAACACATGTGACATCACAGGCTGATAATCCATGTCTCAACACAACATGACATTACAGGCGGATGGGCCATGTCAAAATACATGTGACATCACAGGCTGATGGGCCATGTCACAACACAACACATGACATTACAGGCAGATGGGCCATGTCACTACACATCATGTGACATCACAGGCTGATGGGCCATGTCACAACACAACACGATATTACAGGCTGATGGGCCATGTCACAACACAACACATTACATTACAGGCTGATGGGCCATGATACAACATGTGACATCACAGGCTGATGGGCCATGTCACAACACAACAGGTTAAGATTGGCATCAAAAACTGAAATTTTGTAATTAAGTGAACCAATTTTATGAAATAATGCTGCCTCATTAAAGATACCAGTGGAATTGATACTTGCACCACTGATTGGATTTTCAATGTAGCTAATAGATTCTAAGAAAAGACAACTCTAAACAAGAGACCCAGGAGGCCATGACATCAATCACCTGGTATAAACTGGTCTAAAGTGCAAATGTATTAACAAGGTGAGTGCCCTGGACAGAAAGGTAACCTATGTCAGGATATTTCCAAATACATGCATCTTGTATGAAATGTTGGTATTTAAAATGTTGTTTAACTGCGTTTCTACTATAAGTTACTTCAGCTAGGTGGCACATTAAGCATCTTTTATACGAATATGACATGTGGACTGAATAATTGCAGCTTTATCGAGAAATCATTGTGTGTTACATATAGATTCCTACATAAATAACAAGAGAAAAGAGTGAAGCCAACAAGCATTGCATAATTTAACAAAATAATTTATTTCCCTATAAAACAATGTAGAAATTGGAAATCTGGCTGAAGGTTTGTACATATAATCCCAAATTTAATCCTAAGAATGAAAAATACAAGTCTTATCACTAAACTATTTTAATAGAATCCGGGTTCAAATCTTGATAAAATTCCAATATGGAGATGATGACATTAGATTAGGTCATTGTACTGGTGGTAACAGATCCTGAAATGAATCACTGTTAATGTTTCCTTTAAACTCCAGAATAAATTTCCACTGAATTTCTTTCTCCCTGAACTTTTATAAATATAAAGCACTAGTTTAGTTTATTAGAGAATAAATTATTAAATTCCAAATACAAATAAACTTCAAAAACAATCTGGCTTCAACAATATAAACACCCTGTACCT
Organism: Potamilus streckersoni; assembly: GCA_016746295.1. Lineage (NCBI taxonomy): Eukaryota > Metazoa > Mollusca > Bivalvia > Unionida > Unionidae > Potamilus > Potamilus streckersoni. The sequence continues at coordinate 289,175 of JAEAOA010000557.1, forward strand.
TCAAGGTGTAGACATACAACTGACTAAATCTACTAGTGTCTGTTTATAGCCTCGATATTAAATCACATGGTACTTCACAGGATAGGCTACATGATTTACTAATTTGGACATCACAATACAATAAATGCCATTTATCATGTATGAAAGAATAGCCCCATCTATAAAATCAAATTTTCACACTGAAAATGTATTTTGAAAAAAAAAGGCTGTTTACCATCCAGCTAATATGTAGGCTGAAATGACCTAGGAAATATCCAATCATTATTACTCAATGGTTACAAACTGTATGAACCAAATTAAGCTAAAAACAGTGTTAATGTAATATGTTTTATGTTCTAAACAAAATGAATTTACTGAAGAAAAAAATGTAAAAGCATTTGAAAATGATCATTACAATAAAATGAAATAAAAAAATAAAATACAAAAAGAATTATAAAACACACAAGTAATTTGATTACATATTCATAACATTTGATAATGTTTCATTTCATACATCAGGTAGCAACAACAGCTATACCTTATGGGAGATGTGTACTGTTTCAACATTTTTCACCTGAATGCTATGGAAGCTGCTAGTGGACCTATCATGGATACCACTTTATTAGAACAAGTCCTAAGAGGTTTGATATAAATAAAACAATTTAAAAATGAGAATAAATATAAGAAAAAGGTCTAACGCGTCTCAGTAGGATTTCAAGAGTTTAGGTCTCCCATTTCAGTCCTACCAGCAAAAGTTGCAGTCCCTTCCCAGAAAACTATGTAATCAGAAGAACTATTGGTTGCCGGATTTCAAAGGTTGTTATCACCAGGGCAGATGTGGGAGATAAGCACCCACTTCCCTTAGAAATCCCCCAATGGCTTGCACCTGAGAGAGGCTCTGACAACCAAATCCAGCTTCAAGCCTTCATGAATGGTTTAACTACTAAGCAGGGCAGAACCTGTTTAAACTAACTGGAGAATGGATGTCAAGCAAGTTTTGGGCGCCTTAAAACTAGATGCTTTGGGCAGAAGGGGCCTGTCAACCTAAAAGTTTGTAAACTTCAAACCTTCACTGCCTTATGACTATTACCCTTTCATGGGAAAGACTAAGGGAGTAAACCCCAACAGAAAATCTGGAGGTGGAGTCCCTAAGGCAACTTGGCATTGCTTTCAGTATCATCTTGGCAGCTCCTGCAACACTGCTGGTGCCATGACGTATCAGCTTGTCCTTTCCCTTGGATCCATCAGCTGCATGGAGAGGAGAAATCGGTTGCATTAGCAACAGCTGATTCTCCATATCACCCTGTCCAGGCTTGGACCCTGGAGAGGACCACTTCATTTTTGTCTCACTGCTTTGACACAACATGGGAAGCAACAGTTACTGGTTATAAGTCAACTTGACTGATGTAGAGTCAGAAGCCAGTGGTTTCTTCTGATGATGGGAGAGATCAACGGTTCTCACTGATCAGCTATTGCCCGCCTCAAGCTGGGTAGCCCCTAGCCAAAAAAGGTGCCGTCCCATCAGTTTGCCTGCCTTGTTGGATGCGTAAGGGCTTAAGGTACAAGAGTACCTGACAAGTGGACTCCAACTTCTGCACCAAGAAACAACAAATGAAAAGCAACAAGGAAGCCAACTATAAAGCATAACATTGCCGACACAGGAGTCCATCCATACGCACATTTTAGTTGCAGAAGGAAACTTCTGCAGCAAAAAAAATGTTTTTATCACTATGAAAACTAAAGCAATGCTTTTAGTTTTAGCTTATTGCTGACTTTAATCACAGGTTGCTGGCTTGCATGTGTAATTGAAGGCACTGCTAAAGGCTCCCTTATACGGATAAAACAAACACTCATTTGTGGCAACATCAAATGAATTGTAGAACAGTGACACAATTTTCTTAAAATTTCCTTAGCATATATCAGTGCTTAAGAGGTAATCAGTTTTCAATGAAGTTGCAGCAAAACTTTTCTTTGGTAGGGTGCTTTTTTTTTAAATTACTGTTGTGTGGTCGACTGTAGTCATTTCATGTCTCCACCCTCAGAGGCAGTCGATTGTAGCTAGTTAGTTGCATGGCTAGTTTGATTATATTACAGCACTCAAGTATCAAGGCCAGATATCAGCGTAAGCGGAATATGACATAACAATTAACTGTTAGGGTGGTTTGTCAATATGAAATAAGAATAACGATTTGTTTATGTAGCAATAGATTCCAGTGCATTTTTTTATATCCAAGTTTGCGAATTCCTGTCATGGTGCATTTGAATATCTCCACTCCAAACTCAAGATTGTACCGTTTTTATTATCCAAAGATGTTGTAGCCAAAAAAATGGCCAGAAGGTATATTTTTTGTTGCCAATATGTAAAACATAAATGCAATTTACAACATTGGCAAAGCCCAGCGCAATCACTGTTATTGATTTCATTTCCGTGTTGCCGTACAAATATTGCCCGCAAACTCATAATCGAGAGACTTGGACAAAATGCTGTCTGCAAATTTAGACAAGTATTTTTGTAGTCAAATGGAACAATGATGAAGATTTCAATGAGATTCTGAACTGTGCTAAAGTTGCTATAACTGACAGTTCAGATGTGACCGTAGCCAAGTGAAAAAAAAGTATGTGATTTCTGGCTTAGTTCGGACTGAAACTTTTGCTGGTGGGACTGCAACTTTTGCTGGTGGGATTCCTATTTTTGCCAAATTAGGAGTCCAGGACTCCTAGTTTTAAAATCCTAGCGCGACCTCTGTGCCAACAGAGTAATGTCAACATAATGTACCAGATCATCAACCAGCTAGATGAAATACAGACAACTTTGTACTTATCCCTGCCGGAACATTAACCAAATATCACAAAAATTCCTTCTTTCCCATGGGCATGCATCTTGCCAGTGATAGCCATTACAGCACTGGATACCAATGTCTTAGCATGGACACAAGTAGTTCGACACTTGCTACCTCATATTTGATATTTGGACATTTAGTTCAAGGTTTAGGTTCACTACCTATCAAAAAAAATTTGTTAGCCGCTTACTAGCCAGCATAGCAAACCCTTGTGACCTGCATGTCAATGATAGCAGAGGTCAAATAATCTTATCAACAATAAAACAATTTCTAATGTTGCTGCAGGAAAACAAATCAGACATAAATAAAAGTTACATAATATTCACAAAAAATGAATGAACAAAAACTTCCCAAAATATATATTTTATAAACAACCACAAATCTGTAAATGTCCCCCAACTTGGAAAAAAATTGATTAGCCAAAGCTGAGGGCATAGGTAAATGCGTAAGTCACGCGATACAAAGTATCATAGCTGTCATGTGCTTAGTATTTGATGAATCTGGTTTTTACCACATTTATGACACACTGACAGATTTCTGATTGTTAATTCTCGGATTAAATATTTTGAGAATTAAGTGTGTTATATTTTTGTTTAAAAATCACACGACTTATTTAATATTATTAAAATCTATGTATATCAACTCTGGATTTTGTTTATTGTTATTGATACCACACAACTACTGGCACTCTAATGTCACTGATATGCAGGATGCAAGATTTGTGGAGCAATGTGACTAGGAATGAAAATGGTGAATTCCTGGTCAAATTTCATTTAGGATGTAGTTTCATCTTGTTTTTAGTGGACCAAAGTGGCCGAGTGGTCTAAAGCGCTGTCTGTTACGGATCACTGTCATTTCACCTCTATCTGCATTGGTTCGAGTCTAGGATTCGGTGAATGTGGATATGTGAGAAAGCATGCCAGTAGCTTCTCGTTGGTTGGTGGTTCTTTCCGGTGATTTCCTGGTTTCTTCCACCTCCATTAATACTAGCCGCCATGAATAGCCTATCATGTGCTGACAAATGGCGTTAAGCCCAACAAAAACAACCATCTTGTCTTTCAATTGATAAAAGATACAACAAATGTTATACTCCAAATTTCTGAGAAAATAAATCATATTCCTATCGATTTCATCTTAATGAAAAGTCGTTCAAGTGTTTTAGGCTGGCTAGTAGCCAGTAAGGACACAAAAATTTATAGCGCAATTTCTTTTAAAATGTCAACATCTTTTTATAAGTTTACAATGAAAATGAATGAACACAGCTTATTTTTACATAAAAACAGATTGGGTGAAAATACAGTAAGTTATTGGATCCAAATTACACATCAAATGATTTGACTGAAAATACAGTGGATAGGATGGGTCAGCATGACATCTCAAGCATAGCGACCTACTTTCCACCATATTGCAGAGGTGAAAACACTTGCTTTGTAACAGTACAGTAGCGTTAGCTATGTACGATATTCCAAACCATTTTGGTTTACCATTAGATTTTTATTATTTGTTTTCTGTTCAGAAGTGCTGCAGTCTTCTGTACAAACAGGATATAAAACCACGAATGTGTGTCTGTCAAACATTTTTATAGACCTAATATATTTTAGGTTGATAAGGGTGGCAGTGGTGTGTACATATCACATACTGTGTATATGATAATATAAGCCAGTTAGTGTCAAGATACTTTGAAGGCTGTGTTTCTTATATAGTTTGTATATTCATTTATAAAATGACAAGTATAAATGCAATGATCATGAGATCGGTAGGCCATTCTTATCATTAAAAAGAAATGCTGATGCTAATTCACGATGTTTACAGAAACTAAACAGTTGTTGAAATAAATGATTGTCCTTATAAAGTACCAGCGGATATTTGGGTAAATAACCCAACAAAATGGCCTGTAGTGACACTGCCTGATGTTTACAACTATCTTACTGATACACTTGGTAAGTCTCTTTTAAACTAAATATTTTGTTCAATTGTATACATTTTTCTTAATCTTTTTTTTTAACCAAACCATAACAAAATCTGAAATTTTCAGTCAATATTACCTGTGATCCTAATTATTTTTTAAAATTACTTTATATTTTTCCATTATTATTATTCTTTAATTTTCCTGTTAAACCTTGATTAGTAAGCATTAAAAGTTGTATATTTTTCAACCTATGCACATTAATTCAGTTTATATTTTTTTTTCCTTTTTTTGCAAGGAGTGTACATCAAAGAGTCAATGAAAAACTGCTTGTCTTAAAGCATACAACTTTTTACAAACAGGATAGGTGCAAATAATATTATATGCAGACTGAGAAAAGCAACAATTTTGTGTTGAAGGCTGATGTCAAGTCATCATGGAGAGTGACAGATGAACCTCATCATCCATGGTTTGCTATTACCAGTCAAGTAAGGGTCATTACAGCACATTGTGATTCCATGGCAGGGAAAGCATTTTTTAAAATTAGTTATATAAACGTTAGATAAGACCTATTCTAGTTGGGTAATCAAGCCATTACACTATTATTTTAATATTTTGTATTATTATTTAATACTTTAATGCTTTGCAAATATTTACACTGCAGATTTCTCATCATTATACATAAACAAGAGAGGTTTACATACACTGCTTTGTTACTGAATCATGGTAGAATAAAACCTGTGTAAATACTGTTTAATTTTTCAGACTGGGAGAGGCATGTTCTCATGTTGGTGCCCTTTCTTTTCAAACTAGAAGCTGCAGTTCACAATAGATACACACGCCATGCATGCACAGAGAAACTATGTGAAAACGTGTTTTGTTAAGTCTTTGACACCAGCTTCAGTTCCATCAATTAAATTTTACATGGATAAAGCAAATAATTGGCTAAGAGAAAGTATTCACACACAAAAGCCACCACCTCCAGCGCCACTAGTTTCAGAACAGCTGGGATTCACTCAGAGCTTAGAGAGCTGCCTACAAAGGCCTATCAGACTAAGCACATTAAAAGAAACAGCTCATCAATTTGTTAGTAAAGACAAAATATCAGTAAAAAAAGTCATGCCAACTGTGACAGTGAGTACAAATGAAGATGAGTACATAATGAAGTGCAAAAGGAGAAAAGGCAAAAAAAATGAATTTTTATGATCTCGTGAAACAAATGCATTATTTATAAAAGGAACATTCCAATTTATAAATAAGTGAAAAAAATTATCTATAAAAGTCACTTTTTATAACTGAAGTTATGGAAATAGGCTTATGACACATTGTTAACAAAGTAGCTCATTTTGACCATTTACATATATCATTATGTACATGAAACTTAAAAATTATTCTGCATATTAAAGTACAATTGTGACATTACCTCAAAAAACTGTTCATTATTAAAAATTAAAATGACTGCATAAACTGAAAGTGTCTAGCCTTTTTCCCCAATTGCATTAGAAGAATGATCCCATCACCTTGATTTGTAACAATGGCACATGTTCTGAAAATTTTTTAACAACACTTGAAAGCATGTCAATTTGTGCTTTTGACTTAATTGAATTCACAAATAATAGTTTCAAGATTGTTCCACTTCACAGGCAGAAATCTGAGGGGGGTCTCCTTTGTAAATGATGGAAAAATCAACTTTGAAGAACAATCAGTTGCCATTTCTTCTTGAAGAGTAAAATCCTGTCTGCCAAAATCTAAATTAAATGCTATGCTGATATTAATATACTTTGATTTGTGTGATATTTCAATATCAGAAACACGTCCTCTCCAAGCCTTGGATAAAAACAGCTGATCCCAAGGGATTACATGCAGCAAGAAACTTCACTTGTGTATTGTTTTGTTTGGGGAGAGGGTTGTTTTGTTATTTTGTTTGTTTTCTTTATAGCTACTGTATCATTCGGCTCTAGCTTTGTATACTTTTGGGTTTTTAATGAAGATTTCAAAGCAGTTAATTTTATTCGTCAATCGCAGAAAGTGCATCTTGAAAACATCGGAGAAAAGTTGTAAAAATATTCTCTCATTCTGGCCAGTGAATCAAACTTGATAAACAAAAATTTAACTTTTGCATATGATGGTTTGTGTAACTACCAACATTGCAAATCTTATGCATATCTTCAAATGTTGTATAACTGCTCACATGTTACTCAAGTCACTAGAACAATATGGCTGTTGTTTTTACCTCGGTTTTCGTAACTAAACACTGACATGGAAAAGAATCCAGATTCCCAACCCAACCAATATTCTGAATGCATATTTGCCGGGTTTATTCTGAATGCATATTTGCCGGGTTAAGCCAAGATTTAGCAAATGAATGCAATGTTTGAAAAGATTCATTCAATGAAAGAGCTGAAGCAATCAAGATCAAATCACATTCACTCCAAAGTTGACCCGAAGCTGATTATTGGAATGTTCACATGAGTGTGAAAGATGTGACGCAACAAGAAAACTTTTTTTCAAAATTGGCCCTTCTGAATCAGTAAGGTTACTTAGATGGTAAAATATGTAAGGTGTTGAGTGTCTTCGTTATAATGGTGTATGTTAAGTGTAACCACAGGAGTCTGCAGTTTTATCAATAAAGCACGACAAAATTTTTGACATGAAATCACCGTCACGGTAGTATACAATTGTATACTACCGTTACCGTGATTTCATGTAGTCAAAACTTTTGTTGTGCCCTATTGATAAAACTACAGACTCCTGTGGTGTAACTGAATGCACAGACTATCAAAAAATTAGAGCGGAGTCATTGAGGGGTCAGATTGTAACCGGCGAGTTAGTTACCTCGTGTTAATTGGTGAGTGGACACGTTAGTTTACCCAGGAATCAAGTTCCAGTGGCGTGCTACCATACGTACGTTAGGTAAATACCGCGACAATATAAAAGCTGTTCCACCATGGTACATCAGCCACCATGCGTGGTTTAATTTAAATTTACACGATTGGATCAACCGATAGGAAAGTCTGTGAACTTTACAGTTTGCAACAATACAGCAATTACAGATCGGTTTTAATATGCACCGATAACAACATTATGTAAAACGACAATACAGCGCTCCAAGCTAGTGGACTCGGCTCCTACACCCCAACATAAGTGTCCAAATATCAAACTTGGGATGGCAAAGGTCAGAGGAAACTCGGATGCCGGTTGTTATTTTTAGCTTGTACAAAGTGCCGTCCATAAGACATGTACATAGTTAATCGCATTGCGACTATGCCATGTGTATGGGCCAAGCATTTAACTTGAACTTAAATGAAACCGAAACTTAATCGATTCATTGTTGAAATGTGTGTATAATTACATCCAAGCGAATACAATAAGCATGAAGAAACCTCTAAAATTGATTTCGTTTTACTTACATACTTACAGGCTACCAGATATATTTGATTTTCGAAAAATATATAGATCTTTGTCCTTATTCCCTATTAACCTGACAATTTCGCGGTACTTTTGCAGAACTTCCCTAACGTCACATCCGGTAAAATTAAGACGGGAACATAAACGTTTCCAAGACGAAAAAAAAAAGAATGTCAACATAAAAAAAATGTATACCAATTTTATCAACTTTTTCATAAGATGAAGGCTGACCCTTATTGTATTCATTATTTTGGGTCATAAAGAAAGGTGTTAACATTTTTTTTTCAAATACTTAAATGTTGTTGGGCGACAACTTAAAACAATTCAACAACATTGAATTCCTAGTGATACATTATTTATATAGTCTGACTATTAGGACCGTAGTGAAAAATCCGGGCATTGAAAATTAATGACGAGTATCGGTTTACAAAAATAATTTCTCGACAACAATATTAGAATATCATATATCATCAGCAGTACGATTATCTAACATTAATGAATCCATCAGGGAACCAGACTACCTTTACAGCAGAACTTCAGACGCTTTCAACTGCATATATTTACTAACGCAAAGCGTCTGCATGGTCAAACTGTTGATTAGAGATTTTTTTTTTTTTAAATGGCGTCCAGCATGAAATGCATGCTTAAGTTGGCGCTCACCAGTTATTATGTACTTTTGAGAGAGTGATGTATGTAAGGTGAAGTTGTTTGCATTTTAAACATGCACAGTGGAGAGAATGTTGGCATACCTATATACTACTTTCATGTAATGTGGATGAAATTTCTTTGGATATTGTTCTTTTGGAAATTTAAAATGAGCTTAGGACACTGCGAACTAAAATTACTGCTCCCTTGTGCTCCAAAAATCAACCAAAATTTGTCTAAAGTACACTATTCTTGGCAGCTATTAAAATATGGAAAATGAATTTTGCCAAACTAAATAATACCAGCTTCTAAAAGTGCAATGACTGAATTACCAAATACATAAAATGTAAAAAAAAAGTTATCGGCTCTTTTTTTTACAATTTACCTCTGAAGTTCGAGAAGTGAAAATGAGTAAGTAGAGCTAGCACTTTTTTTGAAAGATGCACATCTGCAGTAAGGTCAAGCTGTATACTCTCTAACCCATATTACACCCATCAATCATACATCAAAATAAAGGGAATTAAAGGTTCTTTGAACAAATCCTAAGATATACAAAGTCTCTTTTAAAACACCAGTATAACTAGCGAGGAAATCAGGGGAAACTCTTTTTCTTTAAAATTTTAACCCTATGCTAAATACGAAACTGTAGAGCGCCACCTAAGGTATCACGGTAACAATTGTTTTTCCATAGACCTCAATGATACTGTTTTGTGAAATAAATATACTTTCTATCCTACCTCAGCATGCATGTTACACACTGTCACAGGGAACAATGCTAGATATTCAATTTGATAAGAACGGATCCAGGTACTCCATTGCGTTTAAGAGAGATAACTCTGCTGGAACAAGACAGGGGTAAGAGTTATCTAGTTGCACCAGACACATTTTCAGTCATGTGTACCACATTTAAAAAAAAAAAAATCTTTAAAAACTACAAAATGTCATCTAGATATGAATTATCATAATCTCACATGTTGCCAAGAGGCTCAACATTTTTTAAAACCTAACAGAAAGAACAACTCGTACATAATGCACCAATCACAGCTAGTTTTGTGGTTTATTTCTGAATGCAATGTTCCCTACAATTGGGGTTGTACAATTGGTACCGTTACACCTTACTATGAAAGATAAATGGCCATAGAACACAATTAATTTTACAATATAGTCTCTACATTTGTTTCTCAGTACTGAACTTTCCACTGTGTGACAATCAATACAAATTATATGTTAATCTAAAATACCTTCAAAGATGACTTTACGGTCAAGTTCTTGTCAAGGGTTGACCTGCATTTTTTGAGAGGCTGAATTGTAAACAAAACACCAGGCAACGGAACACAGATTTCACTTCCGGATCATCACCATGACCTTATTACTCAATGTGCACTGTCGCCGAAATACACACAGACAACCACACCACAAGCTCACATTCTAAAGAATAAACAATTGCCTTTAAATCCTTACCAAGAATGTAACACTTGTATCACCACCAAACGGAGACAGGAAAAGGTGATCCAAAAATAAAACTGGGACTACATTCGTGGGTACTGAACCGGGTTTTATTAATTGTGTACTGATGCCAAATCTATACCCGAACTCAGGATATACCCCACCCCCATGACAAGACAATTGACAAAAGAATCCAAAACCAAACACTGACCAGGATGCCAGGGCATCCTACAAATAAAACTAAATCAAAAGACAACAAATAAACAAACCCCTCATCACCAGATAGCCAGCCATAACTAGCACAATCCTCAACCAATTCCATAAAGGTGCTACGGCGCACCTCAAGTAAAACGAAAAGTGCACACAACAACTGTACAAAATTGTAATAACACAAGACGCACACCGAAACAGAAAAAAAAAACTTATAACACAATAGTAAGAGTAGTAGAAGAAAGTAAGAATCCGAGTTCAACAACCCCTCTCCCCACCCCTCCAGACCTCCAAACAAATACAAAATACCTAGGTAACGTAATAGAACACCTGTTGCAATCAATAATTGCGCTAAGAATCCGAGCTCAACAACCCCTCTCCCCACCCCTCTAGACCTCCAAACAAATACAATAGAACACCTGTTGCAAAATATCTAGGTAACAGGTAAAATTTAATTACGTGATCTTCCAGAATAAGCAAAATGATATGTCAGACTCAATTTTCCAAATCTTTATGATTTAGCAGAGCGTGGCGATTGTGGACTAAATTACGCATTAGAATTCCAGTAAGGTAAGTGGTATTATACCTCATTACCAACTGTTAATGTCTCAACTGTAGATATCAAAAATATTTCATTATCATGGTAATAGAGGCTAAACTTTACTTTACCGCTCACATAACGACGGGACTCAAACAAATCTTTTATTTGTGATTTGTTAAGAGGGTATTTTTTGTCGATAAAATACACCTTTGACCGATCAAGATCAAATGTAAGTTTGGTGTATTTATGCTGACTAATCGGACAGTGAAAGTTGTTAAATTCCGCTAGCAACTTTTGATACAATTGTTCGAGATAATTAAAATACTCGCTGTCATCAGATCTGATGAGCGAAAGTTTTAACTTGTCACGGGTACCACTAAAGCATATGCCTGATGTTTCATTATTAATTTCAACTGTCAATGGTTTGCCGTCCATCATTAGATATTTGATTTTGCTACTGTAGCTACTTTTCACTGTCAAATTTTCAAACATTATTTCTAAGTTTAGATAAAATTTTAGTTTGCAAAGATCATGACAATACCCAAGTGCAAGTGTATCTACCCCATTTTCGCAATAACGTTTATCATCAAAATTGCTCAAACCGCGTTTGATAAGGACATCTGTTTCGAGCTTATGATGATTTGTCCGAATTGACATAGCTCTTATAAAACTAACACCGCCATCAAGCGCATACTTGTAGTCATCAAATTTTATAAACTTTTTAACAAAATCACGAGGCAGACCTTTTGCTTTTTTTGTTATTTTATTATTGTCTAACAATACGGCATACATTTTACTACGTAATCCGATAAAGTATTTGATAGCGCTCGAGTTCATTTCATCTTTGAACTTACCAATAACCTTTTTATTTGTGTCGTCATGAAATTTACTGTCACGTGGGCAATCAGAAAGATCAAACAGATATCTATTATCAAACATGTCCTGATAGACGTCCTCGCATTCGATTTCATATACGAGCGAATCAGTATCAGTAAATAATCTACTAGCCGGCCATTGATTTGTAACAAAATTATAATGAAAATCGTACATCAGCCACTTTGATAAATCTAACACTGAAGCTCCAACGTAGATCGGCTTGTTTAGTTTTAGATTTGTTTTTCTTCTTTGTATCGCAACAAGATTCTCATTAAAAATTTTCATGCTCACAAAATCATCGTCTGACACAAGTTTGTTTCTGCGATTGACATCATTGACTAGTTCGATATTTACGCGTGTCCTAATATTCTCCATCGTCTTACCAAAAACAGAATTGTTCATCAGTTTGAAAAAGTTTTTCTCAACACCAGTTTTTTCCGCAGCTCTTCTTGTAGTGTTCGAGTTAATATAACCTCTCATCCACGGCGACTGATTAAATTTTAGTACGCGAAGAACTTTTCTCAACACGAGACCAGCATCGACTGCTTGTTTTAAAGCTTTGTAATGCAAAACATAATTACGTTTATGAAGCAAATTTGGTACTAGTTTCTTTACCATAGAATGTTGTCTTGGTAATGCTGACGCTTGTTGTTCTTCTGATAACAAACTATATTCTATAACCATCGATTCCGCGCAGAAAGGGTAATCGTTATGCAATTTGTGTAGCGAAGTTGGATAATCGAGATCAACTTCAACGAAATACGAAACATCGTCGGGTATCTTTTTTTCTGTCTCTGATAAAAATTGATTAGCCGTGATCCAATGAAATCCATCAAATGGCATTGATTCTGCCATCGAATACCCGTACAAGTTATTACAATCTAGATAAACTATATACTTTGAAGGAAGGTCAGGATTATACTCTTTCAAATATTTGTTGTTTGCTTCAGCATATTTCTTCGTTATCACGCTAATACCGCCTCGGATACCTTTTTCGATAAAATTGAACATATCAACGTCAGTCAGTAATTCCAACCTTACCTTACTAAATTTTAACAGAGCATCCCATGACAGTCCGGGGGCAGAATAATACCAGCAATGATCTAGTCCGTAATTATTATAACTCACTTCTCGAAAACTTTCAAAAACATCTGCTAATAATAACACGTCAGTTTTCAAATACAAATCATGATAATCACCAAAAGTCTCACAATCAAACTCTTTCCAAATATCTTGTGCATACTTATACTCATCATCAGTGATATTTTCATTTTTAAGTTGCGAGTAAAATTTGTCTTTGCCAGGTAAAGATGTTTCAAAACATTTATCCAATCGTCGAGATATTCGTATGGAAAAACTCCTTTTTTAGCTAGTAGATTAAATTTATCTCCAAAACAGTCTCTTAGGTTATTAAATTTACTACAACCTTTTACTAGCTCATCTAACGATGCTGCCATAAACTGCAGGCTGTCAATAAAACGTAATTTACCTAGCGTAACTGACATATACTTTTCAAAATTATTTGGAATGCATTTGATGACATTATTGAGTTTTAGATGAGCTTTTATCTCAGAATCACCAAAAGCTTCTACGATAATGTGACTATCATATCCTCGAAAATTGTGAAGAATAACCGGAATAAAATCTGGAGCGTGAAATTTTAAATTACACTGGTCATGAGCCGCTCCATGATACTGTCCGGTCAAATGGCAATGGTCACGTACTTTTTTGTTATCGTCAAAAGCTTTATCACAAATATAACAAATTTCCGCTTGCTCGTGATCAGATTCTTGTTGAGGTGTCAATTTTATCATTGGAGTTACTCTTTTCAAACGATAAGAAATATGATCAACTTCGCTGATCAATTGCTTGAGAAGCCAGACAGCTGGATTTTTACCACGATAGAGTTGGATTGGTTTAGATAATCTCGAATCAGCGCAACAAACTACCTTGTACGCTACTCCACATGGAACATGATTTTGAATTTTTCTTGTACTCGATTGGTTAGGATCATTTTCTACGCCAAGTACAGGTTGAAGTAAGCATTCGAAATCGACGTATATGACGAAAGGAATTTTTAGTTTGTGATTATGATGGACAAACTGTAACACGCAATCTTTTTTAGATGGCATTGTTATTCTTTGTACGTCACTACAGTACTGCAAATGCTTTTGTAATGTTTCATTGTCTCAACAACCGTGCAAGCAGCGATAACAAAAGAACTTTTTGTTGTTATTTTTATTATACTACTGTCTTCCAACTAGTCTGTTAAAGATTTTGATCCAAACGTAATGATTTTTATTAAACAGTAAATTGATAGTCGATTGTGAAGCTTTTTCTGAAATATACCTCGGATAGACATTTTCTTTTTCATCTAATCCGAAAACGTTAAACGAAACATTATTTTGCTTTTCAAACTTTGGTATTTGATTTTCTGCCACTGGAAAGTCAATACCAGCACAATTTAATCTTGACACGTGATTGATATACTTCTCAACACGATCAGCATTTTTTTCTGCTGGAAATAGCGCGGAAAGAACAGCCCATTGGAAACATTTGCTATTAGACAGCACTGTTTATTTGTTATTTTTAGTGGCAGGTCTATATACGAACTACCGCGTAATGCGTCATATTTCATCGTGTGAAACAAAATTTCCTTGATCATTTCAAACTTCCAACCCGAACCTAATTCGGTAAATTCTTCTATTTTTTTTTCAAATTTCTTGGTGTATTTCATTAGATAGTGACAAAAGATCACTACCAAGTAAAACACGTCTAGATTTTGCGTTGATGTAAGCGTCTGCAATTTCCTTGTTAGTAGATTCTTCCGTCACAAGTAGTTTTGAAAATATAACGTGATATTGCACTAACAATCTTAGACCCTTGTGTTTTTCAAGCTCACGTTTTACAGTCGTCTGTAGCAGATGAAAGAGATTTGTTTCAGTAAAATTTACTAAAACATTTTGATTATCAAACTGATAACTATTATCAAAACCTGCAAAAGCAGTCGCTATTTTAACAGGTTCTCCAATAAGTCTCTTCTTGGCTATATCACGCAATTTCAACATCGCTATACTATAGTCTAATATCTAATTGATAATTTACCGCACACTGCGCATGCGCTAGAAAACAATTAGAGATAAAAAAATATCACTATAATATAATGACAGTAAATCTGACAAGCGCACGTGAGCAAGAGGGATATCACGTTTACCAAAAGTACAATCTGTACGCTGGAAATGTATTAGGTTCGGTTATTAACATCAAAACTGGAATATCTGTTGGTAAAGCAACGTCAGCGGGTTATACGATTAGTGTAAAGGGAGATAATACTGAAAGGATTACGATGTTTAGAAAAAATTTTATTTACACGTTAGTTTGCGATGACATTCCAGAGGGGAAACGAGTATATCATTATAACGGTAAAGTCACTGATGATAATATTGAAAATTTATCCTTACAAGACGAGTTTCAGCCGCATCCGGTCTTTGATTTATACGAGGCTAACGATCGCGGTATTATTAGAAACAGAAAAACTAAAAAAGTTCTTAGTTCTATGAACAATATGGGATATCTTATAGTAACTGTTAGAGGAACATCGACAGATCAAGTTTGTTATACTGGTCATAGGTTTGTTTACGAGGTGTTCAACGGATCTACACCCAATGGTCTGGTTATTAATCATATCAAAAACGTAAAAACAGACAATCGATTGGAAAATCTGGAGCTAGTGACCCAACAGGAAAATGTGAGAAAAGGACGAGGTGGTGGTATTAATTTTAGATGCCCAATAAAACCTGTTATTTCGTTAAACCTTGAAACGGATAAGGAGATCAAATTCAAATCAATTACAGCTGCGGCGAAATATTATAATATAAATCCCAGAGCAGTAAAATTTGTAGCTGATGGAGCAACAAAATCAGCTTTTTCAAACAAGTATAATGCTAGTATTATTTTTAGATATGAGGATTAATTATACTTAACAGTTCTGTTATTGTTAAACAATGATGAGCAAATGCTAAAACATCATCGCGATTAAATTTTAGCGTCACTACTGCACTTTCATCAATTTTTTTTTCTGCTGCTGTTAATAATATTTTATGAGAATCACCTTGCATTACAAAAATCTCAACGGAATATGCACCATAACCAGACAAGCATTTTCTTACCGCTTCGGTCAGTTCGTGGTAGTTTATTATATTAACTTTTTGGTGATATTTTACCTTGTCAGTCATCTTATAACAACAAATTAGATAAAAAGTATATTATAATATGGATATGATGAAACGACTTGCTAGCGATAAGGTCTCCACAATCTCTAATGATATGATAGACAAATCTGTTGGTTATAACGAAGATGATATTTTATATAACAACGAATCTGATGATGGTGAAATAGTCACTGTTACTGACAGATCTAATTACCGCAGACCAACCACTGGAAAATATAATGTCAAGTATCACATTGCTAAAAAAATTATAAAATTTGATTTTACCGTTACCGAACAGCAGGTATTTTTGCAGTTAATCAGACCTTTCTTAAACATTAAAATTTCAGGTCGACAGAAAAATATAAAATTTGATTTCATCTTTGTGAAGATTTTTAATCTTATGACGATCTCTGACGATCGCAGACAATATCTAATATCATTATGTAAACCAGTAAAAGGTGTATCTATCAAACGAAAGTATGAGGAAATTTATAATAGCATTATTTCACAGTCGATAAAATCGACCGGGTTGGAATCCAGCTGTTAAATTTATCGCTATACCCACGCCATTTGACTAAACTTTTATCGCCTTTTTTCCTAATCACTTTTTCGATAACGAAAACATCTTGTTCAGTTTTTTGTAGTTCTTGTTCGTAAAAACTACCTACTATAGGTTCCCCTGCCAGATCTTTTAACGCGTACGTTACAGGTACTGTTAAAAGTACCTTATCAACCACAAATACTTCTTCGCTCCAGTTTGGAGTAAATCCTTTTTCAAATATCTTTTTAGTCAAAGAGATTCTAACTTTATCACCGACCTTAGATTTATGTCTGCGGTACATGTTTTCGTTTGCTAATATTGGATTTTTGATAGCGTCATTGGGTGACATTTTGATGGTTCGATGTTTCGTGTTATTATATTCACCTACGATTTGAGAAAGATCATCGATGTACCTGTTGGTGTTTTTAGCTGTCAAATGTTTGTGTATCTTTTCGTTTAGCGTGCGATTAAATCTCTCGACAACAACGCTTTTGCCTTCGTTTCCTGTAAGGTATTTTTTAATATTATTTTGTTCTAGAAACTGCTCAAACTTTTTGTTAAAAAACTCGGCTCCATGATCAGTCCAGATTTTGTTTGGCTTTCTTTCTGTACTCGTTATTATTTGTTTTAGCGCATCAGTGATTGACGTTCCTGTTTTATCTGAAACTGGCACACTAAAAGCGTATTTGCTGAAAACATCTGTGACATTAAACAAATATTTCTTATTATCGTTAAACTGACCCAGGTTGGATACATCTACCAAATCTATTGCCCAGATATCATCTACAGCGTTTGCAACAACTTTACGTCTCGGAAACTTTTTTTTTAGGCCTGTGTAGTTCGACTGCAAGATCATCGTATAATTCTTTTCCCCGATCGCGAGGCGATTGACACGAGACTCTCCGAGTCCGAGTTTATATTTTGCTCCTATCATTCCCTGAACAAATCTTCTATCAAAACGTTCTCGTAGATTTGTTGGCTCCATATCATATAATTCGTCTAACATTACTTTATCACAATCTGCTTTCGAGTTTTCATGATCACGATAACAGATATCGTGACGCATTGCTATTGCATCCACTTGATTATAAGGCTCTTGTCCTGGCAATGGATTGTCGTTTTCATCTAGTTGTTGATCTAGCGGATTGTAAGTCCCTGTATAACGATGACCAGGCAAAGTCCAACCGCCTTTTGGTTTGGTAATTTACCAATTAGTTTATGTATATCTATACCTAACCCTATTATTTCTCTGTTGTTACAACGTTGACAGTACGTAATGATTTTATCTTGTTCTATGCAAAGATCTTTGTCACAATCACAATTGCATTTCATTTTATTTTATTTTGTTTCATAAAATTAATCGTCGATCAAGATAACTCTATCAACGCTAGATCCTACTTGTTTTTTCAAAAACATACTTTTCTTTCTACCACAGATTGCACAAATACTTTTTAACATCGTTCTATTATTTTTCGTTTTTTCCGTCATCTCATCCTTGTTCTCTGTTTTAGTTTTGCATTTGAGACAGTATGTTGACATTATTATATCAAGGAGTTTAGATAAAATTGATTGCAATCTTATCATTCGCATGAGAAGGATGCTCATCAAATTGTAAAATAAACTTTAGAAAGTTTTTACTCCCAGAGCTTTTACTCTGGTGCATTTGTCTAACAAACATGATACAATAATAACCACAAGCTGATGTTCCAATCGGCTGTAGTTGATTAGACGAATAATTTATTTTATCAAATTTTTTAAAAATATATTTTTTATGAGATCGCTTGGAGGAAGTCCGAACGAATCAAAATAGTTGTTATCGTGGACAGCAACCCAGTGGGTGCCAGAGCCATCATTAAAGTTTTCAATATTTACAACACAAGAACCGCCTGTTGGTACGTCATCGAGTTCATCCTTGGAAAATACTCCTCGAAATCCAACAACGTTCTTCAATTTTTCAATGATGTCAAAATTGCTCAATAACGTCTGGTCCCTGGTAGAGTTAATCCGCGTCCGATTCCTAGTAAGTTTGGCAGCAGACTTCCCGCTAGTCCCGCTAAAAGAGGAGCGAAAGGAATAATTCCTCCTTGTTTTGTTTGTTTGCGTTTTGTTGTTCTCTTTTTTGATGATTTTGTTTTTTCGGCGACTTTTTCGTTGGCATTTTATTTTATACTGTTACATAAAATTAACGATAGATTTGTTTGATACCACGACCTTCGACTGCTTTCTTCGTTGCACCAGAGACTGCTCCTGACGCAGCCGCAAGTCCAAGTGTACCAAGTACTGGTAAAACTTTGCTAGCTATTACTGATAACGCTGGTCCAAAAAATCCACCTTCTTTTGACATTGCAGTTACCTGAGAAACAGATAATTTCAGCACAAAAGGTTTGTTGCGATCGAGTTTAATGATTTGTTGTTGCGTTAGCATGACTTTTACTGCAATTTTATTTGAAGTTTCCGGAGAGATCATCAAAGAAACAGGGCTGCGTTTAGCAACAGCTGCTGATAATTTTTCAACTTGACCAGATGTTAGGTATATTTCTCGAGTTGTGTATTTGGTTTTCATAATGTTATATACAAGTTGTTAGATTAAACTTGTACTGTCATTCTTCCTTTGATTGAATCGATGGTCAGAAATCGATCACTAACCAATAGCGCGTATACGTTATAATGTTCACCTGGCACAGCGCCCAGTGTCCACGTGACCTCAATATCTGCAGTCGATCCCACAACACGCTCCAAATGTTTTGATACGTCAAAGTAAAAGATGGGATAGAGCGATCGAAACTCTTCTATTGATATTTGAGATCCACTGTCCGCGATCTGATATTTTTGCATTGCTTCCATAAGATACATGTACGGCCGAGAGATGTTTCTGGTGGTGTCTACGGCAAAATTACATTCGATTGCACGTTCGGGATACTGTTTGGAATTTACTCTCACAAATATTTGTCTAACGTCTGGGTTATAGAATACGGAGTTGTTTATTTCCTGATTATTACGACGTGCTTGTCGTTGAAATACGACGAACAAGTGTCGCGGTAGTTGTTCGCTGGGCGTGGTCATTACACGCCACGTGTAATCAGTCGCGTTGGGAATGGCTGTTTGATAAATCCTGTTCTGTTGGAAGTGTATCTTTTTTGTAAAGGTGGCTAGTAAAGATTCAAGCTCCATCATTTTAGCTAATGAAGGGACAACTTGAGGCATCCACAGTGCTAATCTTGTAATAGAAAACTGTCCCTCAGCCACTCCAACAACACGCATTATGCAATCGTTTTGATCAGCTCGATCTAAAATTAGGGTATGTTTTATTCCTCGAAAGACTTTATTATAATCACGACAAAATCCAAAGATTGTGCTTAACGGCAGCATCATTGTTATTTGGCGAGATTCTGCGGAAAATGCTTTTCGTTTGGTAAATCCCTCGTTATATCTTATGTTACGTGCACTAATAACACCATTTATTAAATTTAACATCGCAACACCATCTGCGGCTGCATCTGGTGGAGTTATACCAAGATTATTACAAGCGGCAATAAGTGAAGCTCTTGTGACGTTTACATCAGCAGCTGCACCTGGTGCGGCTATACCAAATTTGTTAGCATTAGTAATAAGAAAATTTCTTACAGTTACAAGATCTGCAGCGGCATCAGCTCCGTGTGTAAAAGCACCACTTGAAATAAACTCGCCAGAGGTAGTTGTCATTAGTCCAGTATCTTTGAACCACATCATGTTTGTGGCTATTGATCTGGAATAGTCATCGCTAAACGAAACGATGTTTAGTATTGTACTCGCTATGGGTAAATGCATTGAAATATCTTCTACGGTTTGATTGGCCAGCTGGTATCGTGCACTCTTAAACAAGCTCCAACCATTATTGACGAGAGCGATTTCTACATTAGCTGCAATATCACCACCTGCTGCAGTTAATATTCGGCCACGCACTTCTAACATTGCCTTATGGGGTAGTAAAAACACGTCCTCGTCTCTTGTGTTAAAAGTTCTAACTCCGGTTTTATTCGGTTCGTTCGAGTTTTCATCCAAATACTCGACATACTCTAATTCTGTTACAGCATCGTCAGTATCAATTTCTTCTGCAAGATCGAGATAGTTTTTAGCTGACATTTATTTTATAATCGTTACACAAAATTAAAAGGCAGCAGGGGTCATCGGTTTTGTTTTCTTTACAAGTTTACGTACTATTTCTTCACCACTCGGCGACAATAATTTTTTTGTTGTAGCTATCATAGCTCGTTTTGTTTCTTCTGTTGGCGCAATATCTGATATTACTCGTTTTATTTCTGATGGGGAAGATCCTTTAATCTTATCAGCAATCTTTTGCCCTACTGCAGTGCCTGCTGAAGATGCCGCCCCTGTAGCGAAAGCTTTACCGGCGTCAAGTGCAATGGGCGCTACTTTACGCGCGATTCCTGGAATATTCTCTGCAATTGTTGTAAATATATTTCCAAAAAATCCACCTACGATTTTTCTTCGATAAACTTTTCTTCGTCTCATTTTATAAAATTATGTACACAAAATCACATGTCTAGGCAGTGCGTAGGTGTAAGTAATACGTGACTATCTCGTTGTTCACGTCTATTTGTCGTCCAGATTGGTCTGTGAGTTGCATTGTAATGCTTGTAATTTGATTCTCAGGTGTTATTGGATAGTAGATAATCTGTCGCAGATTGATTTGCATGAGAGAACCTGGTGGGACTTCTAGTGAGAAACTGTAGATCGTTTGCCCGCGGTTGCCTTTTGACGTATAAGATCCAGATGCGATAGAGCAATTGATGAATATTGTATTTACTTCTGTGATATCTACTGGTAGTTCTCCATCAAATGTCAAAGATTTATCTTCACCGGTGGTATAGTATAAATTTCTAGTAAAACATAACATCATTCCAATACTTCTTTCTCCAAAGAGGACTTTCATATTTCTTTTCACTGTTATCCTAGCTCGTAAGGTGTTATAATTCGCCGCTAATTCGAAATTATCAGCATTCCCACCAGCTTTTGTTAGAAGCTCTTTTATTGTTCTGTTTAGATCAGTAATGTTATAAGCTCCTTGTGGAATTTGTAGTTTGTATTGTATATCAATAAACTCTTTTTGTGATGTTGGAGATTGTTTAACATTAACGATTAAAATTTCATCATTAATCCCAGTTTTAATATTCGGCATGGCGTTCCAACAAGTACAAGAAATTAATCCAATCTCATACTGTTTTGCAGGATCTAGTTCTATTGGTGGGTTGTAATTTACTGTAAAATTCGCGCTGTTTCCTGTTATTTGTGATGAATCAAGCAATAATGTTGTTTGCATTATACTAATATTTTAGATAAGATCGCGGTGTAAAATTTCGTACTCGGATGATGTTAGTAATCCACTCGATCTTAGATGATCAAGTATATCAATAATTTCGTTAACAATCTCTACACTTTCATTACCAGCTTCTTTAGAGGATATCAACAGCATTAGCCGATCGACTATGTCTGCGTTTGATGTAAAAACTTTAACTCCAGATCCAGTTCTTTCCTCTGGTAATGTTTTATCTCGTTTTTTCATATTGTTTGAGTAGTCTTTTAAAATCCCAACCTTTACTATAACCTACTGGTTTATTTCGATATTGTTTTGATGTTTTAAGAAAAACCTCAGCAATAATTCCTTCTCTTATCTGATCAAATAATACTAGAAAATTCTTTCTATCTTTTTGATCTTTAATTTCTTCATCAACACGTAAACCATTTTCTATAATTTCTCTTAATTTTTCCATCAAATTATCATAGTTTTCTTTGGCCAATCTCGAATACTATTAATATTAGTGATATCATATTTTTCCATAAACTCGTTATACTCGGAATCGTCTATTTCTACCCTAGCTTTCTTTCTATAAAATATGATAGTATCCTCAAGAGGCATTATTTTTTATCATACTTTCTTGTAATAATTTTTGTTTCTCAGTTAATTCTTCAGTTTGTTCTGATAACTTTTCTATCATACTTCTTATCTCATCTGGATTAACCGTCAATCTTGTTATTGCGTGTTGAAGTTCAAGAGGATTGTTCATTAGCCTGTCAAACTCAGCTTGTCGTGCAGCAGGATCAGCAATGTTTCTTACAAGTTCGTTTACAATTTTTACAGTTTCTTCTTTTGATCTTTCTCCAAGTAAACCAAACAAACCCTTGTCTTTCATTTTTGCTAGTTCTTCTGGAGATGATGTTTGTATTTCTGGCTGCTTTCCAAGCATCGCCTCAGTAACAGGTTTGAAAAATTTGGTTCTTTCTTCTTCTGCTTGAACTTGTCCACGTCGAGCTTCTTCCACCTTTTTCTTAAAAGCCGCTCGAGTTTCGAGAAACTTTTTTAGTAATTCGATTTTCTGTTGATGTTGGTCCATTATTTTTATACACTTTACAAAATTATATCATAGAAATGTCTCAAGGCAACAACGAAACATCTTGGTTGGATGACGCGCTAGCTTGTCAAATAAAAAGAAACTATATCGATCTTTAGTTGCTCGATGATATAATTCGATAAATTTATCTTTTGTAACATCACCACATTGTTCGTTTGCAATATTTCTCACATCCACATTATCTAGTCCGGGAAATAATATGAAACAACCCGCATTTCGCCTAATAAACCTATCAACATTATAAAAACCTTGGGCAAGATAAACAGAATTGCATCTTTTATTACGTGATAGTGAAAAATATGACCTAATCTTGTTCATCTCCTCGTTGTTTAGCGGAATATCATCAAAGACGATTATCTTATGCTCTGACGAATCGAGTTCGTTCACTGGAACGAGTTCTTCTGGTTGTTTTATCAAAAATATATCATCACCAATGCCAAGTTCATCACGAAGTTTATCATTATACTCGTTTAATAATTTGTATTTGTCCTGTTGGGGTTGATGGTGTAAATATACACCTTGTCATAGTTAAAGTTATTATTGAGTAAAAGATTTAATAACAAATTTGTTTTACCAGATCCAGTTCTCCCAACAATAAGATAATGACAGTCTGGAAGTTCATTGTTATGTTTATGCTTCACCAATCGCTCGGTGTCAAAGATTATTATCTTCGCCATCGTATAATTTTATGTTATATTAAACCAACAATTTTGTAGAACGGTATGTATAATGAGCTACTATACAAAATTTAGAACATTAGCAGTAGATTTATTAACATACTTATCCAAGTATGCGACTCTTGATAAGCTCAAAAATGAAATCAACAATTTGTTAAACGTTGCAAGTGTAGATCCAAATGAAGTTGTAGTTTTCCAGGACAAATAAGGACGATTAAAGACGAGTAATGTACAACTGTCAGATGTACTTGTACGAAATCCTACTGCAGTTGCTAATAATATTGTTACTTTTAATAATCAAGATAAGATAGAAGATTCGGGTAGGTCAGTTAACGATTATGTTAGAAAAGCAGGTGATTTATTTACGGGAAACATTGTTATGAACCAGAATAAGATCACATACCTTGGAAACCCAACTGAGGATAATGACGCTGCTACTAAGAAATATGTTGATGATCAGGAATCAAAGTACGTGTCGGTGCGTGGTAGTATAATGTACGCGTTTCTCAACATGAACAATAATGGCATCAATAATCTTAGAACACCAGAATCTGATTTTGATGCTGTAACAAAGAAATATGTTGATGATATCAACAATGAAATCACCAAGTTCAAAACTGATTTTACTAATCACATCACCACGTTTTTAAATTTTCGCAGAAACATAAACAAAACCAATAACGAATTTTTTGGAAGTCCGCCGTCTGTTGATATTACACTCGATAATATTAACACAAAACTCAACGATATTATTAGTTGAATTCCTAGTATTGTTGAGAAAACGAGTATGATTAAAATTCCTCACAAGCAGATTAAAAATATTGTCTATACTGTTGCTTCTGGAAAGTCTACTTGGTCGCCGCAAAATAACACTCTCAAACATACTGCAGGGGTCACTGGTGTGCATAGATTGTCCGTGTTTAGCAGTGCAAAGTTTAATATATTTGCCTTATTTCCATGGCGTCACTCGACTGATAATTGATAATTTCTCTGGAACCGTGTCTATTGTGTTAAACAAAGATGTTGAAGAAAATTTTATGCTAATAGCAGATGACAAAAAATTAACTGCTGTGTCATATTGGTATTGTCTGGAATTTGTGGCTGAAACACCTCAACTAGTTACTTAATCAAGCCTGAGATTATGTGAACAAATATTATAATGAAAAAAGTATAGTTGATTTCAATCATATTTCAAAAGATATTCCAGGACAGGATGTTGACGCACTAATACAATACTACAAATATTATCACAAAAAACTTTGGTGCGTAAAAAAATGCTACAAATATTATAACAAAATACTTCGAGTAATATCATATCTACCCTTGTTAGTGACTAGTTCTGGCATAATTTCAAGTGGTATATCATTAAACCCGTTTTTGTTAATCATATCCAGTGTTGGTGTTTCTCTTACAGCAGCTTGTAAAAAAGTTGAACCTCAAATTTCGATAAAAAAGCACGGCTGCTTAACATCAATTATAACTTACAAGAAACTACTTGATCAGATCCGGTCTTACCTACGAGGAGTTAAATATAATATGGATGATTTATTACGTGAATTTCGTATTATTGACACCATGTTAACAGATATTATACCCATGAGGATCAGCAAATATGAGAAAGATTATCAAAAGAAGTATGATATAACATAAAATTAAGATATAATACCACTTACCTTACTGGAATTCTAATGCGTAATTTAGTCCACAATCGCCACGCTCTGCTAAATTGTAATGATTTGGAAAATTGAGTCTGACATATCGTTTTGCTTATTCTGGAAGATCACGTAATTAAATTTTACCTGTTACCTAGGTATTTTGCAACAGGTGTTCTATTGTATTTGTTTGGAGGTCTAGAGGGGTGGGGAGAGGGGTTGTTGAGCTCGGATTCTTAGCGCAATTATTGATTGCAACAGGTGTTCTATTACGTTACCTAGGTATTTTGTATTTGTTTGGAGGTCTGGAGGGGTGGGGAGAGGGGTTGTTGAGCTCGGATTCTTACTTTCTTCTACTACTGTAAGGACAGCAACTCCAAGAATATGAATTAAGCCGTCCTACAGTTAAATGTTCAGAACAACAAACACTCAAAAATTGCACAACATAGGACAAATAGAAAGACTGGCAAAGTCAATTCGCGATAAGAAGAAAAAAAGAAAAAAAAAGAAGTGGAAATCGGATCCAGGGTAAATAGCCCTTGGAGACGATAGTACAATCTTATGTTTCGATGGAAAAGTTCGAATCCAGGTTCGTGCATGCTCTAACACGAACTAGGGTAACAAGCATACCATCAGCAATGGACAACTCAATGTAACAAATTAGGAAAACAAAACAGAGGAACCCTGTACATAATTAAACACAAAACAAAAATGAATGGGAAAGGGCACAAGAACACAAAAAGGGGAAACTCTAGGAAAACAGGGCGTCACTCCGGACCCTTACCAGCTATGTACTGGAACGGGCGAGGCTAGTGTCAACACAGGGGAAAAAAAGCCGTTCGTTTTGTTACATAACAACAATTAAGGTTTCTGAAATTGTGACAGTGGGGTAACTATGCACAACTCTGTGTCACGCCATTCGCAACATTTAAATATATTGCCCTTGAGATTGTGTGCTTCTCAATGTTCTCATACGAAATTATTCTCTCTCTCTCTCTCTCTCTCTCTCTCTCTCTCTCTCTCTCTCTCTCTCTCTCTCTCTCTCTCTCTCTCTCTCTCTCTCTCTCTCTCTCAATAAAAGTACTCTGCATCACTCATTTCAAAATGCAAACAAAATGAAAATAAACATCTCTCTGGAATTGTATGTTATTAATTCTCTCTCTCTCTCTCTCTCTCTCTCTCTCTCTCTCTCTCTCTCTCTCTCTCTCTCTCTCTCTCTCTCTCTCTCTCTCTCTCTCTCTCTCTCTCTCTCTCTTGCACACGCAATCCTGCCCTTGATAGAATAACGAATAAAAGTAACCTGCATCACTCATTTCAAAATGCAAACAAAATGAAAGTAAACATATTTCACGTGTTAAAATCTCTCTTGAATTGTATGTTCAATAGAAAAGCATTCATTCTGTTTAATTCTTTCTACACCAGATATTAGTTTGACAAAAGGTATAAGTACAATACTCATCCCTTTATGTTGGCAGATACGACCCTACTTAGGAAAACATTTCTTGTAAAATAAAGATGAGTTTTGATTTTGTTATCATTGTGTTAGATTGTAAAGAAAGACATATATAAACAGGATCATTTCAGAAAGTATTTCTAAATTTAGGCGTAAATTCAGACCCAAACATAACAGAATATGAAGGCTTCTTAGCTTGAAGTCTGCTTAGTCTTAATAACATTGATTCTTTATCATTTGCTAAAGTAAGTGCAGTGCGATAAGAATTAAAGTTCACTTTGAGTACTAACCTGCTTATTAGTAGTACATGTGAGTCAGTATTCAATTGTACCAAAAAATAATAAAACCGAAGGTAAATTTAAGAACGAAACAAATTTTACATATATTCGTGTCTACAATGGGTTTTTTTTTTTGCAAAAGCAGTAATTTTATCCTAAATTTCATAAATTATAATCCGAACTTTTTAACTGAAAAATGCTTTTAGTCTGTTTTTCTAACTTATAGACATTTTTAGTATGGGGAAATGTGAAATGCAACTAACATTGTTTATGCACAACAAAACAATACCGAACTGTAATGGAAAAGATATAATACATGCATTGTAAGAAATATAGGATACACTAGTATATGCATACAATCTCGTTCTGCAATCCTAAGCTAAACGGATGTATAAACGTGAGGCTAGTTTCAACGTGTTTGATATGTGAAAAATCGCCGCCGGCAGTGCCAAGCAATTATGTAAGTCGCCGGAAAACTCAATTTTCCGGGTCCAAATTGGTACCTTTCACCCAAGTGTTATACCTTGGTCGGGGATCAAAGGGGATCCGCAGGATTAACAGGGTAGACAGACGGCCATAGTACACAATTAATGTTACTATATGGTCTCTACATTTGTTTCTCAGTACTGAACTTTCCACTGTGTGATAATCAATACAAATCATGTTATTCTAAAATACCTTCAAAGATGACTTTACGGTGAAGTTCTTGTCAAGGGTTGACCTGCATTTTTTGAGAGGCTGAATTGTAAACAAAACACCAGGCAACGGAACACAGATTTCACTTCCGGATCATCACCATGACCTTATTACTCAATGTGCACTGTCGCCGAAATACACACAGACAACCACACCATAAGCTCACATTTTAAAGAATAATCAATTGCCTTTAAATCCTTACCAAGAATGCCAAAATCTAACTCTAGTATCACCACCAAATTTAGACCGGAAAAAGTGATCTAAAAATAGACTGGGACTACATTCGTGGGTACTGAACCGGATTTTATTAATTGTGTACTGATTCCAGACAGAAGAAGCTTGACATCACAGTTGACTGAGGCAGGACAACTGCATCCAATTAGAATTCAGCTAGTGGGTGGGCCTAACTCGTAGATTCGGAGAACATTAGGGACTGCGCGCGAAATCAGTTAGCATACCCGGGACTGTCAGAGGGCACTGTTGTAAGAAATATACTCCGGGAACGCCACTCGTGAAATTGGCGGGAATCGAAGGGCAAAGGATAATGTATAAAGCACAAAAGCTTCAAAAATTTGCTTGATTCTTGAAAACATTACCGCGCCATAACTGAAGTACTTATATTCTGTTTTACCCAATTAATGTGATTGTTTAGAACGTAGAATTACTTTGTAGTGTTACATTTATATGCTTGTTTGAGACATGAATTTGAGTTACGTAGGATTATGTAGAGTACTAGTTCAGCAGCATTAATGTTATAAGTCGTTGAATGTTACTTCGTGGTAACCAGCACTTTAGTAATGCGTATGTAGAGTTTGCGTATATTTGTATTGGAGTCAGGAAATGATTGATGTATGTAAGATTAGAAAATATGTTTAAATATGTCAGAGCGTATATATTTGCATATTTGTATATTTTGTATGAGTATGTATAAATGTGAATCAATTATCGTTGCATGTTTACGAGTAATTGATACCGTGCTTTTATGATGTTATTATATTGTGTTATTATATTGTGTTTTACCATACAAGAATGTATGTGTAACTCGGTGTGAATGGCTGTGTGACCGATGAAATTTGACAGCCTTATCTGATGATAAGCTATATCGGTATTGTGAGGTGAACGCCTAGGAATAATAGTGTACCGTCCCTGTGTTTTACAGGAAGCTTTTCGGGGTATAACTTCCGGTTAGAGGTAGAGTCCCGAGACTCTGAGAGAGAGAGAGAGAGAGAGAGAGAGAGAGACTGTCGGTACAGTCCGAATCGATGGATAGACGAGGGTAGTAGAGGAGGAGAAGTTGCTGGGAGGAGCACAAGTGGAGGAGTACGAGAAGGAACCCAGATAGAATAGACTGAACAAATCAAGAGATGAGTAAACAACCAAGCACAGGGCGAAACTCTCACAATATAACTCTATATTGGCTCAAAGGATCAAGCAAAAGGGGCGCATTGTTAAATTCCAGTGATTGAATATTTGATTGTCAGTTATATTGTTGTTATTTAATTTCACCGTTTGTACTTTTATTATTTAACTGTCGGCATTGCTGACTGGGGTTTAGAGCAATACACCAACAATCACTAAGCCAACTTCGGAACCGTAATCGAGCCTAGGTGGGTACCACACCTAAATAAATACTGGAAACACACCACCCCAATTTCTACAACCAAAACCATACAAGGGTATAAGGAACCCGTCACAATCTCTCTCTCTCTCTCTCTCTCTCTCTCTCTCTCTCTCTCTCTCTCTCTCTCTCTCTCTCTCTCTCTCTCTCTCTCTCTCTCTCTCTCTCTCTCTCTCTCTCATCAAACTTAATAACTTAAATAACAAAAATACTCAATTAAAATTTATTAATATATTTGGCAATCTCTCTGTGGGGGCTACTCATGAACTTGAAACTTACCGCACCACCAATTCATCCCTTAACGGTCTTTATCAGACAAACCCCATTGCAAAACTGTCAATATCTAACATAAAATAATTCAAGATCATCAAATTGTGCATAAACTAAAATTTAATGAATTATCATTTTTAACTTTGCAAAAATTTAAGTGTCTGTCGGAGAAAATAATACATCAACGATATTAAAGAAGGACCTTGTGAATACCACGAAATCGTTCAATCAAATTAATACGTTTTTACATCTGTGTCGTTTATGCGAAATTTGACACGAGATTACTCTTATGTGTGTCGTTTTTGCGAAATTTGACACGAGATTACTCTTGCGCATGACTGGTAATTGTCTTTTTTTTTTAATGCGTCCCGTTCACTTTAACGTTGTGCGGCAATAAGATGGTCCATGTGAACTGGATAAACTATTTCTATATTTAGCGCTATTCCATAGAGACACAGTACCAATTAATTCTCAGAAGAGGATAGTTAACCATGATGCTTTCTTCTCTGAAATGTTAATATGACATGAAATTTGCTAGGTCTTGTAGTAAAGAAACCCATTATCTAACGTATGTTAGCAAAGTAAAAGAGAAGAAAACATATAGCAGGTGAATGATACTACAAAATATAATTCTCATTGTCTATCGTTTGACGTCTACAGTTATGCTTCACTGCAATGTATATGTAACTAAATCTTACTGGCTCTAGGTAACAACCTATATGCATGTATGTCTTAAAAATCTCTGGGTATTGTATTTTTATTGCTTATGAATCTCAAATCCAAATACCCACTCATCGCCCAGGCCTTGTTATAGCCATAATATATAATGGTGAACGAGCCGCATTTTATTTACAAAAAAAGTTATTTTAATTCGTATAAAAGAGAATCACTTCCAAAATATCACATAAAAGGGCACGAAGTAAAACCGTATCTACCAATGACAAAGACTTCAATTTAACTGATATATTTGTTTGTCCGGATTCTTCATTGGTCAAAATGTACGAATAAGTTTAAATTGCATTAATGGTGTTTGACTGAGATATCCTCACAAAAAAACGATGATTATTAATACTTTCAAGTATGTTTCACTAAAAACTAGTCATTATAAAGAGTAGGTAAGTGAGTTCAAACTGACATGCTTGTAGTAATTATCATGCATGGTGTGGTATACGGAGCCAGTTTGGGTTTTTCTTCGAGTTTTTTTATATTGTTGCGTATATGTGATTAAATTGCTTATGTGTAAGTTTTAAAATTCTTTTTATTTCATTTTTGTTTCATTACATTTTATTGTAATGAATATTTTTTATCAGATCTTAAATTCTTTTTCAGTAATTAGATATTCCCTGTTATTAAATGTTGTTAATTCAAAACATAAAAGTGTTACGTGCGAATTATCATTTAGTGAATCTTACTCTGGTAAAAGTGTGAACAGGAAGTTAAAATGATTGGTCAGCATCACGGACATACTTTCTTCGCGTGATCATTGTTTGTAAACAGCCTTTTTTATGATTGATTTTTTTAAGTGAAGTGACATTAGCCTACGTGTGAATTTGAATTTGAATTTGAATAACCAATTTCACGAGACTTGAAGTAATTTTTTGAGTTTAAATGCGCATTCTTAATATTGTTTCAGAAAGAGTCATTCAAAACCTTGAAGGAACAAGGTGCATGTATATTTTAATTTGTTGTCAGATTGTTTATTCTTCGTCTGATTTTTGGATTAAATAATGTATTCTCTTGGACACTCAACAAGTTGACTTTCTTATTTAAAAAAATTCTGAACGATATTCATGGAAGTTTATTCTGGAATAATTCTGAAACAAAGTTTGTGATTCAAGTGAGGAATTAATGATATTCATAAATTGGACTACATCTGACGTCATCGCCCTCCACATTCATACGTCGGCGCGATTCAAACCTGGATTTCAATAGGACTATTAAATAAAAGGACTTATGTTTTTATTCTAAGAATCATATTTGGATTATACTCACAAACTGTAAGTCCTATTTACCAATTTTTACATTGTTGTATAAGGAAATAAATTGTTTTGTTAAAATATACAAAGCTTGTTTGCTTTCACCCTTTTCTTTGTTACTGAGTACGAGCCCTTGTCATATAACTATATATATATATATATATATAGTTTACAGTTAAGAAATCACGGTACTGTTTGAACAAAAGCTAGTTACTTAAAGAAACTTATACTTGATCAAATAGCGGAATAAAGGAATAATGTAGAGATACGGTCCATGAACGATGCCGTATCTGGTAAAACGTTTTTGACATTTTTTTAGTTAATTAACAAAATTAGCCAGCACTTGCCTTCATGCCCAAAGTGCCAATATCGAAATTGAGATGGAACAAATACATACCAATAATCACCGAGGAAATAGTTCAAAACAAGGTTAGGTGATAAAATTAATTTCTGTTAAAAGCTGACAATTATTAATGACGAAAGAAGGTGCAGAAATGTTCCAATTGTTTGTTTGATAAGGACACCGTATCAACAACTGTGGGTTATTTTCTATTACATTTGTATTTTTTTTAGATGAACAAACTCAATAATTCATACTTAATAAATAACATACATACATACATACATACATACATACATACATACATACATACATACATACATACATACATACATACATACATACATACATACATACATACATACATACATACATACACCTTTGACAGGAGTGAAAACACTACATATATCGGTATAATATATAAAAAAGAGAGTTAAAATAGTTTGTAAGTATTAATTTACCATACACTATACTTAAGCTACATACGTGTGCTGAGTATAGGAAATCATAAATGTAATTATCGTCTGTGCTCACAATAGTAGTAAAAGTATGAATATGAGGAAGAGGAAGAGGAGAATGAAGGAGAAGTAATTACTAGAATAGTTACTTTTATACTAATAATAATATTAGTCAGACTGAATAAAGAAGAAAGATTGAAAACGACTGTCGGACGGAAGGATATATAGGTAAACGCATTGACTCGAGTTTCTGAATTGAAAGAAAGAGAGAATAATACAAACGTCAAACTATGCTGTTATATTGTGCATTTAACTCACTAACCAGAGTCCACTCACTGTTATAGTGTGCTGCTAACTCATTGACCAGAGCCCATTCACTGTTATATTGGGTTTTTAACTCGTTAATCAGTCAATTCACAGTTATATTGGGCTTTTAACTCCTTAACCAGAGTCCATTCACTGTTGTTTACTGTTACTCTATTTTCTCTAACTTCACCTGCTTGAACAAACCCATCCGTATACAAATTATACATGACGACGCGACTGAAGATCTTTGCGCTGTCTCAAAAAGTCCTGGCAGGAAACTAGTTATTTTAAAGTGGATATTGATTCATTGTGAATTAGTGTTATGTTTAGTGTATACAGAAAAGGTCATGAGAGCTAGTTGAAAAGAGTTTTAAGTTATGACGATTTGAACATGACAGCTAGAGGACATTAGACCTGACAGAGTGTCAGGCTGCTCATGCGCCTGTGCATTGCGTGATATTTGAAATTTGCTGACGATAGTACTGGCTGGAGATTCCATATTATCGGCATGTGTAAGGGTTTGAGTTACATACGGCGATACGTTTATTTTTTTGGTAGCAACAACAAGCAGACAGGTAGAGTCAGCTATTCATTACGTGGCTCATTATGTTTGCAATTTTTTTGCAAAATCTCTGCAATGATTGGTGAGTTTGTTTATGCAATAGGACTTTGCCCGGCTATATCAGAAAATTACTTGCGATCAAAGAGAGCACATTTGATGTTTCGAGAACTTATATTTTATGGAATTTGTAGACATGTTGTAAGTAATAAGATACTATACATTCTTACAAAGATACATATGAGTATTTTGCATAGCATAGCACAAATACAAATTGCCTGTATTCATAACGACTGGAGCTCCGCTATCAAGTCAGTGTAATGAAGGTCATCTCACTGAGAAGAGATAAAAACTGGATCCATATTCTTTATGAAATCGGTTAGCGTTTTGTTTGGAGTACGTGATTAAATGATGTTTTTAAGATATTACTAAAGGGTTTATCTGTAAATAGTCCAGTACACGTATTTAAATTATTGCAATATATAAGCTTAAATCTTATTTCAATGAATGTTGCGATTGCATTAGACTGGTAGGAATGACAGTTATCTCATTCTCGTCCAGAATTCATATTACACGCACTCCAGTACATGCTCTACATTATAAATTTCTTTTGGGGGTATCATCACAAGACGCATGCGAAAATGTTATTTAGTCTATTGTGATAAATGATCTTGTAGGATTGTCGACCAAGGCTTATGAAGACGAACCATGTGTTAATCCTTAATAATAATAATAGTAGCGATGGCCTAATTATTGAGCTTCACTAGACAAACTTTCTAATCTGATCAATATTCAGCAACAGGTTCTATACCAAATGTACAATTAATCAGCCAGCATACGCCACTATATCTAATGTGGAACTCCAAGACGTCATAACGTAAACCCTTTTCAAACAGCTTATGTGAAATTTTTTAGCATCTACTACAAATTAACACTGATCAACACCAGGTAAGTGCCAACACAAATAATTTCATTTTATATGATTGTATACTAATTAGTAAGAAATGCCTGTGTCTAAACAACATAATGCGTATGCTAAATAGTAGGGCGTAGCTATGCTAAACAGTAGGGCGTGGCTATGTCTATATTGACGAGGTTAGTTTCTTAAAATTGACCGGCTTATTGACCTTTCCAAATCAAACTATAACAGCATTATGACTATCCTTTCCTGGGTATTACATACATTTATAATTACTATTTCATAAAGTAGAGTGGCTGCCAGATGATTCTATGTTATCACAAGCACGGAGTTCATAACCAATCTCATGTATCAAACGTCTTTTGTCACTTTTCGGATCTGTTTAACTTTATGTTATGAACCTATTTTATATAATGAATAATCATATCAATTATTATATCTCAAGTTCACTATTTCTTTGGTATTATTATTATTATTATTATTATTATTATTATTATTATTATTATTATTATTATTATTATTATTAGCTTTTATGTTTATTCAGATGAGTATTGTTTTTGTTCAAATGTACCTGAGTATTGAAAGCACATATTTAAAATATGGTGCTGTAAAACACACTTATGCATTATTTAGAGTAAGTTGGTTACGAAATAAAGCTATTGCTGTGTCAAGCTCATAGAGGCGATACAGCAAAAACAAATCCTAGTATAGTAGATAGTTTCAGTTCAAAAGCATAAAGTTCAACATTCAAGTTTCAGATGACAAAAAAAATCTTCAGCACGTAAGTGTAAATAGGAATAAAAAGCACATCACGTTAAGTATATTATGCTAAAACGTCGTAAAAGAAATAAAAATTAAATTCAATGTCATCCTAGAAACGGATGCTTCATAATACATAATAGTATTAAATAAGTGGAACCGCCACAAGAATTTCAGCTACAGCTATCCTCAGTTATTTATGATAATATTATCTGAGTATTTGTAATTGCCATTGTTTGATTGGCTTATTGTCCGCAATTAGACAAGTGTGTGACATAACGAGTCTCCGAAAAGTGCACGGTTGAGGAAATCATGCCAGGTAGCTGTATTTGATCGTTTATGGCATGGTCCTCAATGATTATTTTTCTTAAGTAGAAAATACGAGCAACTGTTTATGCTTTGCATGATATGTGTTTCGTTGCAAATTCGTCATATTCAAGCCTGTTTAACTGAAATGACTCTGCAATGCATACAAATTTTATATTTAGTTTGTTAGAGTGTTTTATGTCAACCTCAAAAAATAAATATTAGTATACAAAAAGAAGCATACAAAAAGTATAACCGATCCCACATTATATCTAATTTAATCCAGTTTGAGTGCATTCTTGTAGCACTTACGGTTGGTGCAACAGCCTTGATGTTCGATACTTCCAGACGTACAAGGGTAAAACTAATATCTATTTGTTAACATTCATCTGCAAATCAGTCACCATGCAAATAAAAATTTAAATTAAATGAAAATTAATAAAATTAAAATTCAAAACAGCTAATAGTATAGTTGTAAGAGACTGAAATAAAAAGAAACGATATTAAAACAAATGTGAATCAAATAAAATGAAACAAATCAAACTCAAATACGAAAAATGTCAAGTTTTAAAAATGGTTCTTAAAACAAAATGAGAGAAAATAAGTGGACATTTTTCAAGATAAAAAGAAATTTTAAACTTACAGCAATTAAAATACTACTAAATCAGAAGAAAATAATCTTATGAATGGTCTAGAAGGTTTAAAAAGGAGAAAATCTGACCTATAACAAGTCATAAAAGTAGCCATGAGAGACATTAGCCACAAATCTAGACTAACCCCACATTTTTCTCAGTCCGTAACTAACAGCACGTATCTATAGGTTTATTTCTATGCCCACCAATGTTTATGTAGGTCAAGATAATTTGCATTATATGATTCAATAGCATCTTACAGCCGGATCTATTTATTGGACCTTTAAATATTTTCTGATATATAACTCAAGAACACACACACTACTTTATACAAAACGCAATGAATAAACAAATTCCAGTATATGCCATTGTTTATAGTTTACGTCTCGCGAATATATTTTTTGTTCAATTTTTGCGACCTTATGCTCTATGATAAAAAGGATTAACCATTTAATTTTCGCGGAGGCGGAGGGCTTGAATTTTTGTTTCGAGCCTTTTTATATTCTCTTCAATTTATATTAAGATTTTATTATTTTAACCAATAAATTGAATAACAATAACTTTTCTTTTCTTGTTGTTATCAGTTAGAACAAGAAAGTTATTGTCAAGCTGAGAGCAGGACATTTTCTACAACAAAATAAAACATGACCTCTCCACCTCTAAATAAAATGGTCGGTCAACACAAATTTGAACCAGTTTTCTGTTGAAAGATGTAAATGCAACTTTAACAATTCGTGGAAAACATGCACATCCCATCAAACAGTAGGATGAAAACTGTCATAACTTGTTCATAACAAGCAATGTATATCACATGGTTTCAGACAGTACAACTAGTGGAGATCTGAGGTGTGGGCATCTGACAATCTAATTACAATCAGATCGCTACTGTCCTACATGAAGATCTGACAGCGACCGCTTAGGTGTTATGTTCAAGTCACCAATATTATTACCAAAATCACAATTTTTATCAGCTAATCAGACTATATGTTATATATCGACGTTCTGGAAACAATATGGATAAAGAACATCAATTTGTTCCGAACGAACCGTTTAATTCAGATTTCTGAAGGCTACATTTTATTTAATAAATTCAAAGTCACCATACTATGACCCCTAACCGGTCACAGTCAGATCTTAGTGCCGTACAACGGAGACCTGATTTTAATGAATTTGACCTATCCCATAATTATGCTGCTCAAGTAACCAAGCAGCAAGCATAAATTAGACAAATCTGCAGACAGTGCCGTTTAAAGGCATAGGCACGCGAAGCACGTGCCGAGAGCCCCCGCACCGGTCCAAAAACAAAATTTTGGTGTCTGTTGTGTTAGCAATAATAATATTTTAAAAAATGACACATATTCACATGGTAATGCAATGTAATGCTCTATATCTGAGAATGAGAAATTGAGGCGCATTTATGTTTACTTTTAAGGTCAATTTTTGTATCTAGGGCCCCAAGCTTCTTAAAACGTCTCTGCCAGCAGACATTGCTTACGTGCGCCATTTTCCTCAGACAAGCTGCTTGTGACAATAATGAATTGGTTATGATAAGTAAAAACAATATTTTAGGTGATTTGTTGATTTCTCGATCGATAAGTGCGAACAGAATGCAGTGGAAGCCTTGAAATTCAGATTGTTGATATCCATATCGTCTAAATGGAGGAATTAGGGTTATTCCTATCCCGAAATATACATAAAACTTCGATGGAAAAAGACCTTTTTAGTGGTCGCGTATACGATCAGCTGAATATGGAAACAATTGATGTTCCATCGATGGTTTGAAGGTAAAAAAAAAAAGAATTGAAATTGAAAAATATATGTAAAAATTAAAGTTTCTAGAATATGGGTGGAAAACCTCCAACTTTCGGACTTTGATCTTTTTATTTTTCTTGAATAGAAAATATTGAACCCTATACCACATTATTTTAAGGTTTGAAAATTTACAGTTGAATGTTGGCTTGTCCCAAAAACAATGATGTCTCGTCTCTTCTCGATCTTTCAGACACTTGATTGGCTCTTTATTTGTTCATTGGGTTTTAGAAGGGGTGGGGATACAAATGTGTAATAATAAAGAAATACAAAACATTGGTTTTAGATTATTAGCGTCCGATATAAAGCATGCATCTACATGTCTTCCTTTAAAGACGTCATTCATCAAAATCCATCTGAAGAACATAGTAGAACTTGAAAAATTATTATGTACAACAGCATACTTTAAACTAGTAATTATTTACGATTTCGTTATTAGTTTTTAATTCATTTTCTTTCATGGCAGCATAAACATAAGCCAGATAAATGTATTATTATCTTTTGCAGCGAATTTCCTTGTACATGAATATGTTATTAGTCAGCTTTACATTGATTTTTATTATTTGCTGATATAAAACACTTAGGTTTTTATTATACCAACTTGAGCTACAAAAATAACTATTGTCTACATCAGTATAATTTATGCAACTTTCCTCTACACAAAGCTGATAATCATAGCTCTGATCATTAGCACTCATAAATTTGAATTTTTTTATATCCTGATGTTTGCATAGGTTTATTATGGGAGTTGAATTAGTACCGTGAGTCCTAGTGACAGCTACATCAATACCTATATTGGTGTAATTAACATTACTATAATTGCAATTATATGGTTATATTTGTGGATAACAAGCGAAAGTAAGGCCTTCTGTAAATCAGTGTCTTTCAGTGGGATATTAAACACATATTCAAATGTATCGACTGTTGCCAAGAAAAGGGAGGGGTAACAGAATTAGTACCGTGAGTCCTTTGACTGAAATGAATTTCTTTACCAAATACTGCATGTTTTTTCGGCGGTTAGCAGGGCGTCATGTCATGTGATTTGGTAGGTGGAGCAATCTCGCATCTCGTGTAAGGTCAATTGAAGGAACCGGAAAACAAGATTCCGCAAACCAACGAGGACAGAAAAGAAACTTTGCATATCTACTCCGTGCACCAGACTAGTGTAAATCATGTTAAGTTTTCATTTTTCCAGATAGAAATTATCTAGTCTCAAAATTGATACTAACAGCTGCCTCGCTTGGTACTCAGCAATAAGAGGTTAGTGCTAGGTCTAGTCGACCTGGTGTCAGGATAAGGTGACTGGGTGAAACATCAGGCCACATGTCTGCGGCATGATGCCCCAGTGCTAAACATCAATATAAACTGTCACACTGCAGACATCGTTGCGATATGACTGGAAAATTGTTAAAGCTACGTTGAAATTCTAAGTCACACACACACACACACACACACACACACACACACACACACACACAACTTGTCTCAACTGACCTTTTACTTATTTACTTTATGATCGTCTATCTTAACGTGAAAAGAAATTTGAAGTAGAAGTGTGTGTAACTGATTCACGAGGTGTCATATTGCTTAATTATCTCAATAGACAGCATTCAGTGATTTTCCGAACTGTGCTACGTTACCTACTTATTACCTGAATACAATCTATTCAAACAGGAAACGAAACTGAAATTCTCAGTACCTGGCTAGATGAGTTAAGCTGTAGATCCATACGGGCCCTGTGATAATGGGAGGTAAGTGTCTCCGCAAGTCTTTTTTAAAGGATAAATCAAAGATGAAACAATTGCTACATAAAATAAATGGGAACTCGGTTGAATGAATTATAATTATTAAAAACTCTCACATTCAATGAGGTCAGAAGTGATCAAGTTAAAGAGTTAATGTTGTACGAAAAAGTTCGGCTACGGTTCCCAGTAAACAAGCTATACGTATCGAAACTGAAAATATTTGCGCTGTCTCGAAAAGTCCTGGCAGGAAACTAGTTATTTTAAAGTGGATATTGATTCATTGTGAATAAGTGTTATGTTTCGTGCATACAGAAAAGATCATGAGAGCTAGTTGAAAAGAGTTTGAAGTTATGACGAAATGAACATGACAGCTAGAGGACATTAGACCTGACAGAGTGTCAGGTTGCTCATGTGCCTGTACATTGCGTGATAATTAACATTTTGCCGATGATATTGGAGATTTCATGTTATCGATACCTGTAAGTGTTTGAGTGACATACGGCGATAGGTCTTTTTTGTAACAACAACAAGCAGCCAGGTAAATTCAGATATTCATAACCTGGCTCATTATGTTTGCAAAATCTCTGCAATGATTGGTGAGTTTGTTTATGCAATAGGACTTTGCCCGGCTATATCAGAAAATTACTTGCGATCAAAGAGAGCACATTTGATGTTTCGAGGACTTATATTTTATGGAATTTGTAGACATGTTGTAAGTAATAAGATACTATACATTCTTACAAAGATACATAAGAGTATTTTGCATAGCACAGCACAATTACATATTGCATATATTCATAATGACTGGAGCTCCGCTATCAAGTCAGTGTAATGAAGGTCATCTCTCACGGAGAAGAGATGAAAACTGGATCTATATCCTCTTATGAAATCGTTTAGCGCTTTTTGTAGAGTACTTGCCATAGTACTTACTTAAATAATGTTATTAAGATATTACTAAAGGGTTATCTATATATAATCCATTACACGTATTTAAATTATTTTAATATGTTAGCTTAAATCTTATTTCAATATTGCGATTGCTTTAGACTAGTAGGAATTACCATTATGCAACACCAAAATCTGCTGCATTTGATTATTATTCATAAACTCATGGTGTTAGAGATTAAATTATATTGTGACGTGCACTATATTTGCGCGCGCAGTGCAGGTGTTTAAGGAAAATAATTTTCGTGTAAGATATTATTTCTGCGTTATTCACCTACTGATTTATGTAATGGGAACATTGTCAGGTGCAACTTTAAACTAAAATTAAAAGTGTCCTTGAACTAAATTTAACAAAGGGCGGACCAGCCATTTGGCATCAAATGAATCAGTACATATGTACTAAAGTATATGTCGATCCACTATTGAAATATTCAAAAGGAATTGGTCTACCTGAAAAATGGGAATAGCTGTCATATTTGACTGTTAATCTGGAACAGTTGTCTCGTTCTCGTCCAGCATTCACATTGCATGCACTCCAGTACATGCTCTCGATTATAAACTTCTTTGGGGGGCATCATCACAATCCGAGGGAGAAAATGTTATTTAGTCTATTGTGATAAATGATCTTGTAGGCTTGTCGACCAAGGCTTGTGAAGACGAACCATGTATAATCCTTAATAATAACAGTAGCGATGGCTTAATTATTGAGCTTCACTAGACTAACTTTCTATGCTGATCAATATTCAGCAACAGGTTCTATACCAAATGTACAATTATTCAGCCAGCATATGCCACTATATCTAATGTAGAAATCCAAGACGTCATAACGTAAACCCTTTTCAAACAGCTTATGTGAAAGTTTTAGCATTCACTACAAATTAACTCTGATGCACACCAGGTAAGTGCCAACAAAAATAATTTCATTTTATATGATTGTATGCTAATAAGTAGGGCATGCGTATATCTAAACAATATTATGCGTATGCTAAAGAGTAGG
Organism: Potamilus streckersoni; assembly: GCA_016746295.1. Taxonomy (NCBI): domain Eukaryota; kingdom Metazoa; phylum Mollusca; class Bivalvia; order Unionida; family Unionidae; genus Potamilus; species Potamilus streckersoni. The sequence goes on from JAEAOA010000557.1 coordinate 330,583, forward strand.
GTGTGGCTATGCTAAATAGTAGGGCGTGGCTATTTCTACATTGACAATATGTCAGCTGAGGTTAGTTTCTTAATACTGAACAGATTCTTGAACTTTCCAAATCAATCTATAACAGCATTATGACTATCCCTTCCCGTGTATTACATACATTTATAAATACTATTTCATACAGTATAGCGGCTGCCAGATGACTCCGTGTTTTCACAAGCACGGAGTGCATAAATAAGCTTATAAAGCTTATTAAGCTTAATAAACGTCTTTTGTGACTTTTCTGATCTGTTTAACTTTATATTATGAACCTATTTTATATAATGAATCATCATATCAATAATTATATCTCAAGTTGATTTTTTCTTTATTATTATTATTATTATTATTATTATTATTATTATTATTATTATTATTATTATTATTATTATATTTCTATTTGAGTTATATTAGGTTATATGTTTATTAAAATGAGAATTGTTTTTTTTTTCAAATGTACTTGAGTATTGAAAGCACATGCTTAAAATATGATGCAGAAAACACATTTGTTCGGTATTTATGGAAAGCTGGTTACGAAATAAAGCCAGTGCAGTATCAAGATCGCAGTGGCGTAAAAGCAAAACCAAATCCCAGTATATTAGATTGTTTCAGTTCAAAAGCATAAAGTTCATGATTGAAGTATCAGATGACAACAAAAACACTTCAGCATGCATGTGTAAACAGAAGGAGTAAAAAGCACATCACGTTAACTATATTACACTATAACGTCGACAAAGAAATAAAAAATAAATTTAACTGCCGTTGTAGAAACGGATACTTCATACTACATACCAGTGTTAAATAAATAGAACTGCCACAAGAATTTCAGCTACAGCTATCCTCAGTTATTTATGGTAATATTATCTGAGCATTTGTAATTACCATTGTTTGATTGGCTTATTGTCCGCAATTATACCTGTGTGTGACATAACGAGGCTCCGAAAAGTACACGGTTGAGGAAATTGTACCAGTCAGCTGTATTTGATCGTTTAAGGCAAGAGCTGGCATGGTTCTCAATCATTAGTTTTGTTAAGTTGAAAATACAAGCAACTGTTTGTGTTTACCATGACGGGTTTCGTTGCAAATTCGTTCATTTTCAAGTCTGTTTAACTGAATGATTCTGTAATGCATACAAAATGTTATACTTTGTTAGAATGCTTTATTGTAATCTCCAACTACAAATATTAGTATACAAAAAGAATCATCCAAGAAGTATAACCCATCTCCCAGTATATATAATTTAATCCAGTTTGAGTCCCTTTTTAACATTTACGGTTGGTGCTAGAGCCTTAATGTTCGATACTTCTAAAAGTACAATGGTTAAACTGGTTATTGTATAGAATATGTGGAATATAATAATTTTCTTAAACATATTTACAAACAGTTTATACGTTTGCATTACGTTTACGTTAATAATGAGAAAGTAATAATGAGAAAGAAACACGTTAATGTACGGTAGTGTTGCATAACATGTTTCCTTGCCGACTGACTGCGGAAAAAGAGCCCAAGTTTACCAGAATATTTTGTATTCCTTGGCAGACCATGTTGACAATGTAGCACACATTAATGGAAACAAATCCTGACACAATCAATTTAATGATACTTCAAAAGCCACTGACATACATTTACGTCGGGTAAAGTGTGACGTCAGCCGAGGAATTCCTATGACCGATTATAATGGCGTAACTTTAATTTAACGAAACGGATCTACCTTGTCTTTTTTGTTAATATTCATCTTCAAATCAGTCACCTTGCAAATAAAAAATGAAATTAAATTAAACCTAATCAAATTGAAATTAAAAACAGCTAATAGTGTAGTTGTGAGAGACTGAAATGAAAAAGAGACGATGTTAAAACAAATGTGAATCAAATAAAATGAAAAAAATCAAACTCAAATATGAAAACTGTCAAGTATTTAAAAATGGTTCTTAAAACAAAATGAGAGAAAATAAAATAGACATTTTTTATGAACAAAGAAACGAAAGTATAAACTTATAGCAATGGAAATAATAATACACAATCTTATGAATTGTCTAGAAGGTTTAAAAATGAGAAAATCTAACTTATAGCAAATCCTAAAAGAATCCATGAGAGACATTAGTCACAAATCTAGCATAACCCCACATTTCTCTCAGTCCATAACTAATAGTGCAGACACATAGGTTTATTCTTATTCTCACTATTGTTTATGTAGGTCAAGATAATTTGCATCATATGATTCAATATAATCTTGCAGCAGGATGTATTGGACCTTTAATTAGTTTCTGATATAACACACACACACACACACACACACACACACACACACACACACACACATAAAAAGTGCGTGCAATAGTTACCAAAACTGGTGTGTATACATTTTTTTGTTTAATTTTTGTGACATTATGCTATCACGATATAAATGATTAATCATTTAATTTTCGCGGAGGCAGTGGGCTTGGATTTTGTTTTCGAGCCTGTTAAAATTCTTTTCCATTTATCTTAAGATTTTATTTTTTTAACCAATAAAATGAATAACAATAATTTGTTTTCTTTCATTTATGTTATGAATTATAACAATAAGGTTATTGTCAAGCTGAGAGGAGAATATTTTCTACAACAAAATAAAACATGACCACCCAACCTCTAAATTAAATTGTCGGTCAATAAACAGTATGAACCAGTTTTCTGTTGAAAGATGTAAACACAACTTCAACATTTATGATCGTAATAAATAAGAAAATAACATTTTGTGGAAAATATGGACATCTCATCAAAGAGTAGGATAACAAAAACTATTGTTCATAACAAGCAACGTATATCACATAGTTTCGGACAGCACAAGCAGTGGAGATCTGAGGTGTGGGCATCTAACAATCTAATACAAATCAGATCGCTACTGTCCTACATGAGGAACTTACCTCGACTACTTAGGTGTCATGTTCAAGTCACCAATATTATTACCATAATCACTAATTTTATCAACTAATAAGACGATATATCTTGACGTTTGGGAAACTGAGCAATATGGATAAAGAACAATAATTTGTTCCGAACGACTCAGTTCACGTCAGATTTCTGAAAGCTGCATTTTATCGACTAAATCCAAGGTCACCATACTATGACCCCTAACCGGTCACAGTCAGATCTCCGTGTCGTACAAAGGAGACATGATTTTAATGAATTTGATCTATCGTTACTTGTCAATCATGCTGATCAAGTAACCAAGCAGCAAGCATAAATTAGACAAATCTGCAGACAGTGCTGTTTAAAGGCATAGACACGCGAAGCACGATCCTAGGACCCCCGCGTCGGTTAGCAGCTTAGTACTATATTAATAAATTTAACAAAATGACACACATGCACATGGAACTGCGATACAATGCTTTATATCTGAGAATGAGAGACTGATGCACAATTCTGGTTACTTTCAAGGTTAGAGTTTGTGCCTAGGGCCCCCAAACTTCTTAAAACGGCTTTGCCAGCAGACATTGCTTACGTCCGCCATTTTCCTCTAACAAAATGCAATAATGAATTGATTATTATAAGTAAGAACAATTTATGCAGTGTGTTGGTGATTTCTCGATCTATAAGGGTGAGGAAAAAAATGCAGTGGGATCATTGTAATTCAGATTCTCGATATCCTAATCGTCTAAATGGAGGAATTAGACTTATTCTTATCCGAAACATAGATAAAACTTCGATGGATAAAGCTTTTTTTGTGGTCGCGTGTACGATTAGTTGAATATGGAAACAACTGATGTCCAATCGATGGCTTGATGATTCAGAAAAGAATTGAAATTGAAAAATATATGTAAAAATAAAAGTTTCTCGAATATAGGTGGATAACCCCTCAACTTTCGTACTTTGATTTTTCTATTTTTCTTAAATACAAAGCACTGTTCCACAAACCGCATTATTTTAAGGTTTGAAAATTTACAGTTTAATGTTGGTTTGTCCCAAAACCAATGATGTCTCGTCTCGATTTTTCAGACTTTAAGTGATTCTTTCCTTTTTCATTAGGCTGATAGAGGGGTGGGGATACAAACATGTAATAATACAAAAATACAAAAACAACGGTTTCAGATATTATCGTCCGATATATTAAGCATGCATTTACATGTTTTCCTTAACTGACGTCATATCAAAATTCCATCTGACGAGCATAGTAGAACTTTCAAATTATTATGTACAGCAGTATACATCAAAAAAGCAATTTTTTACGATTTTGTTATTAGTTTTTAATTCATTTTCTTCCACGGCAGCATGAACATAAGCCTTATAAAATTAATAAGGATAAGCTTATATTCTAAATACATTAGTATCTTTTGGAGCGAATTTCCTTGTACATGAATATGTTATTGGACAGCTTTATATTGATTTTTATTATTTACTGATATAAAACTCTTAGGTTATACTTGAACTACAAATATAAATATTGTCTGCTGCAGTATAATTTATGAAATTTTGAAATTTTACATTTTTAAGAATAATGCAAATAATTTTTAATAAATATATCACTTAAGGACACACGGTACTAATGGTATGGAAAAATGGGAACCAGCTTAGAAATGGGTAAACACTTGATAGAGCATATATGGATTTGACTGGCCAGAATTGGTTCATAGTGTAAGTTATGTTTTAGGAAGAAGACTATTTTGAGAGCTTATCTTAGATGTAAGTGAAAAGGAAAACAATAGAGACGTTGTTTTATTAATGAAATTCCAGTCTTTTAATAATCTTGTGTTTGGAACACTCAGTACTAAAACCAGCACATATCATTATATCTTTTCCTCTATACAAAAGCTGACATCCAGGTTTCATAAATACTAATAAATATAGGTTTGATCATGGGCACTGAGAAATTTAAAGTTGTTGAATTTTTAATATCATGGTGTTTGCATAGGTTTACTACAGAAACTGAAGTAGTACCGTGAGTCCTATAGACAGTTACAGCAATACAGTGACTCCACATATGCAAGTGTAATTAATATTACTATAATTGCAATCCAATGATTCTATTTTTGGTAACATGCAAAAGTAATACCTTCTGTAAATCGCAGTGTATCTGTCAGTGGAATATTAAACACATATTCAGATATATCAACAGCTGCCAAGAAGGGGATGGGGGAACAGAATTAGTACAGTGAGTCCTTAGACTGAAATAAATTTCTTTGCCAAATACTGTACTGTTTTTCGGAGGTTAGCAGGGCGTCATGTTACGTGATTTGGTAGGCGGAGCAATCTCTCATCTCGCATAAGGTCAATTAATGCAACCGGAGAACGAGATTCCGCCAACCATCGATGACAGAAAATGAACTTTGCACGTCTATTCTGTGCACCAGACTAGTGTAACTAATGTCAAGTTTTCATTCTTTCAGATGGAAATTACCTCGTCGCAACTGACCTTTTACTTTGTTACTTTATAATCATCTTAACGTGAACAGAAATTAGAATATAAATGTGTGTAACAGATTCATACTACACAAATCGTCATATTGCTTCATTATCTCAATAGACAGCATTCAGTGAGTTTCCGTACTGTGCTACGTTACCTACTTAACTACAATCTATTCAAACAGGAAACTAAACTGAAAGTCTCACTACCTGGCTAGATGAGTTAAGCTCTAGATCCGTACTGGCCCCGTGATAATGTGAGGTAAGTTTCACTCCAAGTCTTTTTGAAAGGATAAATCAAAGATGAAACAAAAACTCGGAAGAATGAATTGTAATTATTTTAAAGTCTTACGTTCAACGAGGTGAGATCTGATCAAGTTAAAGAGATAATATGGTACGACAAAATTCGGCTACACTAGGATACAATGTAACAATAAAACAATAGAAATAATACAAATTTAGAAATAAATGGATCATATACTCAATGCAAACTACCCGAATACATTGATATTTGACATTTCACGCAGTATTTGCGAGTTTGATTTTTTTTTCTGCTATTGATGATATGGAATATTAAGCAGCTCAAATCTATATACACATACAATTTAATTTGGTTATCTATCTTTATTTCATTATTGCACTTAGATGAAACTTGCCTCCATAGGTTAATATATTAACTCCTATCATCACCAATGTATACAACGTCACGTCTATTTTAGACATACATGTGCCATAAAGCGTAGTTTAGACATATATGGGCCATGACACATAGTTTAAACATATATGGACCATAACGCCTAGTTTAGAAATATATGGGTCATAACGTGCACAACTTGGTCGAGTTAGTTTAAACATATGGTTGATATAAGCTTTATATCGTACCAAAAATACTTCTTTGGATGTGAATGTTTGTCATTACTGATTTCCCTGATTTTGGTACACTCAAAGTTTCAAACTAATTTTATGACGAAATAGTATATAAGAGGCAGTTTAAATATCCAGATTACCGATTCTGTTCTTAAAGCACATATTGCTGTTCACATACAATTGTTAAAATTTCGAAACACAAGTTTGTGTTTTTATTATCAAGGGATAATATGTGGAAATTGGGCAGTGATACTTGGTAACTTACTCGGGAAAGGGTTAATTGTCAATCACCTCTCAAAACACATGCCTATGAAGGAGCAAGAGTTTGTTTGTCAGCATAACTGATATTAAAACTAGGCCTATCTAATGATGGCCTGATGAATACATGTCGCTACAACACAACACTCGAGCTAACCTGGTATGGCCAGGGAGCATCTAAAAATGTCTGGTGAGTCAATGTACATCTAACAAAATTACAGGGCTACGTCGTTTTCGCTTACCTCATCAGTCAATGAACATCTAAAAAAATATCACAGGGCTACTTCGTTTTCACTTTCCTCACAGAAGACGGTGAAGTTTACATTTTTAGGCGACTTAATCACCCACTTCGCCTGGTAGCGTAACCCCTGTACGTAGAATATTTCAACACTGGCAATCGACCCCCAGTAATTCCCACTGCCTAATAATCCGCCATGGTGATTTGCTTCTTATATAATACTGACACTTTCAACTCCTATTTCTGCACATTTATAAGAACGGAAATGACTCTACCAAGATCTAAATATTCGCTTTCACCCTTTAGTTATTAAACATAAAATACAGAAAAGTAAATTTGTCGTTTCAAATATTAGTAATATATAATAATTTGTCATTTAAAACAGATTGCATAATGATCTTGGTACTAAGAGTCTAGAGCCCCTGTACATAATATATTTGTTGTTTTGTTTTGTTTTTTTGCGGGGGGGGGCAGTAATTGTCGGTTCGCAATGTTTGTTTTTTCACTGGATTTTGGCTACAAGTTTGCTCTCTATCTTTTGCAGGCCAGTCATCATCTTTGTGTTAGGTTGACAACTCATTCATTCACAGCCAGTACTCCTTGACACACAGTTAGAACAACATCATGGCTACAGCAACAGCAAACAATTATGCTTGCAGTCTGCTCCAAGTTGGTACCCTGGAACTGGAAGAGGAAGGTATGTGATATAAAAATAATATAAAGCATCGATTGGTATAAATGTTTTTCTTAATATATTAAGGGCAAAACAAATATCATCCTCAAAATTTCAAGATGTTGGAATCTAAACAACATAGTCATATTTGTTTCGTGATTTGAGATAGATAATGATACTTTTCAATAAAACTCTAAAAGCATCAATGCATAAAACACTAATGTAAACATTTGAATGAGCAATCTGACATACATTGCAGTTCACAAAATTGGATGTAAATAAGAATTAAAATAATTATTATGTAAGAGAAATTAATTCATAACGCCAGTTTTGATTAATCTTAATATTATCAAAATGGCGTTTAATAAAATTTTTCTCAAAACAAACTGTTTCAACTGTCCTTGTAATTGTACCTCTACGTAGACTTTCTTTCTCAGTTCTGTATTTAAGTTTTGTTTCTACTAATAATAAAGATTCCGTATTAGGATAACTTTCTAATATGTTTTTACTATTTATGAAGTACAGAATCAATTTCCACTGGTGATGTTTTTGAGAAGGGAAAATTATTGTAAAGACTATATGGCCTATAAAGACAAAGGCAGAGTTGTTCTCACTGTATTGATGTGCAATATAGAGGTACCGGTAAATGAAGACTTCAAGATATCAGTTGAATGGTTGATTAAACAATAAAAGTTTAGAAAACCTGTAAATGATAACAGGATATGACTATATCTTCTTAAATTAAGTCCCCATAAACATCGTAGAGGAGCAAAAACATATCCCCTTGACAGTACGCGTACATGCAAAATATAACAGCAGAGATCATTGGAAAAAAATGATATCATTTGTTCATATACAGCTGGAATACTTAACAATAAAGTTGCATAAAACTGCTAAACGATTATATATAATAAAGCGCAAAATATTTGTAACATCATGTATAATAAGCACTTGGATACTTAGATAAACAATCTGATCTTTTTTGAGAAGAAACTTAAAGAAATATAGAAAATATGCATTATGTTGTGGGGGGGGGAATATAGTAAAGGAAACAATAACACGGTATCAGAATTGTCCATTCCGGAGGTTTGTTTCACAAAGAATTCAAGTAATCAGTCTCCTAAATTGACGTAAATAGTAATCTAACCACGTACAAAATAATTCGTCATATATATGAATATAAGTTATTCTGTGCACTTTAATATAATTAATATAAGTGTATATCCAAGTATTTTATATATTGTCTTGTATATGTGTGCTGATTTGTATCACTTTATTTTTCACAGCTGACTCTGACACGTGGTACAAAGGTCTTGCAGTTCTGTCTCCGGACAAAGTAATGGTTGTAGACTTCTCGAAGAGTAATCTCTCTCTTCACATAATCCCGTATGGAGAGTTACTGGCCGTATCAGACAGACTCAAGTATCCCCAGGATATATGTATATGCAATGTACATGATAATGAAATCCAAATAGCGGTGAGTCTGTTTAATGCTAAGATAGAAATCCTGTCCATCAAATCTACAGGTCAAACATCTGCCATAACACGAGGGAGGACATTAGATGTAACGACAGGATTTGATAAATGCCGAGGAGTGAAATATTTGAATGAGAAACTACTGATCAGTGGTCAGAAAAGGAATAGCATATGTTGGGGCATTGTATCATTTAAAGATGGACACGTGGACGTAGTTCACAAGATCTGTGAATGGGCGGGATACAGTTCGAGTTACTTGTCCATAAATCCTCGTGATGATAGCATGGTTTATATCTCATGTCAGGCTGACCAGTACAATACCGGTATTCATGTATTTAGAAATTCTGAACGGGAGTTTCTATACCAACACGATGAGCTAAAATTTCCCAGGGGAGTGACTGTAGACACACAGGGATTTGTTTTTGTATGCAACGAGAAACCTGCCTTAATTCATCAACTGACCGAGAAAGGTCAACTAATGACTATATACAGGGAAGAAATACCATCTAATCTCCTTGCCATATTCTGGGAGAATAAGCAAGGACATCTGTACGTTACAAGCTCTAGAAGTAAAGTGATCACTATATTTAGACCTACGTATTCACGTCAACAAGGTAATCTCTGTCTCTTATTTTTTTTACGTGTACGTTCGTATCACAAGGATTGCAATTAATATTTAGAGAGCAATTTGAAGATTTTTTTATAATTTATAACTTTATTATCAAGATAAACAAGCATAAACTGTGTAAAATATCATCAAAAATAGGTGAAATTCGAAAAAGGAAATATTAATAATAATTTCTTCAGAATAGTCATTCTCTTCATTAATAGAACTTTCAATTTTATATTTCACAGTAAATAAGCTTCACGTAAAAAAAAATGTATCATACAAATTGATTTTCTCTACAGTTCGTAGTTCTGAATTTAAATATGTAAATCTTGATAAACGATCAGAATCAAGAACTGTAAATCGGTTGTTTCTAGGTCTAACATATTGACTGAAGCCATTATACATTAGTCATATTAATAGATTTTTGTCTTTATCAACATAAAACTAGTTGCAGAAAATGTTTCAATCTTCGCACGAAAACTGAGTCAGGAAATTTAGCTATTGTCTGTTATGAAATTATATTAATTTATATAGTTGTTGTTGTTATTTTAGTTATTAGTATTACTATAAAGGAATTTTTAACTGTTTATTGTGTTGTTAGTGGTATTATATTTGTCAGCTTTGGCCTACATTTTTCCAGGAGTTTATAAAGTGCGGGCAGAAACGCAATAAGTCTATCCATAGGGTATGCAATGTCAGATGTTTTGTGATTTATATATATATATGCAATGTCAGATATATTTATATATATATGCAATGTCAGATATATTTATATATATGTATGCAATGTCAGATGTTTTGTGATTTATATATATATATATATATATATATAGGTATATTGCATATATATATATATATATATATATATATATATATATATATATATATATATATATAGGTATATATATATATAGTTTATTTGTTTGTATATCAATATTTTAATATATCGGTATTAAAATAATTTCAGACCCAGATATTCCCCTAGAAATCTTACGAATGGATGAAGCATCCCTTCAAATATACAAAGAGGCTCTGCTTGATGGAAAAGAGAAAACCTATGATATCAGGGTAATGGTTGTTGGGCATTATGGTGTCGGTAAGACAGCACTAACAAAGCGTCTTCTTGGGGAAGAAGTTGATATTTTTGAGAGAAAAAGCACAGAAGGAATTGATGTACACGTGGATTGCTGTAGAATCTCACTAGACACGTGGGAATGGTCAGCGCAAAATAAAGGTACGACACCTAAAAGCATAACTTCTAGGGCCAAGTGGGAATATGGTAACGCTATGTATTTCTCATGTCTTTCTCATCATGCTCCTGCTGTCATATTGATCAACATTTTTTGTGCAAACTTATTTTCTTTAAATGGAAAAGCGGGACCGGAATCAAGTGATAAATATATTTTACCAGATTCATGGTACAGCTACAGAACCAAACACATCTTACGAAAATCAAACAAAAATATTGTCGAACCAGTTTTCTCCGAATATAAATAGAGCACTTTGTCATTTGGTTTCTTATCTTCATCCATACAATATAATAATCGGAACATGGGATAAAACTTACTAAAGACTTCCAATAAAACGAACTTCTAAATTAATTGATATTCCTTTATTAAAAGTTAGTGATTATTTTAGATAATGCAGACTGGTTGTTTATAATATCATTATTCTCATTAAGAATAGTTAAAATCCGATTGTAATATACTATTATAATTTCAAATTTCTTTTTGCAAAGCAAACGCTTCGTAAACATCATTCATTGGAACAAAATTGGTCTCCATCAATTTATAGGTGGACTCATTAGCGAGGTGTGTTTTCCATCAAAATCTGTATTTATAAGTATGATGTGTTTGTACAATAACTTCTAATTAGAATGTTAATTCATTCATGTTTTTCACTGCATCGTGCCTTACTTGATCTAAAGGAATGGTCTTCTTGTAAGTTAAAAACACTTTTTCATGGTGTTTGATGAAAAAAATATTTATTTATTGTTTCAGAAGTTTGTCGAAATGTATGGAAGCCTTATAATGATCATTCAAGAAGTATTTTCCAAAAAACGTTTTCTGCATTTAAACTGTGAATTTATATTTGATTCTTTGAAAATGATATTTTTTTCTTCAGTAACTTCTCATGTACAAAATGTCACTTAGTATCAACTTTTGTTTTCAGAAGCTGATAAATACTCTAGATTACAACGCCTTGTAACCTTTTTAAAACACAAAAGCACTCTTGACATCAGTCCTGAAGGACACAGCGAGATCATATATCAAAGGGAGACAACACCTGTAATTAATGTTAGAACAAATATTGAAGAAAGTGTCACTGACAACGAAGATGTTTCCACTAGTTCAGAGCCATACACTAAACAAGAAACAAAACATCGTAGTGGAGACAATGTCCTCAGACAAGGAATAAAAAGAAAGTATTCCAGTGAATCTGTGGAAAGAGATTCAATGATAGAACTGCTCCAGTTGGTAAATGAAAATGCTGCTAAACTGGAAAAGATCAGACTGGAGGCCGCTTTGCTGACGGTGTGGGATTTTGCTGGCCAGTATGTGTTTTACACGACTCATCAAACGTTCCTGACGAGTCGTGCAATATACCTATTGGTCACAGATCTCAGTCAACATTTGTCGGATATTGTTATTGATAACGAATGCTTTTTCGATATCGATGGGATTAAATTGTGTAAAGTTCATGGTAAGTTTATTAAATAAAGCTTGGGTCTGAACATTTTATTTTGCAGTAATTTTGACTTAAGAATCATAAAGATTTACTGAAATATTTTGTAGAATAACTCTAATGAATCATGACGAGATTTGTACTTATTTTTGTTTTCAGATGAAACCATTATGGTTCTGCTCTATAGTTATTAGGTAGTTTTAAAAGCAGAGAAGGTATGAGGTGACGCTATGTGCATTTACAACATGCACAGTGGATTGAATGTATGCGTACCCATATGCTATTGTCATGCTATATACTTTAAATTTATTTAAATGCTTTTTTAGCGTGCTGTCTGAAACAGCTTGCTGATCGGAATAGCTTATTACATGCGCTCGAATAATGAATCTAAACTAGCCCAAAGCAGTTGTTCAAATAACCAAAAGGAAATTTACCAAAAGTGAACAATACTAACTTAAGAATGAGCAATGTATCAATTATAAAAAATAGATAATAAAATTTGGAGAAAAAAAACCCGGCAATTCTTTTTGGTTCCAGTTTACTTCTGAAGTCCATGATATGAAAGACCAAGTTGAGATTGCATTCTTTTGGTGTAAGTCCGTAGGGCTAACCTGTATACTCTATAACCCAAATTATACCCATCTATGAAAAAAGCCAAGATAAGCAGTGAGTAAAATATTGGTAATTCTTGGTATTTAAACAATTTGCCTGTGCAAAATACAAAACTATAAATTGGAACTTTAGAGAAATATAAGAATTTTTCATATCATTATGCATGACTTTCTCAATAAAATGGTTCATATATATTAATACTATGAATGTATATAAGCTAGTTATGCCTATGTTACACCTGCGTACAGTGTATCCTTTATTGCAGTAATGTGTGCGAAATGTCCTTGATTAAGGTGTCATTAAACATAAAAATAAAATCAATTTAATATTAAAACTATTGGATAAAATGAAAGAAAAATATGAGAAAAGTTATTATTTTAATTTATTTGTAATGAAATTAAGGACAAAATTACAACAAAGCAGATTTGGATTCCTTAGCAAGATGTTACCATTTTCTAAAAAGACTTTCATCAAGCAATGTAAATGATCAGCATCTTAAGATCCAATGACCTTAATCGTAATCCACATAAAAAATAACAAACTGAATATTTTACGCAGGCATCCATCAACGGGTTTTGGTGGGTTTTGTTCTTGTTATTTGTTTGTTTTTTAACTTATGGCGGATCTGTCAAAATATTTATACTACTTTCTCCTTTAAAGAATTGAACAGAAAAAAAGGGGGAAAAAATACAACATTCTGTATCCCGCCAAATAGCAATATATCAAGAATTTCCTCGGTAATGTTATACAGTAAACGCAATGTAGGATTAAATATATTTTTGCATCACGCCTTAACAGAGAGTATAGTCTCAAACTCTCAGGCACTAGTTTTCTTTTTCATCTACTCAATCTGTACAACTAATATGCAAAGTTGTGAGGAGTACTTCGATAAAACATGATTAATAAGGTGATATATTTTATGACGTAATTACAAAATGTGGTCTCTGCTATTTCTACAATAGGATTTGATGCGGAAAACAACTATTTACTTTTACTTTGCAATTTATTTATTTGTCATTGTCCTTTTCTAGAATTCGTGGAGGTTTGGCTGAACTCCATACATTCCATTGCACCATTCCCAGCAGTTGACATTCCACCTGTGATTCTGGTTGGCACTCATTTAGATAAGATACCACAGGTATGTTAAGGAACTATTCAATAAGGTGATTCGTTTTTTTATTCTTATTTTCGCTTTCTTTTTTGGAGGGGCAAGTAGGGCATCAGCTGTACAGTTGCAACTATAAATTATAGTCATCCAAGAAGTATGTCACAATAACCTAATTTTCATGCAGTGTTGTAACAGATCAATATGCTCCTTAAAAGTACACATAAATATATTATGCACAAAATATCTCACTGTTAAAATATGCTGAAAGGTATAGTCATGTCTTATCAGATTTTTAAAAAAACTGAATGCAATTTTAATATTTTAATATCATGCGTCATTTTCCCTCTAGGGATCTCGGCAGAGTGTAGTTGATAGATCATTTCAGCAAATTCGCTCCATCCTAAAAGATCAGCCTTCAAGATTCCACCTGACGAACGATGACTTTGCTATCGATAATACCAAGCGTGACCCTAGGCTGGAAGACTTGAAAAGAAAAATAATCGATCTGGCTAGGAAGCAGCCACATTGGGGTCAGGAAGTACCTACCAGATGGCTTCTCTTGGAACAAGCGATAATGACGCTGAAAGCCTCGGGCACCAAGGTACAGAGAAAGGAGAAATATAGTTTAAATATCTGATGATATTAGATGTAACCTCCCAACATATTGCTCCTGTTATTTACATTTTAGCCCATATGATCAACAAATAAGGTACCACTCCGGTGGCCTAGATGTGAGAGTGCTCTTCTCGAATGCGAGAGGTCGCGGGTTCTAACCCCGGCCGAGTCCTACCAAAGACTATACAAATCGTACTGACAGTTGCCTCGCTTGACGCTCAACATTAAGAGGTTAGTGTTAGGAATGGTCGGCCTGGTGTCAGGTTAGTGTGACTAGGTGGGTCATGATGCGATATGTCTGCGACAAGTTGCTCCAATGCCAGACATCACTATAAACTGCCACACTACAGCCATCGTAGCGATATAACTGGAGAAACCTGTTAAAGCTATGTTAAAACTCTAAATAACACACACACACACACATAATGTGATTGTGCAAATGTATGTTGTCCAGTTATGTTGCCTGTACGTCGTGTTGTTGTTATCTATCATCTGACCCTCAGAAGAAAATGCCGCACAAATTGACATTTATCTCTTTTGTCAGATTCAGCGTAATATTAAGTAACCTACCGTCTTTTAATGCTCCACTTCATGAATGACGATGTCGTTTTAATGAATCTACAGAAACAATCATGCAATATTAATTCATTCTATCCCATTTAAAATGTTTCGGAAACATAACTATCATATTCTTCCCATAGTCGAATTGACCTTACTTTCCATACAGCTGCCATGGAAACCATATGTAAATTCATTAATTGCCATTCGTGACTGTACCTTTGCCTCCCGTTATATTTTCACATAGTTTTAGAATATAAATTGTTATCATATTATGTACGGATGTACGGTGTACGGATGATTGTATGGACATTTCATGGTAACATATTATTCTGTTTGTGCAGATATATCTACCAAGCATCTGCCAAGTATCTGCCAAGCAGGAGGGTAATGCATCAAATGTTGTACACATACACAGCTCTACAATGAGAGAATTACACGGTCCACATTAATAATTGCTCCCATCTGACGTACAAGGTGTCTGTTTCATTAGCCTGCACAAAATATAATTATATCCGCATTTGTCTTTCACTATTTTGTAAGATATAATCTAGCATAAAGTATGTATCAGCTTCTTCTACATTCAGAATGATTTTCATGTTGAAGAGTTTGTAAAAGAAAATGGGGGGTGACTTGTTTGTCTTAAACCATATAACAGAAAGAAAGTAAATCATCCGTTTTATGTAAGATTCAGCATAAAGTTCAAAAAGTGAATAGTTAAGAAACATTTTTAGTATTATGAATCATATCCCAAATATTCCTAACTGTCCCATCACAAATCCAAACGGAAAGAATCTTCTGAAATGAATTCTAAAAGTCCTGAATGTCTTGATGTACCACGAATGATATAATTCACAAGGTCTTTTAATGCATCTTATATAATTCCAAAGTACTGTTTTAGTTCCAAAAGTTAATTAGCACTTTCTAATTCTAGTGAAAAATTTTAATATATATTTCCCCTCAAATTATATATGAATACAACTGCAAACTATGATAATAGTTTCATAAAGATTGATATTATACATGAATGAAGACTTTGCAACAAAACCTTTATGAGGGAACATAATATTTTTGGAAATTGATCATGTCTAATTAAAAATTCCGTCATATTGTAAACAAGTTTGCTGCTAGACTATTCTGATCTCAAATGACGATTATCTTAAAGTATACTATACAATCTGGGACAAAAATGAAGTACACAGTAGAAATATACACAACATTTTATTGACATTTATCGTGGACATATTGGTGATAGTTTTGGAACGAAATAGTAAGCAATTTCTTAAAATGTGTTCATAGATCATGGTCAGGGAGTGTTAGTGTAAAATACTACACGAATCCAATGTATAAGTCCATACTCTAAGTTTTCTTTCTAATTCCTACTGTAAGATTATAGTTTTACATCCTTATTTTAGATCCCCACTCTGTTCACTAAAAGGAATAATACTAAATAGGTTGCCTTTATTCCTTTTCTTTGTGTTAGGTAGTTGACCTCAGTGTTGTCAGGGAGCTGAATCAGAGAGGATCCGTACCGATAGAGACAGAAAAAGAACTTGATCTCTTTCTCAGATTCCAGCACGAAAAGGGCATAATCATCTACTTCAGGTGAATCAATGTCCATTTTGTCCATATTCCGAGGTCATTGTCTCATCTACATTTTTTGAGAAGGAAAGGTATTTTAAACAAAAAAAAGAAACAATAGCAAGTTTATTTACGATATTCTCAAACGTAAGGTTTCCTAAATTAAACTACTCAATGCCTTCAAGAGTTTTATTTGCAAGCTACTTTGCGTATTTAATGTACATATTACGCACATAAATTATACACACATCAGGGTAATGTATTGGAAATTGTTAGCATGAGATTGTGTATCAATTAAATCAGTAAATATTAATGTGTATTATACATCTATTTATTTAGGTTTTTTGACCTAAATTGGGGTATGGTTATTTTCTTTTGTGTTTTTCAGAATTTATGGTAATTAAGAAACTTATATGAATGTGTCTTTTGCTTTTGTTAGTTTAATTTGATTTATGTTGTTTTGTTTTGTTTCTTTTTTTTGGATTTTGTTCTTGGCTCATCTTTTTAACGGTGTTATATCTTAAAATCACCGACAATTTCAGATGCCGATCTCATTAGCGATGGTTCGTTTACTATGGTGTGTTTCTTCACATGGCATTTCACATGTTCCTTTGCATGCAAAAATCTGAATAAATTCAAATAATAATAATAACAATTGTCCATAGTAAGTAGATAAATAGCGGCACATTTTTCCTATGAAAAGCAAATTAAATAAATCCGGATTTATTGATTTATTGGCTTAATGTGTGTGTGTGTGTGTGTGTGTGTGTGTGTGTGTGTGTGTGTGTGTGTGTGTGTGTGTGTGGAGAGAGAGAGAGATTTGTTTCTTCAAATACATAATCGACTTATAGACAATTGGTTCTTCAAATGGTATCCAGTCTCAGTCTTTCTATCGCTGGTCTTCATGCATTGGTTCTTCTAATTTCAATCTGTAATGTCGCCTAGCCCCTTACGTCATGAATAAGCGCGTGCGTGCAGAGTCGCGGTGGTGATTTGGGCGTTTACCTTCTTCCAACGCGGAGCAGCATGAAAGGGATTAAAGTCTCATAGTACCAACTCAGCTCCCACATTAAAACTATGGAAACTCTGTGATATGAATATGTAATGCCTTAATTTCTGAATACTCGTGATCCTACCTAATGTTTTCAGTATAGACCCATCTTTGATGCAAGTTTATAAGGGAAAAAAAGGCATATGTCCAGAGGCATTTATTATCTATATGTGTTTGAATCGTGTTTTCAATTCCGCACCAAAAGAATTAGGTGCTTATTTCAGTAATGAGTGTTCAAAATTCAAGTCTCTAAACTGCTGAAATTCCATTTATAAAACATCGTTGCTATTTTTTCTGTTGCAAACATTATAGGTACTGAAATTTTAATTTGCTAATCATGGTCAACCAAATCGATATGCTAGCATGATCTATTTTATCCTCATCTACTTCTAAACTCGTTCCCATTATTCCTTATAATTAGTAACGTGAGTCCTAAACTCCCCCACCCCGACGCATGGAGAAATGCAAATAGCGCTAGCTGTACTGCACTGCAACTGTCATAAGGGTGCTGAAGATGAAGTATTTTCTGCTTAAAATGTAGGCTTCAAGGATGACTAGTATTTACAATATTGTGGAAGTTATAACGACCTTGACAAGAAACAATAATTTAATTGGAGGAGTGTAGAGAAGAGTTCTTATGTGTTTTGTTGTTTATGCATTAATACCTTTCGGCGAACCTTTCAGTGCTAAAAGACTGAATAAGAAGATTGTGCTGGATCCAGAATGGTTGATTGATGCCCTAAAATCTCTAATAACGGCCAAGGCATTCATCTACAAGAATAATCCCGCAATAATTGAGAAGTGGGAGGAGTTTGAGAAGAATGGCAAGCTTAGTCCAGATCTTATTGGTTTGTAACGTTTTAGTATTTAACATACTGTTCACTTTCATAAAAGTAATTCTTTACCATGTGCCAATCGTTTCATATATTTGTTACCTTTATATAAAATTTGAAAAGTAAAACGATTGTGCTAACGATGAACCTATAATTTTAACAGTATATAATTGAATAATGATCGCTCTCTTTCACAAAGAAACAGTGACAACCCCAGCCCCGAAATAAATCGCAAATGTGCTTATATATGTTCAAATTGCATTTAATATTTTTCAGATTAAGCTTTCTATATTTTCTTCTGATTATATTCTTCAATTTTGGATTTAAAACTAAATAAACGATTCAAAACATACTTGTGTGATGCAGAAAGGACTGTATGGTTGACTTCAATGTGTGCGTGTCAGAGTTAGCCAGTCTATGACCTTGAATTACTCAGATGTCAGATAAATTCCAGGTGATTATTATATAGAAATATAACAGAAATATAATTTTCTATAACTATTGTTTGCTTCAGCTTCTGTTTGTTTTTTTTTTCTTCTTTATTTTCTCATTTTCAAAACTAACCAATAAATTAATTTTTGCGGGTTCTGCCGCCTTTAGGAAATGTAATACCTGTGATTTATTCCATCACTTGGTTGATTCCAGTGTTAGTTGTGTTTACCGTGGTTTACCTTAGAGACATGGATAGGACTTGGAAACTTATTTTCAAAGTTTTACTTACCCATATTTCCTTGTAATGGGGGTCCCGGCGAGTGGTGACATACCACCTCTAACTGCAAGGATTTAAAACTATGGCTCAGTTTATATAAGTATGTGATAAAGTTTGTCAGTGCCTTCCCGTGGGTCAGTGATTCTTCCCGGAGTTTTCCCGGGTTCTTTATCCACCAAATATACTAGCCACCATGTATAGTCTATCATGAGCTAAAATTGGTGTTAACCCACAAAAACAACCTGTTAATTTTGTTTACTAACTTTCGTGTAGTCTGTCAATAACAGGTGTTAGTGATTTTCTGGGATTTAGATCTAATATTTAGTAAAATTTATGTCATTATCAACCTTTTAAAGATAAATAGGTGTTCCAAGACAGCGGGGAAAAAAGTAGATATCAACAACATCACTCACAATGGATGACAGTCAATATACTCACAAACATCACGAAAGCTGAATTATCTATGAATAAAATCGTGTCTTAACGCAATGGCCCTGCAAATGTTCCCTGACATTTTGCGGGCCAATCATCCGTTTAGAGAAATTTATTACCGCTTGTTAGAAGGAAAGTTGTGTATTAGGCTTGTAAAATAACTCTTTAGAGTTAATTTGGCTACTTATAAGAAAACGTTAGTATATTTAGTATAATCATCGTCAAAAGATGCAGTAATTAAAAAATAAAACACACAAGAGCATATGGTATGTTTGATCTGTTTCGAAGGCGCGTCTCTTGTTGTTATGTCTATTATTTCATTCTGCCTCTAAAGTAGCGTGTCCCTGTTTGAAATTCTTCATATATTTAGTTACTATCTTAATTGCTACGCTATGACTACAAACGAGCATGGTAAGATGGTATAATCTTGTGTAAATTGTTCTGCTACAGTAACTACAATAATCCACATAGATTATTTTTCGCAGTAATATACAGTCGAACACAAAGTATATATATATATATATATATATATATATATATATATATATATATATATATATATATAGAGAGAGAGAGAGAGAGAGAGAGAGAGAGAGAGAGAGAGAGAGAGAGAGAGAGAGAGAGAGAGAGATTTAACTGTTCTTTTGCTGGACTTGTTATTAATTTATTACTTACGGTAATGACATTATCCCCTTTCTTGCAACGACTGCGAAAACCCTGACAATGTGCTTTTTATTATTTAAAATTTATTTATTTATTTGAAATAATAAAAAAAACACAAAAATAAAAACGAAATATTTATCTGTCACATTGTTCAATTTCTAGATGCAGTTTGGACAAAGGAGACTAATGTGGATTTTTATGAAAATAAAGAACATATTTTGCAGCTTATGACACAGTTGAACATCATCGTTATGCCAAGGTCATTCAATGATAGTGGAGATGAAGTCAAGGTTAGTTAGGATAATATAATAATCTTTCATGAATTGAGCCTGCATGAGTTCATCAATTGTACTTTTTATTAAATTAGTTTTCATATAATATTTATGCTCACAGGTCAATAAAGCGGTTGTGAACACAGAAGAAAATATGATGGAAATTTTCTGATGCAAAGCTATCACTATGAACCCTATTTAAGAATAAAAATATTAATTTGGCTTCATTCAAAAAAGGATTATTAAGATGTTCATTAATTACACAGAAAAAAAACAACCAGTTAACACATTGCAAAATACCGTACTAATCAGAATAATTCTAAAGTAACAGTGAAATATCTTTTAAGATATTCTTCTATTGCCAGATGGAGACTTTCTACATTGCCCCATGCATGCTCCGTCAGGCAACGCCTAAAGAAGTTATTTGTCCTGAACTCAGTCCTCATATGGGGAGTACATCTGTCCTCTGCTGCATGTTTACGGAAAAATTTCTACCATCTCCTATTTTTCATCGGCTTCTTGCTGCATGCATGGTTCGGTGGCCTGTGGCTAAAAAGGAATCGGAACATCTCATCTTCTGCGGCTGCTCTGTCTTCGACCTTGACCGTTCTCACAGGCTGATATTGCACCTCAAGAATCATTGTATTTTTGTTAGGATCATTAGAATCGGAATACGGTTGACGACACCAATTTCAAAACTATGTATAGAAGTCAGAGAACATATAGACAAGACGCTCTCCCATATTATTGGGTACCTTGCTAGCAACCTCCACTTTCAATGGTTTTTACAGTGTCCAAGATCTGAGATAGAATGTCTTGAGAGCATGATCCCAGCTCTAGAGATAAAAGAAAATGCGGAACTGATGTGCAAATTTCATGGAAATCATGCTATTGAGTCATATGAGTTATGCAAATTCTGGTATGAAAACGAGGTAAGTAGTACGAACTATTGATTTGCGTACTTCAATTTCTACATGTTTCTTGGAAAACGAAGATCTTTCTCAAAACTAAAATGGTTCCAAAAAAAGTAAGCTGTCTCTTATTTTAAACAAAATTCTAGATTTGGCACAAAATTGAAAATGCGTGTGATTTAATTATTGGGATAATTTATTTGAAAAGTATACTTTGAACAAGTACATTTTAAAAATTTGTATTGTATGTAATTAAGGATATCCCTGCGGTATTGATCATGTCTAAGTACTTTGTGCAGTTATGTATCGCCCTGTAGTATGGATCATACGTAAGTAAGCTATGTAAACATGGAGAGATCATACCTAAGTACTATGTATAATTATGGATCGCAGTGTGGTGTGGATCATATGTGAGCTGTGTAAAGATGGATCACACTGTAGTAGAGATCATACTCAGGTACTTTGTGTTGTTGCG
Organism: Potamilus streckersoni; assembly: GCA_016746295.1. NCBI lineage: Eukaryota > Metazoa > Mollusca > Bivalvia > Unionida > Unionidae > Potamilus > Potamilus streckersoni. The sequence continues at coordinate 352,616 of JAEAOA010000557.1, forward strand.
GATCGCCCTGTGGTGAGGATCATACGTAAGTATATATGGATCGCCTTGAAGTAGAGATCATGCCTTAGTACTCTGTGGACTTATGAATCACTTGTAGTTTGGATCATATATAAGTACTCTGTAATTTGGATTGCTTTGTAGTATGGATTATATCTAAGCACTCTTTTTAATTCTGGATCGCTCTCTAGTATGGATCATAAGAAAGTCAGCTGTTGCATAAGATTTGGTACTAGGCTTTCACATGTTAGGTTACAACAATGAAATTCTTTCCATATCAGATATAATTTTTTAAATATGTAATAGATCCTAATTCAATTACTGCGACTGAAGAAGCAGTTATCATTCAATATTGCAAAAACTCTTTATATATATATATATATATATATATATATATATATATATATATATATATATATATATATATATATATATATATATATATTTCAGGAAGTCCGTGCTGCAATAGATCCTGGTAAGCAAAATATTACTCTTTCATATCTTATTGTTCTTGATATGGATCATGTACGTTTAACTTCTTTCGTGCTTTGCTTTGTTTTTTGAGTGAGTTTTAATACATATCGAAGTATTTTCTGTTTGATATAATATTAAAATCGGAAGTAATTGTACTAAACTTATTTACAGTTCTGCAGATGTATATCTTGTATGCAATAACAAATTAACACTCTTATTCACATCGTGTATCTACAAATGCATGTCTTAAAATTCATTGACCAAAACACTCTTATTCGCATGGTGTATATACAAATGACTGCCTCCACGTTGAGAAAGCGTGCTGAGTTTATTCACTATTTGCACTGAAAAGATAACAAGATTGTTTTGTATTGAATAAACCATTTGATTTGGTATCAAAATATATTAATTTGAAGAATTTATTGACTGACATACATCCACATTTACATGTTACTGAAAATAAATATATTGTAAAAAGTATGATTTATTAATCATTTTACAAGCACTTGAGGTTCATTTTCTTCATATACGTTCTCAAAATATTCCATTGAGGCAACTGAACTTCTTTCGAGTGCAAACTCCAATTAACACTTGTTAATTCAGTTGGGCTTTTTAATTTAATTGGTCCTTTCAATTCATTTGGGTGTTTTCATTCTCTATATTTTCAAACTGTAACAAAGGTTGCAAGTCAAGCTGTCTTTTAAGATCTAAAAGGACTATAGGGTTCCGAGCACTTAACATATTATGGTGCCCACCCTCAACAAAATGTAAAACTCAATAAAAACTATTTAAAGCTAAAAGGGAGAGAAAATATATACTGCAATCATTCCAAATCAAAATACTCGTACATGCAGATATAATTCATTCAATTTTTAATCAATAATTTGAATTTTTTCTGGTGCCCCTGATGGTATGGTGCCCAGGCAGGTGCTTAGTGTGCGTAATGAGTAATCCGGCGCTGGCTCTAACAAAATGATCATTATTACTAGCGCAAATAAGACAAGACAAATAGCGCACAAAGAACATAGTGAAACGAAAACCCTAGTATAGGTGTGTACAAGTGGGAACAATCTTTCTCCTGATTTTATACATTTCAGAAAATCCAATACCGTGTTATCCACTTGAGCTGGAAGATAAACGACCTTCAGATCAACAATTGAGTCGACTATCCCTACGGATTGGGCGGGAATTCCACACCCTGGGGCTGGAGCTAGGGATTTCTGGGGCTGAAATCCAGCAGATACAGATAGAAAATCCTTTTGTCACCACGCAGTGTCTCATGATCCTGTTAAAGTGGGCTCATAGAAATCTGAGCCAAGCCACTTTTAGAAATTTGAGCATGGCTTTATGGAAAGTTGGCGCCGATAGTGAAATATTAAAGAATCTAGATGAAGCTGGTATGTTCGATATTTAGTGTCATTTTCAATTTTAGCTATATTATTAAGTTTTATTTTGACGACTCCATTTTTCAAATGTTTTAGATCTAAGATAATATCCGAAACTGAGTTCAGTTTGATAGCAATATATTATATGATTCGATTAACTTGGTTATGGAATTGAAGATGTATAAATGAACACACTTATAATTAGCAATAATGTTTCTCTAATAAGGAGGTCTCTGCAGTTTTCAGTTTGTGGTAGGCTTCTACTAAGGGAGGGGTTAAGATTTAACATGATTGTTTCATACGGTGCAACAGGATTTCTGGATGATATCACCTGCTTTGGGGTTCTCTCGATGGTATAACAGGATAGATGGTGTAAAATCAAATTTAACGTGCTCTCTTTATTTAAAAAAGTCATTACAGTTTATGTCTGGTCTTCTTTCCTGCCACATCTATCATATATTAGTCATATCATTTATTAGTCATAGCTTTGGTTAATGAAATATTCAAACAAAACCTCAGACATTTATTGGAAAGTTTCATAGCTAAGTGGCAATTTTATTGTAAAGTTGATGCAGCGTATTTTCCAGAAAATATTACGTTGAGTCATATGTAAGTCACATTCATATCAGAAGCGCAGGACAAAACAAATGGCAAAATGAATTAAATTCATTTACTATGATATAGAAACAACAACATATCTTGTATTTATGACAAATGTGATAAAAAAAAATAATAGAGAAATTTAAAAGAACATGATATGTGTCGCCTGAGGTGGTTCCTATAATTTACTTTGGAGGGTAGGTGAAAATTGCACAGACATATGAAGCGGATTTGCCAGAACCATGTGATATGGCAATTGAGTCTGGTTTTACAATGTTGTTTCCGTAATTTTAACCAAATTAAAATTAATTATGTATTTAACAACTATTGTTAGATAGCCAGACCCTGCCAATTTCAGCACTGATTGTGTGGAGGCCCAAATCAGCTAAATATTAATAAAATTAATTGATTGAAAACATTTGGTTTTGTTATTATTTTACTTATTCGAAACAAACTTGATTACTGTTTGGTTTTATATGATAACAATTTATATTTGGTCAAATACATTCATAGATTAAAGCACCCTATTGACACATCATTGGATGGTATATCAGGATAAATGGTGTAATATCAAATTTAACATGCTCTCTTTTTTTTTAAAAAAGTCATTACAGTTTATGTCTGGTCTTCTTTCCTGCCACGGCTATCATATATTGGTCATATCATTTATTAGTCATAGCTTTGGCTAATGAAATATTCAAACAAAACCTCAGACCTTTTTTGGAAAGTTTCATCGTTAAGAGGCAATTTTTTTTATGTAAAGTTGATGCAGCATAGTTTCCAGAAAATATTGCGTTGAGTCATATGTAAATCACATTCATATCAGAAGCGCAGGACAAAACAAATGGCAAAATGAATTAAATTCATTTACTATGAAATAGAAATTACAACATAGCTTGTATTCATATCACAGATATGATAAATAGTAATAGAGAAAATTAAAAGAACATGATATGTGTCGCCTGAGGTGGCTCTATTGCTAAAAATTCCTATAATTTACTTTGGAGGGTACGTGAAAAATGCACAGACATATGAAGCGGATTTGCCAGAACCACGTGATATGGCAAATGAGTCTGGTTTTACAATGTTGTTTCCGTAATTGTAACCAAATTAAAATTGATAATGTATTGAACAACTATTGTTAGATGGCCAGGCCCTGCCAATTTCAGCACGGAATGTGTGGAGGCCTAAATCAGCTAAATGTTAATATAAATAATTGATTAAAAACATTTGGTTTTCTTATTCTTTTACGTATTCGAAATAAACTTAATTACTGTTTGGTTTATATGATAACAGTTTATATTTGATCGAATCTATTCATAGATTAAAGCGCCTTATTGACTGATCATTGAAAACTGGCAAATCTTCTGAAAATGTCTCTGCATCAGACCTTCTCTTTAACGTCCATACAATCATTTAAGTTGAAAACATAAATTGCTAGCTAAAGTAACCCCTACAATGATATTTTTGAAAATTTTCGAGGATTATGAACAACTTAAAAGCCTAAGTATTAATTACCTTTCTAGACAATTCGATGTCCTGCCTGTCTCCTCAGGCATTAGACATTCGGCCCACAGAGCAAGAGCTGAAGAAGATCAGTGAACATGTTGGCAAAGAGCTCCTTCATCTTGCAGTGGAACTGGGAATTCCCCTGAGCAGAATTGAGCAGATTCGTTTGGAGCATCGACAATCTGTGGCCAGACAATCGCTTGAGATCTTGTTTGCTTGGAGGAAACGCAATGCAGGCCAAGCTACATTTAGAACCCTTGAGAGGGTATTTAGAAGACTCCACATGGATGTTAATATTCTGAACCAAGTGCTGCCGACTTAGTCTCGTGGACTTTTCCCACAGATTTTAAGATCATCGTGAATAAAACTTCTACGCTTTATGTGCAAACAATGTTTCAAGTTCTTTGTGTAGATCACTTTAAGAATTTTGAGAGGACAGTCGGATGCGATTATATATATATATATATATATATATATATATATATATATATATATATATATATATATATATATATATATATATATATATATATATATTGACATTCGCTCGGCAAAATGGCTCCAACAGTCTTTTGGCACACAGAATGCATATTATAACTTAGTACGAGTATATTGTTGGGGTATGTATAGAGTGACAAGCACATTCCTTTTCAGTCATACTTCACATCTTTAGCTCACGTCATTAAGTGTGAACAGGGCTACACATGTTTTCCATTCCCTCGCAAATGCTGTCTCTTTCTACATATGGCAAATTGGCATATCATTTTACCTATAATTTTCCTGGCATGAAAAAAAGCAGTAAGATGGTAAATTGCACGTTTTGTTCTAAAGCAATTGTTTTCAATTTAAATGTATAAACAGCCTTGTGAATGCAGAAAACTTGCTCATATTAGCAAGCACTAAAGTCTTGTTCATAGCAGCAAGCATTCAAGTCTTGACTACAGTAATAAGCATTCAAGTCTCGTCTACAGTAATAAGCATTCAAGTCTCGTCTACAGTAATAAGCATTCAAGTCTTGTCTACAGTAATAAGCATTCAAGTCTTGTCTGCAGTAATAAACATTCAACTTTTCTTTACAGTAATAAGCATTCAAGTCTTGTCTGTTGTAATAAGTATTCAAATCTTGTCTACATTAATAAGAATTCAAGTCTTGTTTACAGTAATAAGCATTCAAGTCTTGTCTGTTGTAACAAACATTCACGTCTTGTCTGTAGTAATAAGCATTCAAATCTTGTCTATAGTAATAAGCATTCAAGTATTGTTTACAGTAATATGCATTCAAGTCTTGTATACAGTAATAAGCACTCAAGTCATGTCTGTTGTAATAAGTATTCAAATCTTGTCTACAGTAATAAGCATTCAAGTATTGTTTACAGTAATAAGCATTTAGGTCTCGTCTGTTGTAATAAGCATTCAAATCTTGTCTACAGTAATAAGCATTCAAGTCTTGTTTACAGTAATAAGAATTCAAGTCTTGTCTGTTGTAATAAGCATTCAAGTCTTGTTTACAGTAATAAGCATTCAAGTCTTGTTTACAGTAAAAAGCATTAAAGTCTTGTTTACAGTAAAAAGCATTCAAGTCTTGTTTACAGTAATAAGCATTCAAGTCTTGTTTACAGTAATAAGCATTCAAGTCTTGTTTACAGTAAAAAGCATTAAAGTCTTTTCTACAGTAATAGACATTGAAGTCTTGTCAAAAGTAATAAGCATTCAAGTCTTGTCTACAGTAATAAGCATTCAAGTCTTGTCAAAAGTAATAAGCATCTGAGTCTTGTCTACAGTAAGAAACATTCAAGTCTTGTCTACAGTAATAAACATTCAATTCTTGTCTGCTGTAATAAACATTTAAGTCTTGTCTACAGTAATAAGCATTCATGTCTTGTCTGTTGTAATAAGCATTCAAGTCTTGTCTACAGTAACTTGCATTCAACTTTTGTTTATATTAATAAGCATTCAAGTCTTGTCTGTTGTAATAAGTATTCAAGTCTTGTATACAGTAATAAGCATTCAAGTCCTGTCTACAGTAATAATCATCCATGTATTGCCTACAGTAATAAGCATTCAAGTCTTGTCTGCAGTAATAAGCATTCAAGTCTTGTCTACAGCAATAAGCATTCAAGTCTTGTTTACAGTAATAAGAATTCAAGTCTTGTTGCAGTAATAAGCATTCAAGTCTTGTTTACAGTAACCTGCATTCAAGTTTTGTTTACAGTAACAAGCATTCAAGTCTTGTTTACAGCAACAAGCATTCATGTCTTATTTACAGTAATAAACATTCAAGTCTTGTTTACAGTAACTTGCATTCAAGTCTTGTTTACAGTAATAATCATCCATGTCTTGTCTGCAGTAATAAGCATTCAAGTCTTGTGTAAAGCAATAAGCACTCAAGTCTTGTTTACAGTAATAAGCATTCAAGTCATGTTGCAGTAATAAGCATTCAAGTCTCGTTTACAGTAACCTGTATTCAAGTCTTGTTTACAGCAACAATCATTCAAGTCTTGTTTACAGTAATAATCATTCATGTCTTGTTTACAGTAACTTGCATTAAAGTCTTGTTCACAGCAGCAAACATGCAAGTCTTGTTTACAGTAATAAGCATTCAAGTCTTCTTTACATTGATAAGCATTCAAGTCTTTACAGTAACAAGCATTCAAGTCTTGTTTACAGCAGCAAGAATTCAAGTCTTATTTACAGTAAAAAGCATTCAAGTCTTTACAGAAATAAACATTCAAGTCTTGTTCACAGTAATAAGTATTCAAGTCTTGTTTACAGTAACTTGCATTAAAGTCTTGTTTACATTAACAAGCATTCAAGTCTTGTTTACAGTAATTTGAATTCAAGTCTTCTTTACAGCAACAAGCATTCAAGTCTTGTTCACAGAAGTAAGCATTTAAGTCTTGTTTACAGTAATAAATCTTCTTTACAGTAATACCTATTCTAGTCGTTTTTACAGTAATAAGCATTCAAGTCTTGTTTACAGCAATTTGCATTCAAGTCTTGTTTACAATAATAAGTATTCAAGTCTTGTTTACAGTAATAAGAATTCAAGTCTTGTTTACAGTAACTTGCTTTCAACTCTTGTTTACAGCAATATCAGTCAATAACTTCATTTTCTTAAGAACGTAAAAGGTATTACATTATCTTTATTTTTAACTCACTTTGGTTCTTAGATTTTGTAAACATGGTGTGAAAACGATTGCCCGTTACCAAGGTCATGTTCAGCTCGCGTATCAGTTGAGTTGTAAACAAGCCTTTTTTATTTCCAATTTAAGAACTTAATTTTTAGATAGCGTGGGGCCGTCCATAAATGACGTCACGCACATGGGGTTGTCACATTTGTGACGATGTGTGACGAGGGGGAGGGTGGGGTTTAAGAAATATGACGTCACATCAAAATGCGCTTCTTTAAATAAAAGTTCCACTTAATTTTTTGATCGCTTACAATTTATTTAATGACTTTTTAAGTAGTTTCACGCGTGTCGTGCATGAGCTCAAATTAAAATGGAATCGGCTTAGAACTCCCAATAGCATTCTTCCGTTTCCGGTTCGCTGGCGTCGACAAAGCGAGGTTTAAAAAAAAATTATGCGAATTACAGCTTTCTGGTGCCTCCTTTTTAATACGTTTTGTTTTCTCCTATAATATCAGGACAGCAGCGCGTAACACTAAATACATACTACAATGACAATAAATTGATTTGAAACGGTAATTTTCAAATAGGAAATGCGGCTAGGGGGTAAGCTCTGTGACGTCATATTTGAGGGGGATCTAATTTTTTGTGACGTGTTACGAAGGGGGAAAAGGATCAAAAATCGGCCAAAATCGCGTGACGTCATTTGTGGATGGCCCCCGTACGTGACAATGACTTTTTTATTGTGTAGTTTGATGATTAAATGATCATGTGACCCATCACAAGTGTCGAAATGCCGTTGTAGCTGGTTTAATACCAGCTTGGTTTGAGTTTCATCTATTGCTTGTAATTTAATAATTCTTTCTCCATAAAACTACGTGAGTGCTCCAAATTTATAAAATATCTAGGAGAAAAATATTCAGTTGAAATTTATTCTAAAACTCTAAACAGAATATTATAAATTGTGTTTCAACGAGGAATTGTCGCCGTTAGTACAACTACCTCATCTTATGTCATCGCCTTTCATATTGGAACTTCATCAAGATTCGAACCGTTAAATAGAACTGTTTAGTGATAGGACTTATATTTTTCAATTCTATGAATAATTTTTGGATTATATTCACAAACCGTTTTACATTGTTTTCTTGGGAAATAAAATTTTGTTGAAATTTACAAAGCTCCTTGACGTCACTATTTTGGGGGGGGGTATATTTGTACGAGCCTACACGTAACAGTAGCCTTTGTCTCAAAGTAAAAAGGACAAGCATGTCATGAATATATAAAATCAAAACTAAAAAACATCAAAACAGTCAATATAAAAAGTGTCATGGTGATTAAATTTTGTATGGTGGCCTATAACAATTTCTGATGATGCCACTAGTATGTTTAGTTTCCACAGAATAGTCACAATGATATAGAGTTGCATAAAAATATTCCTAATTATTTTACCCTGATGCAGACTACTCTAAAAGTAAAACGACTTCTGTAAATTCTAAACATTTTAACACATAATTATACTCCTCCAACTTGTTGACATGAATACGAAGTTTGACGAAAATTTCATTCTTAGAATAAACAAACTACACGCACATGCGTGCGTATATTCTGCATTTTTTGATGTTACTTTGTTCAAAGTCCATGTAGTACACATACAGAAGTTGAACTTAAAACAACTTTTTTTCCTTCCTTTGGTTTGCCCTAGTTCGGTTATACGCTAGAGTAAAATATTTGTATGCTGTTAAGTCAACTAGTTTGTTCACCATCTTGAACAGCATAGCAAGTTGGGCCTTGTTTCACCTGGATTGAGTGATTCCCACTGGATATGATTCAACGTTGCACTGTCGCCGCTAGTATTACGTTATCTGTTTAGGTGATGCAGCTCTCTGAACAGATCAAAATAAAACCAGGTCTAAACTGTTTTACTTTAAGATATTACCGACTGCTTAGGGGCAATGTTCTGGTAAACTATATTATTACCATAGTTGTTAATTTTATCAGCAATCAGATGATAAAGTTATGTATCTTCGTGTTTGGGAGACTGGACAATCTAACAGGAGCATCAATGTAAGCCGAACGATTTGATTCACTTTCATATTTCAGAAAGCTGCATTTCCATTGTATAATTCAAAGGTCACCAGAACATGGCCCTTAAGAGGTCGCTCACAGATCTACACGTAGGACAGTGGAGATCTATTTTAATCATATTGTCCTCTGTACCATCTCTGCTTTATTAGGTCTTTATTTTGTGGGTAGCAAAGTCAGCCAATTAGACGCAATATTATCTCAATAAACATCGATCTCGGATCTCATTCATTATCGAAGTATACGTTAATTCTGATGACATAAACACTGAACCCAAGCGTGATTGAAATCCTATCAGAAATACGGACTCCGGAAATGATAGCAAGCATTGTACATTATGGACACAAGAACATGTTGTAAGCTCACTTGGCCTTGTATATACTGGGCTAAAAATGAGGTTTTATATGCCTCCTCGGGACTGCAAAACAGCCAGACCACTTTCAACGATGGGATGATTATTTCATTCAATGGGGTGAAGTCGCATACAACTGCAACGTAGGCTTTGTAACCCTAAACCAAAATAGCAGTTCTAAGTTTGTTTCCCCAGGCCTACAAACACTAACCTTAAAATTAACCAGAATTGCGCCTCCATCTCTCAGTCTCAGATATAGAGTATTGCATTGCATTTCAATGTGCATTTATATTAATATAGTACTAAACTACTAACACAATCGACACAGAAATTTATTTTTTTATTTTTTGGGCCGCCGCGGGGCCCTAGGCATGTGCCTCGCTTGCCTATGCCTTAAAAACGGCACTGCAAACCCCATCCCCCACTAATCGAGTTACAGACCAAACTGGAGTATAGATGTATTTTCTTTTATCAACGAATATAGCTGTAAAAAACGAATCTCTTAATGAGATTGATGCTCAACTGTCTGAAAAGAATGTGGGAATTGAAGATAAAACCATTTGTTTTTATTTATTCTGCTGATAGGTGAAACCTACTGATATTTTGAAAGACAAGATCTCAATATCTGATAAGGTGGCAGCCATATAGGAAACGATTTTCATTTGGGACAAACTGGACCTCATTACAAAGCATTTGGTTCAAACCCCCAATTGATATGACCATCCATTCAGGAAAATTGACATGAATTTCAATAGGTTTATTGTGACAGCCATATTTGAGGTCAGATAAAGACTACTTTCATTAGAGACGAACTTGGTTATCATACTTGGACTTCTAGTATAAGTCCTATGTCAATACGACTTTCAATTTAGGTAGAGTAGCAATAACAGATTTTCAAGATGGATGTAATAGTAGCCATAATGGACAACAAATTATCACCATTTTCATGTAGTACAAGTTTGACATTATAATGCGTCTTCTTGTGAAAACAAACGTTGATACAAGTTATCATTTAGGAATAGCAAGAAGATTCTCTAGACTGCTCTAGTGGCCATACTATACATCAGATCCATTTAATTGTTATTAAGACCAACTAGGCACCGTAACAAGTCTTGTGAAACCCCATGTCTATAATATTTTGTTTACGAGTAGCAACAAGGGCCATATTCGATGACAAATTTGCGCCATTTTCATCCAACTATATATAATATAGAGTCTTTTCGTGAAAACCCCCACGTTGTTATGGCCATTCACTCAGAAAAAGTAGTGAAAAGATTTTCAAGAAGTCTACTGTGGAGACATAGTGAATGACTAAGTGGAAACACGGCCAACAACACATTACATATATTTTTGGTAAAAACCTAATGTCAATACGACTTTCCATGCAGATGGAGTTAATGATAAAAAGACTTTCAAGATGGTTTACTTGGTGGCCATCTTGGAAGTCAGTTTGGCACCATTTTCGTTTTTAACTAACTAGACATTACTCAAGATGGTTTACGTGGTGGCCAACTTGGAAGTCGTTAGTCAGATTGGCACCGTTTTCGTTTTTCGTTTTGAACTAGATTCTACATGACGTATTGAGAGAAAACTGTTGATATAACATTCATTCATTGGCAGCACTGATGAGGTATTTAAGATGGACACTGGTGGCCATACTAAACGTCTAAGCAGCACATTTGTTTTTAGGACAAACAAAAGTTAGCATAATAGTATCTGTAAAGTTTGACGGCAATCCTCCAAGTAGTTTAGAATTGTCTATAATTTATTTTTTTAAAAATCACAAAAGTTTCTCGGGTGGACCTAAAAACGAGTGAATGAAATTACAGTAAAACCTACCAAGGATAGTTCAAGAATATTAAAAAAATTAATGAAACCCATGTATAACAAGATGACAAAGCACCAGTTAAATGTTCTTTTGAAGGCATTTGCCCCAATTGCACACACAATTAGTACAAACATGGATACAAGGAATTTACAATCAACACAAGGTCAATATGCATATATTATATATTGTAACGAATTATATCACCCAATACCAATAACTAAAAATCTTTGCAGTCCCGGGAGGCTTGTTGTATCTGTATTTTATGACCCATACTGAAAGAAAATAAAATGAGCACGAAGCAATGTAGTCCTTTGCAAAATGTGCTCTATTTGAAGGTATCTAATAAACTGGTTAAGTCTCTAAAATGTGCTATCCAACAACTAAAAGTACTTTCTATTACAAGGACAAGTTTATTCCATGTTAAGATAAATAACCATTATTACTTTCTAATGCCTGAATTAGTTTATTCCACATCAAGACAAGCAACCAATAGTACTTTCTAACACATGGATAAGCATATTCCATATTAAGAAAAGCAACAATGACAAAAATTTTGAGTGGTTTGTTGATTTAATATCTTTTTTTACTATAATACTGGCTATAATGCTGAAGAAATGAGAGCTAAATGCCCCTCCCATAGACATAATGGGGCAGCCAAGCCAAGCTAATCAGGAATGGTATTCAAACCACTGCCACAGGATTACAAGTTTGACACTGTATCAACTCAGCTACAGTGGCTACAAGAAATGAAAGAAATCTACAAAAAACACGCAAGATGTTTGTAATATTTTATTTATGGCTAACATCTGTTTAACCACAAAACAGCTCATCTGCTGAGCCTAAAAACATGAATAGTCTGAAATACATTTAATGACAGTATTTAATGTCTTGATGAGTATTTCGGCTGAGAAATCAATTACAAGCTCGAGAATTTAATGGAACAGTCTCACTTGCCAATTATGTACTCCCTCTAAACAGTGTGACCTAATTATAAGGTCCTCCGTGTGACAGTGATGCTCTTCTTTAAAATTCAAACCATTTTCATGGACCACGCCATTATTTTCACTTGTAGTTTCGGATACTAAAAAAAATAATTGTGTGGTTTCACATAATTACATACCCTAATTGCTGTGGGTTTTGTACACAATTACGATACAGACCTTTTGGAAAAGTCTTCCGCATAAAATGGACTTTGCTTATATTAAAGGTCAATTCTGTGGATGTTTTTATCACAGTACTTATGGTTTCCAAAGCTTAAGTGATACTAACTACACATGATTAGATGGAATAACAACTCCAGAGATATTATTTTCATAGTATTTTTTACCAATGTAAAATGGTTTTGTTTCTTTGATACTAGAGAATAAATTTAAGAATTTGAAATATTTGTTGAACTACTGTGATAATTTCCTTTTCTACTACTGTTTCTACTATTACCATAAGCTGAAAATCCAAGGTATCTAACTAGTAACATTTAAATTTGAATTGCCTCCCTTGATATATACAATGAACCTGAAAAATAATTGCTGTTTTAAATATAGTTAACTGTACTTAGTGATACATTTATATTGGCTGAAGAGAATGAATACTATACCAGAGACATACCCAAAATAACTTGTACACTACATTTTAACTACACTTCATTAATATGATAGTCATTGCCAAAAAAAGTATACCCATGTTTCACTTATTGTAGCAGATGGAAAAAAAAATACAATGGGAAAAATAGTGGTCCATTATTTGTATAAAGCAGAGTTTATACACCATGCAAAAATGTCACTCTTCCACTTCACATACCAATTCACTCAAGAGTCCCTTGTGCAATATTATCTAAAACACAAATTTTTTTTAGCAAAAAAAAAAAGATTTCAAGACAAGAACCAAATTTAAACTGTTGAATGTTGAACCATTCTTTAAAATTCTTCAACCATATGATTTTCAAGTCAACTGCTGTGATACTCCAGTTACATTGGATACAAGATCACCACCATTACCATTTAGAAATAGTTTTCAATTCAATCTCTTCATTGTGGCCAACGAAAGAATTGTCTGCTGGCGACATTCCATTTAGTGCAGACAAATATCTCAAGTCTTTGGTGTAAAGCCCATGTTGATATATATATATATATATATATATATATATATATATATATATATATATATATATATATATATATATATATATATTACCTCTTGTACAAATTCTGGTGAAAAACTTCATGTCAACAGACTTTTTCTTTAAATGCTATAGCATTAACAAAATTTCCAAGATGGCTAACAAAGTAACCATACCGGATGTCAAATATGCCATTTAGGACTATGTAGACATCTTAAAAAGTCACGCAGAAGTAGTAGCAATGACAGTATTTGCAAATGGCCATTGTGGTGGCTATATTGTATGTCAATGCATTACTATTTTCAATCAGGGTCAACTAGACCTTCAAATAGATGCATGCATAATGTTTCAAGGATATCCTCTTTGCAGTTTAGGAGTAATGGAAACAAACTGGTGCCAATAGACGGATGGACATCTGGTGAAAGAAATCATGCCATCCCATTAACTTTTCTAGTCTGCAACCAACAGAGCAAAAAGAATTTCCATGAATTCAAAATAGGACCACCTTTTTATTAAAATGTCAAGTGTTGAAACGGAGATAATAAGATTTTACAAATTAGCTGTTGTGGTGTACACATTAATGTCATCCATTCAGGTGGAGTAGTAACATTTTCAAGAGATCACAAGAAGTCTTTCAGTGAAAACCCCATACTGATATGACCATCCAATCTGGAAGAGCAAGATTTTCAAGAAGACGACTGTTATGGCTATACTGAACATCAGACTGGCACTATTTACATTTAAAGATCATGGTCAAAAGCATTCACCATTACGGATCACTGCCATCTCACCTGTCTGCATGGGGATGAGTCTCAGGCTTAGCCAATATTGGAATGAGAAAGCTTGCTCATTAGTGGGTGGTTCTTTCTGGGGTTCTCACTGGTTCTTCCTCCACCTTTTCTACCCGCTGCCATGTATAGCCTATAATGTGCTGAAAAATGGCATTAAACCCTATAATAATAACAACAACAAAAAAAACTTAAGATCAACAAGACATCATAAATCTTTTAGTGCAAACCCCATCTTGATAAGACCATCCACTCAGGTGGCAAAGAGATGAGATTTTCAAGATGGTGGCCATACTGGACATCAATTACATTCAACAAGACATCAAATACACTTCTGAAGAAAGAAATGTAGGTTGAAACGACTAAACATTCCTCCAGAGTTTCAAAAGATTTTTAAAACAGCCAATGTGGTGCCTCTAATAGATATCTGAGCAGCAGCATTTTCATTTGGGACCAACCAGATCTTGAGATGAATATGTTTGTAATATTTCAAGTAGTTTAGGAGAAAGTGATAACAATCTAGAACTAACAGGTGGATGTAAAAGAGATGACATACAACACTCTCCCATAAGCTCTTCTTGTCGACATCCAATAAAGCTAAAGACAGAGACAATTCTTAAACATCTTTTTGTCAATTAATGTTGACAGTAGTTTTCAGGTTTATTATTTATTCCTCGATTCTTAACATCACTGTCAAAAGTTCAATTTGCAATAACGGCAAGCCACTTTCATAAAGAAGCTACTGTTTATATATAGGTCAGGCACAACAGGTCCCACTTGAACAGAACATATTTGTCAGATATAAATATTAACTCAAAAGTGTTAAGAAAAATCACCATTATATTGTTCGCATGAATTTGCAATTTATTTATTTATCTGAAGTGCAACATTGCTGTTCAATATAAATCTTGCAAAATAAATTGCAAGAGCTGAAATGAATACCATATTTATTATTGGAATATTTATGTACTTGGAAAATATTCATTGATGTAAATCCATCCCTTTTCTACTTTTGTAATTATAAATTGATTAAATTTGGACACATTGACCAATACATACATTTTCAAGGACTTCTGGACACACTGACCAATACATGCGTTTTTAAGGACTTCAATATTACAACCCCAATTCTATACAATCCTATTCAGCAACAAGCTGTACTACACATTATCTTTTTCAAGAACGCCTGCTTGACAATGATTAGAAATGACACTGTTGGAACTATTGTGAATATTCAGAAATTTGTTACTGTCTCTGACTACCTTTAAAGTGAATTGCTAAATTTCAGGGAATCTGGCAAGTTTAACACTTCTCTTGTCCATCAACTCAGCACTGCATATTTCACATTTCACCTGTCTTCTTTTACAAAATAATGCCAAAGAGATGAATGTTTCAATTCTGATTTTCTACTCAAAGATTCACAAAAAAGGCATTGTAATTCAATTGTTGTTATTCCATGCAGCTCAACAAATTGCACACTGCAAATATGCAAATATTCCTGCACATCTTAAAAACGATGCTCAAATATTATATTTAAAGTCGCTGGCATCCACTTGTCGCTTTCGTACATATTTCTGAACCATATTGCAGTGACAAGAGTCTTTAGCACAAAATTGCAATAAACATATAATGATGTCCATTTTTCAAAATGACAAGCAACAATATTTTAACCACAGCATTAGATAAAATTTACACAAAAACATGCAAGGAAGAGATGGTATCTCCAAAATATTAAGTAGCAAATCTAATAATGCAAAAAAATCGCATTAACATGCAAAGTATTCAATGCAGAGATGATCTGTGCATTGGTGAGGACATTTTTTTTTTCATCTGACACTGATACTGGTCAAGTTCCATTTAATAACAGTAGTTTGGAAATTCTTAGGTCAAAGCTTTTCAATACAACACCAAAAACATGCTTATATATAAAATTTCAACATCTATATGAATTCTGTTTATTATTTCTCTAGATGTATACATTTTAGTTTGAAATAAAGGCAGTCAGTAGATGTTTATAAGGAAAAGACCTAACATTATGTTCATTTCAAGTTAAAGTTACAAAACAAAATGAATTAGGTAATTTTTCAACTTTTGCAAGGCTTGGCAAGCACGACTGTTAAGATTCCAGTCATATGACCATCCAAAATAAAACCTTGTTCAAATGTGCATATTTTATTAAAGAAAACCACAAAACAGTTACTGAAATGATGGTGAATATGTTGGGTCTTTCGATATAATTTGTTTAACACCATTACCAATAAGGTATTAGACTATATGCAATATAAAAAAAATATGGTGAAGGTTTTATTAACCTGGAAAAACCGAAACCACAGTTATGTGAACAAAGATGTTTTATGCATAGGGCTGTAGAGCAGTAATGGGTGAGATATAGTGTTTGGGTAATAGAATAACGGTGAATTCATTTGTTTTCATGGTTTTATGAAAAATATTTTTGTTAGTACATAATTTCGTAGATTGGGAAAGGATTGCTGTTGTTTCCAGAGAAGAATCACTTTTGGATGGGTCTTTAGATTTATGGTTCATAGCTTGTTGCAACTACAAACTGCAAAGAAACTGGTAACCCATGACAAGTATGCCAACCTGATTCTAGTATCTGGCCTGGAGATCATAAAACTCTACTTTTAGTTTTCACTCTCAGCCAATCAGAAATGACTTTTCAAAACATCCACTGTGATTGGTAAAAACAAAAATTCAAGTTTAAATTACCAATTTTATCAATTCTTGGTCTGGTAATCACAGCAAGTCACAGAAAGCCTTTTCTCATTGGGTGTTTGAACACTACATCATAGTGAGGCAAGTAAAATAAAGTGCTGTACCCAAAGACTTATCACGGTAGCCAATCAGGGCTGACATGATGGTGAAAATCAATCATGAAATCTTCTGATCACAACACCAAAGCCTTAACCACTGAACTGTTACAGCTCAGTCACAATATCAGGTGAAATAAAAGGGTTTCACAGCACTTAAAATTTTACTTAAGTTTATTTCTTATTTTCTCCTCTTCAGTCTCGAAATATGAAAGTTACTTTCATGCAAAGTAATAAACGAGTTTAAATGTGTGTATAGTGCTCGTTATAAAAACAATGCAATATGGAATAAAAGATTCAGTCATAAAACATACATATTCTTTAGGGCTTCATATATTCAGTCCTCTATATTTAAGTTTTTCTTTTTTTGTGTACATTTCAAGACCCAATTAAATACAGAAATATCTCTCTGCCTCTCACAGTATGTACACTTGTATACATCTTTCACTTTATCATTTACACAAGGCTTTCATACATGGTGCAATACTATATTTTTTTCCTGCTTTACAAACAATGAGTTGTATGACAAGATTAATAAATACATATCAAGTGAAATATATATGTCATTTCTATAAAATTCATTATCTTGATAAATTCAATGCCAGAAAGCTTCAATGTGTTACATTTTTGTTCAAGGTAAAATGCATTACCACGCCAACAACATACTATATAAGGAATAACTGACTTTCATCTCTGGTGTATGACCAAATTACAAAACAATTTATTGTGATTTCTTAAAAACTAATAATAATAATAATAATAATAATTAATAATAATAATAATAATAATAATAATAATAATAATTCAATTTGATGAAAAAGACAACTTACAAATAACAATTTGCTCACCAAACATAGTGTATTGGCCGTATTTCATGCTGATGGAGGGTGTTTCTGACTAGTTCAGTGAACTGCACCTATGAAATCTCTCGTCACTAACTACTTGTCTCACCAGGTGCAATTTTCACTTTAATCAAATTCATGAGCAGATTCAACCTGGTAAGTTTGCATATTGCTTCTATGTCCATAAAAGACTTATACCAGGTGGTAACAGTATGGATCATACATCAAGTCCATTACCAAACAGCACTTGTATGTAAATCTGACCCAACTCCACCTTTCAATTCTAGACTTCACTGTGTAGTAGGGTGTATTTTAGTCGATACTACACAGACACAAATGGAAAATGGTCAATACAATTTCACTATACAATATTTCAACTCATGGCTTATCAAGTTTGACAAGAACTTAAAATATAACATGTTCAGCAAAGAGTCATGCAAAAGCTTGCATATATGACAACCTGAAACTTCTAAAATGAGTGCTAACTGCCAAAGCAGATACGATGCCAACATTACATTGAAATCAAACAGCTCCAAATCACAAATATTTTTACATTAATGGACCAAATGACCAGACTCAACTAGACTGGTAAATATTTCTGGTCCAATAACATTGTAAAATTATTGATATCTACCATGTATTTACCAATGTAACTGATACCAACCAAGTGAAGATGTTACAAAATATATCTAAAAAAGAATGAAAAGTATAAATTACATATGGTGGTATATGGTTGGTTGTATAATTTGTGTATCTTGCATTACCATCTCTAAGATCTAGATTCATTCTTCCATAAAGCACATGAAAATTTTTTTAAATCCAAAAGAAAAAGAATACTACAGGGGAACTAGATAGAGCTATTAGTGTCTCTTCTGGAAAAATACCTATTAGCATTAAATCAGAGCTATGAACTGAATGTAGCTAACCAAGAAAAAAGAAAAATTTACCAAACCATCGATTCTTGGAAAATAGCAGTGTAATACCTTAACACTACATACTGAAATCTATATTTAAATTCATTTACCTATACTGACAAAGAAAATGATCCTCAATCATAAAAATAAAGTCATATACATTATATTTTCATGTACTTATAAGCACATGATGTAAAAAGAAAAAATACAACATGCAGAACAAACTAGTCTCCTTAATCAGACCGCGGTTTTTTCTGATCTCTTCCAGAAAAACAAGTGGATTAATATTAACCAAGGTCAATAAACTGGATCCATTCTTTTCAGTTGGATTTGTGCAACATTTTTGTCCAGAATATTTTCAGTCGCATTAAGGAGACTAGACTGTGCCAGTCTTACATCAGAGTAGTCAGCATTCATAAAAAATTAATACAGCTAATTCACAATGATCATCTGTCTGCTTGGCGTGATCTAGCTTTCAGACATTTCATACACATGCTTTTCTTCCTCATGATTCAGAGCAAGTCTAGCTTATAGAAAGTCAGTGACACAAAGTTGTAAACCATGCAAGATTCACAACTTGTTTGAAATATTCAAAATGATTGGACCTAATTTGATCACAATGTTCCAATTTTTCGCCAATCAGATCACAGCTACTTGCAGCAGCCTCCACCAGACTGCTGAGTTTGCTCATTATCCAGCCGTACACCTTGCTGTCTCGGTTGGGTTGGACCGCCAACCTCATTTTTAGGCAACCTTTTAGCTGTTAGAGACAAGAACAAAAACAAAATGTTACATGAAATTGTTAATTGTATTTTCTGCAATTCATTAACAAAATTATTATTTTTGCTACTAAAACAATTTGAATTTTCAAGTAAGTCTAAGTGCAAATTTTTGTAAATATAAACAAGAACAAAAGGTTTTATGAACAATGAAAAAAAATCTATAAAAAAACCTGATGTTTTATTGCCAAAAAGAATAGATAGGAGGTAACAAGTCATTTTTGTTTTCTTTTTCTTTATCAAATGACAATTACTGAAACAATGAAATATTGTCATGGTAGAACAGGAAGTGAGAAACCATCTGGAGACATGTTGAATTTTGATAACAATGCCACCAAAAAAATAATGTTTAGAAGCTTATAATTATAATAATAGTAATAGTATTAACAATAGTAATAATAATAATAGTAAAAGTGCTTGTGCTACTGCAATGGTGTAAAATTATTTCCGTTTGCTTATTAAACCAAGTAAAAAACAGCTTCATCATGATGAATGTCAAATTCATGACCAAAAATACAAATCATTACTCGACATTTTTTTTAACATGGTCAACTTTTACACAGAAAAGTGAAACATGACCTCAAATCAACTTTAGTACAGCATAAAGTTATAATGGTTTGCTTTCATTACAAACGACAGGTAAAGTTTATGCAATATATGACATTTCCTTCAACCTCTGATCTTCATCAACTATAATGTATGCATATGGCAGGAGTAACAATTAATCTTCTCAATTTTTTTTTAAAAATGTAGTGTGTTGATGTCAGTAATATTTACAAAATAATAAATAATTCTACATATCACAAAAAGCCTTGTAGTGAAAATTCATTGTTATAAAAATCATTTATTCAGAAAAACTTGCTATTACAATATTTTAGATATAGTTTATATAGTAAATAACAAACTTTAACTTAAACCTCAGAGATTTTCTATGTTACCTTGACATAACTGTCACCAAAATGAACTGTCCAACCTTCATAACGATTCATATAAATATGAACAAAATTGATCAAGAGGAATTGGGAAACATAAAACAAATTTATAAGACTTTAATTGGATTCATGGTGCAAAGCAAGTGAACTTGTTATAGATATAATCATTGCAGCTACACAATTATTAAAACCAACTATGACAAATCTATCAAAAGATTTAAGAAAATAAAAGCCAATGAAAAAATAATGAAAATCTTACCTATTGCCAAAAATATATCATTTACATTCATAGCCGTTTTAGCAGATGTTTCCATAAATAATAAACTGTTTTCCTCTGCATATGCTTGAGCCTCCTGAAATGAAATAATATGAATTAGGGTATCTTTGCTACACAAGGTTCCAATAACCCTATCTACACCTAGGTGGCTCCAATAGCTATACTGGTGCTTTGTCCTAGCAAAATCTATTCGATTCATGTGTTGCCTCCCTTAGTATGTAATGTCAACTAATCAATAGCATGGTGCATTGTACATCTGCTAAAAACTGATTGCAATTGACCTAAAAAGGATACTTTTCTAAGTTTAACATTGAAAATATGACAATGTACCAGAGGTAATCCATTATAAGTATATTTGAGTAAAAGGTATTTGTGCAAACAGATGCCAAAAAATTGCTTTTTTTCAATCCATTCATGTTGTGTGCTCCCCTATAGGAACTGTGTTCAGTTTTTAACAACTTAATTTGGATTTGATGTGGTGGCTTGCTGCTGCATGCAATGCAATTCACATACCAGCAGCACAGAAATATAAGCTCGATATGCCAAGATTATAAGGTTATCATAACCATGGCTAGCAAAGATGGGATTAGGAGCACTATAATTTAACAATACAGTTTGTTGGGGAGAATGACTAGTGTAGATTTAAGATAATGGTTTGTAGCTAATAGCTGTCCATTAGCCTGAGACTAATAAATTTTTGTATTAAGTAAAGTTTTCATAATTTCAATAATCAGATGGTTGGTAAGGGTTAGGCAGTGTTTGTGGGAAAGACAAGTGAAACTCCAACAGGGTAATTAAATTTCATAACATGCTGGTTTTCCTGGCTATGAAGAAATTCATGAAATATTCTAGACCTAAAGACACATTTTTAACAAGGTAGATAGTTACTTTTGAGAGTTGATTGAAAATTACTCAAACCACGTTCCAATATATTTTCCAGCGAGTTATTTACCAACTCTAAATACATGTAAGTTGTTACTGAACAGACGTTTTGAAACTTGTGTGCGACTTGGACTTTTTCCAATGTATCTTTAAAAAAATTTCAGTCGTATCATTATGATGTCTACAGTGTTGCAATTTTTTATGTCTAGCAATGTATCATGCCACAGATATGTAGCATTATGTCTCACCCTGTCACATTATCCTGACACCAGGCTACTAACCTTGTAATGCTGAGTGCCTAGCAAGATAGCTGTTAGTAATATTTTTATAAGTCTTTGGTATGACTCAGTCTGGGTTCAAAC
The DNA here is from genome assembly GCA_016746295.1 of Potamilus streckersoni. Classification (NCBI taxonomy): domain Eukaryota; kingdom Metazoa; phylum Mollusca; class Bivalvia; order Unionida; family Unionidae; genus Potamilus; species Potamilus streckersoni. The sequence continues at coordinate 374,691 of JAEAOA010000557.1, forward strand.
CCATGACCTCCCACATCTAAGGCAGACACCCTAACTATTAACCCCATTCTGAAACATTATCAAGTCATGTTTGTGTTAAGTGAAATAACATAGGCAGAAGTTGCAAGAATTCATTACCAGGCAAGTTCTGCAGGAATCTGATAGACTGTTTCAAACAAACTGTGTCAACAAAAGAACTTTAGACAAACTGTGATTGTCAAGAAAAAAACACAAAACAATCTTCAACCTTACAGTGTACTGCACTTACCTCAAACTCTACCATTCGTTTGTTGGCAAGGTCTGCCTTATTTCCTGCCAGAGCTATTACAATGTTGGGACTTGCCTGCCTCTGTAACTCTTTCACCCATGTTTTGGCTCTCCCAAATGTGTCCTGAAAGGATGAAATGAACTTTAATGGCCTGAAAAATTTCTATAATACTCAACTTGAATAGAATGAAGATTTTTACAAATGTGCATTAAAAATGGGATTACTTTTTCTTCTTATTCTATACAAAAGTACGATCAATTGGTAGAAAATTTAACTCGCCTAGCAAAGATTCTGAACTTCTCCTAGGCTACAAATCATTTTGCTTAGTCCTTCTCATGAGCATTCAAGATGATCAAATAAAAAGAGCAACATGGCCAATTATTATGTTTGACCTCAATCTGCTAATGTTCCATTACTCAATATTTATGGAAACCAACCAACCAAGCAAGCCATTTCACACTGTGTTTTTCCTGATAATCATGTTGTTATGGGCTGGATTTAGCAGAGACAGCATTATATGCTATTTGAAAGACAAAATCTGGCTCTATTTCATTACCTATCTCCAAATACAAATTTTCAATATGGTTTGTTTTGACATTGCACAACATGAAATTTTTACAATTTCAAATATGTTATTTTAAATGGTACTGATTGTAGTAAATACATGTTGTTGTGTGGCTTAACACCTTTTTTCAGCACATGACAGGCTATACATGGTGGCCAGTATTAAAGGTGGAGGAAGAAACCTGGAAATTCGTGGAAAGAACCACCGACCCACGAGAAGCTGCGGGCAAGCTTTCTCACATATCTACATTCGATGAATCTTAGACTCGAACCCACACAGAGGTGAGATGTAAAATTTAAAATAAACAGACAATTCAGATTATCCTTGTCTCTGTTAACAAAAACATCAAAAATAAATTATCTTGAAATCAAACTCATTCAAGGTCTTGTTTAATATACATCTGCATGATTAAGCAAGACTATTATCTGGCTGAAATTCAACAATCCTTGCTTAAGTGAAACTGCAGAAATCAAAGGTGGGATGAGGGGCCTTAACTCGTACAAATCTTGTGTAAATGATGATGTGGAACAATGGAAATCAAACTTGCTCAGAGGTATTATCAATATAAGCCTGCATGCCAAATATTGCTGAAATAGCCAAACAGTATTTGGTCAAGTCAACTGATGAAATATAAGTTGGAAGGTCCGGAAATCATGGACCACTAACTCCCCAGAACTATGATATAGAAGACTGATAACTGAACTCTTTTGATGTCTAATGCTGCATGCCAAATTTGGTTAAAATCCAAATTTTCAAAGTAAAGGTGTTTTGCATTAATCAAACTACTGACATATTGATGGGTAAGATGACAGCATATTGGGATCAAAGAGTTAAGGCCTGATCAGAAGAAAAGAAACAAACAAAAGTCCATCAAAGGGAATGAAGCTCTAATGGCTGAAAATAATTTTCAGAAATACAGCCCAACTGTGGAGTGATGAAACCATCTGATATTCTTCAGTGTTAACAAGAATTTCAAATTAACTGCTGTGGTGGGCACACTCCATGTCAACTTTGCACCAACAAAGGATATTAATAAATATTGTTTAGAAACCCATTGCTGACACAACAATTAATCTGAAGGAGCATTAGGAAGATTTTCAATATGGATACCATGGTGGCTATATTCGATTCAGACTGTCACCATTTCTATTTAGTAGCAACTAGACTTCACAAGAAGTTCTTGGTGAATGCACAATATCAATATTGCCAGCCATCTAGAAAAAGTAGCAACATGAATTTTTTCAAGCTGACCAATGTGGCAGTCACACTATAAGTCAGATTAGCGACTTTTTCATTTATGGCCAACTATACATCTTGAAGTATTTCTGGGAAATCCCCATACTAATATAGCCATTCATTCATGAGAAATATCTTAAAGACAGTCACTGTGACTGGCATAGTGAAGGCCTCAATGGCACCATAAGAACAACTAAACTTCACTGTGTGTGTGTGTGAGTGGGGATTTTTCACATAGCTTTAAACAGTTTTCAGTGATATCTCTATGTCTGCATTGTGGCAGTTTAAAGCAGACCTACCAATCCTGACAAGACCACCTCAGTAAAGCAGTTAATTTTTTTCACGCAAGTTTGACCAGTTTTCAGTAAGATGTAACAAAATATCATAAACTGCTATTTTAAGACTGGAAAATTTATTTAAAAGTTTAGTATCCAAAACATGTAGCGATGGTAAACATTATATTCCACTGAAAAGTTTGTAAACTACATGTAGATCTTATTTACCACTAGTATAGTTTCACAAACTTCAGTTCCAAACACGATGCAATTCAATGGCTTGTTGCTATTTCTCACCTTGACGTAAGTCTTTGATTTTTTCCATTTCATATAACGTCAATCATATTTCCAGCCATGAGGCATGCTCAAATTGACATGTAATGTCCAATAAACATAATTGTGTCCCTTTCAGCTTTTATTTACAAGAAACTGCATATTCCTTTTTATTCTTCTGTGCATATTATTAACACTTTCAAGAGGCTTAATTTACAATCCATCTTCAACATGCACTACATGCTGATGCCATTTCTAAAAATGATATAAGGAAAAGTCTGATCAGGCAGAAGCTTTGCATGAAATAATAAATCAGTTTAAAGCATCTGAGAAACTAAAGTAAAAAATCCTAATCCATATAAAACATGGATGAACAAATTATCAGGGATTTTTTGACAATCATTTTTCATAGTTTCTTTTGCTCCATAAGACAATATTTTAAGGGTAATTTTCTTTAAGACTTAGGCAAAATTGTAAGGGTTGGCAAATATAGCCCTGTGGCATCATGCCGCTGACATGTAACACAATGTCCTACCTAGTCATATTACCTTGACACCAGACCGACCAGTTCCAACACTAACCTCTTAATGCTGAGTACCTACCAAGGCAGCTGTTACTACCATTTTTACAAGTCTTTGGTTAGCTGGGGTTCAAACCCACTACCTCCTGAATCCAAGGCGGACACTCTAACCACCAGGCAAGCAGAGCACTCTAAACACCATCCATTCAAGAAGGATTAATTCTGGACTGACTGTAAGAAGTCTCCTAGTGAAAACTTCATATCAAAATTACTCTACATTCAGGAAGGTTAACAATAACAAGACTTCAAGAGGTCCATCTTGGCCATTGGATAAGCACAATTTCATTTAAGACCAAGCAGACATCTCAAGCCGTCTTCTGTTAAAGGTACAGTGTCAATGTGACTTTCCATTCTAGAAGGGTTAAGCAATAACAATTTTCAAGATGACCACTGAGGTGGCCATAAGAATTTTAGCATTTTTATGTTCAAGTAGACAGTATAATAACACCATATTAACATGACTTTCCTTTTAGCAATCAAAAACATTTTCAACATGGCCCAGATCAGCACAATTTTTAGTAGGACCAACATTACATTAGTCAAAGTCCCATGCTGATAGAATCATCCATTAACTTGTGTAGTGATAAGATGTCATATTGTATGTCCTGGTGGCACCTTTTGCATTTTTGACAAACTAGACCATGGGATGAATGTGTGTGGAAACATGGTGGATAACAGACCATCTCACAGCTCTTCTCATCTAAAAATGAAGGACATTATAGTACTTCACAGCTACTTGATAATACCTGGTTGGTTATATCATATACTACAATGGCTGCCTGGGCACCTCTATAGTACATTGGGGCTAGACTGTGGTACCGTTCCTGACCCGCTGTGTCCCAGATCTCAAATTTAACTGTTGTGTCGTCCAAACAGACCGTCTGTGTGAGGAATGCAGCTGGAAAGGAATGAATAAAGAATGATCAATTTACATAATGGCAGAAGAGGATTTTTGAAGCATGAAGCATAGAAATACAAAGGTGATGTGATGTATGGAATGCCCTTCAACAAGACGCCAACGTTAGCCTAAAAATGGGTCATCTATCCAACATGTCAAACATCCAAACGAAAGAGTAGTTGGCCAAGAAATCTAATGAAAGTGTATTTGGCCAAGAAATCTGTCTCAAATGAATGCTTTCTGTAGAAGTCTATTTCTATGCTTTCAAAATCCTACACTAAAAAAAAAACTGTTTCAGGGTTTCTCTACATTTTGTGTATTCATCAGTATCTGCTTTGTCTTGAAAACCATAGTCCAAAAACAAATAACGCACATTTCTGGTTGGCTGACGGTGGGGTTTATTTTGTTGATGACCCTAGAACTCATCCCCCACTACCCAGAATTAAAAAAAAAACCAATAAAAAAAAAGAAATCCCCAAAATTGATTTGTGCATCTGAGCCAGTTTTGCCTAGTATTTGAAGTCCTTAGTACACTACATATAGTAATCTTTATAGTATATATAATGCTTTTAAAATGGACCATAATTTTAAAATCAGTACAAAATATACATCTTTATAGCTTTGTATGTCAAATCCTTTCTTTCAAAGTTCATTAAATTCTATGAAGTGGTGTTTGAGAAGTCATTTAACCCTTTCATCACTAAGTAACTTTGTAGGCATAGAGTCCTCAACACTAAGTAACTTTGGAGTTGTAAAGCAAAATGACGTGGACTTTAAGACAACATAACTTTGCCAATGTTAAAGATATCTGGCTGGATTAGGTGTCAAAATCAAGGTTAAAAATCAAATTTTATGACCAATTCAATAAAATGTGCATGTCTATTACAACTGTTAAAATGCAGGTACAAACAGGTAACACAACCTGTAAAATACAAGTAATTATTTTATTACCTCTTAGAAAACTTAGAAAGTTCTCAAAACTTGTTCAATTGACCCTAGATCATTATGTCAGATCACGTGGTCACTGTTTACATTCTGGTCGAAATCTTGCTATTTAACTTAAGTAGGTCGTAACTGTCATATTCTCCATTTGACAAAATGGTAGTCTCTGATATAGTTCAGTACTTGCTAGAGTAGAATCACAACTATAAAAAGCTTTAATAACTTAGGTAAAGGCTCTGATACTGATGTAGGAAGCCATTAGTTTCAGCTGATTTAGTGATGTAGACTCGGACAAAGAACTTGTAACTTTAGAGTATGTGAAACTGCTGCTATGGTTGATCACGCTGCTTTACCGATTTTGATAGTGAACGAGTTCTCAAGATTTTAAAGCACATACAAAATTATTTTGTAAAAAATAATTATGCAGCTATAACAACTGTATTTTACTCTTAACCCTTTCAACACTACAGACCAAAAAATCAGTCCAGGGAAAGTAAGTCCACAAACACCATGGACGAGTTTTTGGTCTAGGGCAGTGTTCTTTTTTAATGTTATAGTACCCGACTAAATAACTTTCGGGGTAACTCTAATAACTTCCTTCTTTTAATGTAGATGTTATATTTGGATGATCTCATGAGTTTAGCTTGTATACAACTAGAAATATCGAACAAAGTAGGAACTTTTAACGTGTTTTCCGAATGCTGAAATTTGTATCCAAAATGGCGGAGTTTGAACAAATTTCAGAGGAGGTTATCGGAGGATGTGAATAATTTCGACCTGGTAAATTTGGATGAAAATGAGAGAAGATGTCTGGAGAGACAATGGAATGAACTTTTCACATATTCTATTCAGATGAAGTTTTTGGAAAAATTGTCCGTTTAACGAACTTCAATGCGACAATCAAACGTGACAGAGTCGAGATAGTTACTTAGTGATGAAAGGGTTAAAGTTCTGAAACACAACTTTGTTTTTATCATTAAGGATAGCATGCAGAAATCAGGCAATGGTAGTTGTCAACTGACTCTGGAAAAGGGTCAATGGTCAATCAGCTATCAAAACACATGCCTGTGAATGTACAAGAGTTTGTTTGTCAACATAATTAACAACAAAACTAGGCCTTGCTACTGATGTCTTGGTGCATACATTTCGCTACAACACAACAATGGAACTAACCTGGTTAATGTGAGAGGGCATCTCAAAATGATATCATCTGTTAATGTATCCCAACAAAATTCACAGGGCGAAGATGTTTTTGCTTTCCTAACAAAAGAAGGCAAAGTTTACATACTTTCTGCAACTTTGTCGCCCATTTTGCCTGGTAGCATGACCCTGGATTTTATTTTTGAGGCTGGTGCACTTCCCAGGGAGCAGTCTCATAAGAATATGGTGGTGTTTCTCCAGGTAGGATTACTTTCAAGTCTAGCAAATTTTCAGATTTAAAGAGTGACCTCAAACAATGATGCGCTGATACAAACAAAACAAAATATGCCATTTCATCCGAATGATGATAAAAAATTTAATCGTATAAACATATGAAGGATGTTAGTGTAACACTTCCGAGGCTTAAGTCATCCCTACAGCGATTAAGATTTAGTTTAATTTCAGGTTGTTGTTGTTATGGGTTTAAAGCCATTTTCCAGCACATGAAAGGCCATACACTGTGGTCAGTAGAAAACCAACCCACGGCAAGGTACTTAAAGCATTCTCACATATCCACATTGACCAAGCCTGAGACTTGAACCTGTATAGACAGGTCAGATGTCAAGTGACCTGTATAGGTAAGCACCTCCAGACAACTCAGCCACCTGGGACTCCTTGAAATTATGACAAAAAGAACTAAGGTCATCCAATTACAAAAGTTCTCATTTAAATAACTGTTTGTTTAGTTGTAAAGTTTTAGAAAACAGTGGTACCCATTATAATAAATGCTAGTAGATTAAGGAGTGTCGACTGAAATTAAAGTAGAGCAAAACCTGGAACGGAAAATTTCATGTGGCAGCTCATTTCAGGATAAACCAGACATTCAATCACGTTTTTAAAATTACCTTAGCACATAATGAAACTTGTATTGAAATAATGTTATGTCCCATAGAAAAATATATCAGTACATTGAAAACTACAAAATTAATGTGGCAACACAGTCCAAACAAACAAGATTTCGTATTTACAGCACTGTTAGTTCATTATGTGCCATTAGTTTCATTTATCCCTCTAAAATGTTGCGTATTCCTAGATTTGGAGGGTCGGGGACAGTACCAAATACCCTTGAGATTCTTGGAGAAATGTAATGCATACATAGAGCACTCCAAACAATATGTAGGCCATTTTGAGTTACATCATTTCAATATAGTTTTCTTGCAATGTATAAACATCAGTTATTAAGTGTATTCAAATGTATCAACCTAATTATAATGACTATTCCAATGTACCTTAACCAAGCATGTATAAAATCTGATCCCTACCCAAATTTTGAAAAGGACAGATTATTGTACAGTATATTTTAAATGTAGAGTAAAGGCTGGCACTTTAAAATAATTGGATCTGTAAGTGACACACTTAAATAAATTTTGAATTTTCATTGAAATAAGTGAAAGGACACTTTTTACCATTACAAGTAATTTCTTAAAATGCTTGCTGTTACGAAAGCAACCAATGTTGTAATAGTTTCTTTATGATGTTATTTGCATATTTAGAAAATTGTAAATTTTATTTTATTGTCTGGACCACAAAATCAATGGCAGATGAAAAACATGGGCTTACCTGATCTGTGCCTTGTACGCAGAAGAATGAGAAAAAAAAGCCTGAAAATTTCACATCAGTTGACTTTTTTTTTTATGCTGATATCTTTTGTTATAATTTAAAACATTTGTTTCTGATTAATTATACACATTAAAAATTAGTTAAATTTTTCTGCTTTATTTGTTGCCAGAGCAATGAACAAGTAAACATTAATTCACATGCAGTGTGCAAGTTTAATCAAGTTGAAAAAAAGTATGTTAAGTATTCTTTTCAGAATAAAACACCATTAGATTGCAAATTTTAGTGCCTCTGCCAAAAATCCTGAGGAAATAATTAATTAAATGGGACACAAGACAAACTTTACATTTAAGGCCAATGTAGCCCCCAGTGTTAAATTGATAATCCTATGCCTCATATTGATTCAATTTACAACACACAGCAATGATACAATACATTACCGATACATATATTTCATGGTTTTTATATCATTATAAGGTCTGTGAGGGGTGTCCTTTGATATAAATTAATGCTGTATTTCCAGTATGCAGATTACAGTAATATATTTAGCATCTATTTATATGCAGTCCTGACAAGATAACAAAAACTTCCTACCTGATAGTTGTCAGTGATTTTAATTCAGCATTGAAGGCCATTTTAAGGTAACTCCATTTAATCTAATGTAAGACTCACTTGTCCCCCAGATAGAGGCATTTTGATTTTAAAAAAATCTTTACTTCTTAATTTCATTTTTTTCATTTTAATTTATTAAGTTTATTTTAATCACAATAGTAATTTATGGGTCTCTAAGCATACAATCCTGCAGGCCTAAATTGTTTTAGAAAGGATGAAAATTACATTCAACTTTTAAATTGTCTGCATTTTAATTTGGATTGTTATTCTGCTTTTGTACATTTCCTGAAAGGGTGATAGACCGGCATGTCATCCATTTTTTCCATCCAGCATGTACATCAGATTCATATTTAACTCCAACTTTGGGCTCAAAATCACCCACTGGTATCTCCCTTAACACTTTCCAAGCTTCAAATATCTGATGTGATTATAATTTTTAACGTAGCTTTAACAATTTTTCAATCATATCGCTACGATGTCTGCAGTGTGGCAGTTTAAAGAGATGTCTAGCACTGTGGCATCATGCCGCACACATGTAGCATGATGTCCCACCCAGTCACATTATCCTGACACCAGGCCGACCAGTCCTAACACTAACCTCTTAATGTTGAGCATCAAGCGATACAGCTGTTAGTACCATTTTTGCAAGTCTTTGGTATGACTCGACCGGGGATTGAACCCACAACCTCCTGCATCCAAGGGGGACACTCTAACCACTAGGCCACAGGAGCGGTTTCAAAAATCTGATATATCAAAATTATTGTCATCATGACTATCATCAGCATGTATTTGCTTAATGAAATCGCCATCTGAAGAAGAACACAGAGTCAGCCACTCTGGATTTTCCAGGTAGTCCGCACTTTACATATTTGTAAAACTTCATTGATGAGAGGTTTAAAAAAAATGACATAAAGCTTTTTCCTCGGAAACAATGTGGTAGTCAAAATTATGTCAAGAAGAGCCTAGATGTGCTAATAGTTGCCTACCCCACACAAAAAACAAAACAAAAACAAAACAATGTTGCAACAAGCGCTACATTTACTGGCACAGCTAATGTTGTGAAAAGCACTTAAAGGTGAAAAGTTAAATAAAAACTATACTGTATGGAGTATATTTTCATGTGTGTGACTTTCAATCAATTTTTTTTCTTGCACATCACAACTTCCAATATACAAATTTGTACAAATTTATTATCATTTTTGCACCAATTTTCTGTATCTTTGTCAATACTTCCTAATTGTCATGCAACATATAAGCTAACCTTAGTGCTGATTGGTAGTTATTGTTTACCATGGACCAAACAAACAATAAACACAAATGCAAATTCACTGCATGACACCAGTGGTGTTGCTTTCAAATTTCACCAAGATTAAAATAATTTGCAATTGGAATTATCGTTCCGAATCAATTTTCAAAATCTTATAACACTGTGTGTCGGTACAGCTAAATATTTATGCATCAATATACTGATGAATCGTTTCGCCCCTGGTGTTGATGAGGTTGGACAACCCTGAAGTAGTATTAACAAACATGTGCTACATACACGGGGCAAAAATTCATTATATAAATTCTTCTTATAGATACCAGCTGAGTAACAGGAAGTCACACATACTGTTTACCTTCACTATAAAGCACCCTTATGAGGAAAAATACCAATATTCATTTGTGATTTAGCCAACACAAAAGTGAAAAAGTGAAGCACCCCCTTCAACCACAATAGGCAATAGACTAATTCAAATCACAGCAAATTCTCCTAACTGTATGCAAGAATATACATCATGAACAAGATAAAATAATTTAAATATGATTAACAACTGCCTTTGTATGTTTCTGTTTCAGATTGAATTTTTTGTGTGAGTGGGCTGGCTGGCCTATCAGCACGGAAAATTTGAAGGAGAAAAAAAGTAAAGTTAAAACTTTATTATCAAGAACATACATGAACCATACCATATTCATTTATAGTCCAGATGACTCATAATGGAGTATATATGATACCATCTTATTCATGCCAGAATCAATTTGGTTGTAAAGTTTTCAGTGCCATCTGTCTTTGGCATATTTACTCTTCAGTTTATTACACAGTAAACCAGTTCTAGATCTATTGTCAAGATTGGCAATAAATCATTAGAGTATGCAACATGTGTAGAAGAGCTCAGTAAGAGCTACATCCTGGTGCAGATCACAAAAAAGATTATGCTGACAAGTCTTTGTAATGTCTACCACAAAAACAAACATCTTGGTGACCAAGTTCACAAAGATCCATGCTGTCATTTGGTTATTACTTTTTGTTTATCTCTTGACCAAACCAGTTAATTCTTAAAAACTGATGAATTTTGTCAGCTCTGATGGGTTATTTATTAAGTGACAGACTCTGAAACTTAATGAGTTGAATGGTCCATTTTAGGCTGTACCAAGAGGTCATCAGATCATCAAAGGGATGAATGCTCTAACATCTAAAGAGAATTCCCAGGACTATCTTTATTTTAGATATGTAAGAAATTTACATCTCTGCTCTCATATTATATTAAATAAAAAAAAAAATTCAAGACATAAATGCAATATTTAACAGATATTCAAACTGGCTTTAACAGCCAAATCTGAAAGAGTCATCATTAAAGCATAGTAGCTGGATGGTACAAAAATAGTAGTTGGATTGTGCAATTACAGCATGGTATAAGCATAGCAGCTGACAGAAAGTCATAACTTGTCCCAGTCCACTTACCTCCTATTGTACTTTCCTGGTATTCATGAAACTGTCCTTTGACGAATCGTAGCACTAGACTAGATTTTCCCACTGCAGACTCCCCAAGTAAAACCAATTTAAACTGACATATCTTCCCCTGTGTAGCCCCATTTGGGCGTTGTGCCCCTCCTCTACTGGACATATTCCGTTGCCTCTATGTGTTGAATGGATTCCTGTGATAGATTTGGGATCAAACCCTTTACAGTGTCACCAGAAAAGGAATATTGTCTCTGAAACAAAAAAACAAAATTATGATAACGTAAATGAATGAAATTCATTAAATGTCAATATTAACTAAATTTAAAAAATAAAAAAAACACCAACAAAAGAACCAAATGGGCCTGGTATGGCTTGCCTGTGTGGTTAATATATACATGTTATCTTGTGAATGCAAATTCATGCACATAATGAAAACTGTCAAGGGGGGGAGATAAGTCTGAAAATTGCAGTTGCTGGTGTCTATCTATGTGTTAACATTTATCTCCTATACTAGCAGTTCCCGACTATTATGATCACAAGGACCACTTCTGTGGAAACACTTCTGATAAGAATATTTACAAATTATTCTGCTTGCAAAAAGAATTTGCTGACTCAGCTCTGATAATGCTGAAAACATCCCAGATGCAATAAATGATATGTTAACAATTAAGTTAACAAATATTTCTGAGTGTGCAAAGTTTCAAATAATATAGCCCCATTTTATCTCAATGAACTATTTCAAACCATAAAACAAGAGCCACACTACCAAATTCTGCTAACTACATTTCTATCCCAATACCAAATAATAAATTCTTTTAACAAAAGTTTCCATTTTCTGGATCTCTTATTTGGAACAGAATCCCAAAGAAAAAAATACAGGACATACAAATTATAAATGCATTTAATCATACTTCAATGGATGAAAAGTGTAAGCTGCTTATTTCAACAAATACATAACTTAAATAATTCACTAACCTTCCACTTTAAGTTTCACATCTGTACTTTATCTACACAATGTACCGAGCTGGAGCATGTTCATTTAATTTTTGTTTATAAAAATACAGCTTTTCAAAATTTTTGTGACTGTGCGTGGGAGTAAGTATATGTATTTTGAATGTAAATATGCATTTAAGAGATCTCTAAGGAGGATTAGTTCCATGCAATTCTCACCTTTTTAAATAGTCATTATTATTATTAATTATTATTATTATTATTATTATTATTATTATTATTATTATTATTATTATTATTATCATCATTATTATTACATACAGCATTACTTTCTCTGCATGAAATGGACATCATTTACACAGTAGTGTTGTACAATCAGCATGCATTGTTTGCCAAATTTTGAACATTCCTTCCCCTGGTCCAGCTTTATCATCAGGAACAAACCAATGAAAAGCCATCTCTGTCTTTGTTGGTGCTTGCATTGGTCAAGGTCATAAAAGATGACAAGAAGTGTGAAATGGTAATGAATACATTTTAAAGCTGTGTATATCACATCTGGGAGATAGCAGTCTTGTTTGCACATATTTCTACATTTTTTTTTTAACAAAAACTATTCTAATCTTATAGTAGAAATTTATAGTTGAAATTTCATTATTTTTGTGCAAGATCTCTCTTGCAATAGCACTCTGAGCCCCTTCACCCATTCAACCAACATCTTTCAACACAACACATACACTACTTCTTACTTATTGCCCCATCCCAAACACTTGTGGGAATCACATTCAAAAACACACTTCTGATTGTGACAGATCTGAACAATATAAATATTCTCTGCCTTGAGGGTGTTGTCAACACAACCTACATTCTTTTACTTTCACAAGATGGCTATAATCCCAACCATAACAGAACTAGCATGCATGTCAGTAACTGAAATAGATGTCTTACACAGCATATGGATTGACATGAACATACAATCAAATATATGGTGTTTTTAAACAGATCTTTATTATTTTTTTAATTTGTTGCAGATTTATATATCAACTAATTAAAATGTTTTCCAGCAAATGCAATCTAAAACAGAATCAATATTTAAGGCAAATAACAAAAATTAGGCACTGTTCAAGATTGAGTAAATTCTGTTAAAACAAAGAAATTAGTCAATGGTATCCTACTTTCATATTAGTGTGAGTATTTCTTTTAATTCTATCCCAGACCTGACTTCTCCAGCAATAGTTTTAGGAAATGGCTGTGCCCTTCTCATTTTTTGTTACATGTGACAGTATTAATTAGTTAACATATATATATATATATATATATATATATATATATATATATATATATATATATATATATATATATATATATATATATATATATATATATATATTCTGCAAATCAGCCAATTTGAGTCTTCTGGCCACTGACACATAAAAATACAAGACTCTAGCTATGGAGAAATTTTAGAGCAATGTCTAACCAGAAATCTAAAAAGGAACAAAAAAATACATAAGTCTGTCTGAAAGCAGACTTGTCTGGCATAGACCAACATTACATCTATGGTTGCCTAAAGATTCAGGTGTTAGATTTGTGAAGTTCAGGGTTGATTCCTACTATTGGATCTTCCATTATTGGCCACTACTTTGTACTTTGGCAATCCGATGCAACCCAAATGTATCTAAGGTAAAATACCTATGTACAGGTAGGGGTCTTTAAGTACAAGAATCATGCCACAGTCTCTCTATTAATAACATCTCAAGGCTGACACATGGAAATCAATAGCTATGGGAAAGGTGGACTGAGAAATGCAGTGTTGTGTTAGGTAACAATACAATGAAAATGAAAAGTTACAGCTGTGTGCATGGAAATTGAGATTACTGAGTCACATTGTACATGCATCTAAAGATTCATCTGGTGACATAATTTTATCAGACACAGTAAATAGCAAAGTTAAGCTACTCTGATGCCTTTCAAATTGCAAAATTGGTATTGCCAGACTTTCATGAGAGTCACAATATCTTAAACTGCTAAACCCTTGCCCCTGGCAACATCCCCACCCAAACAACCTGAGGACAACAATGATGCCAGGTGTCATATGATGTAATCCATTATAATTTGACAGGTGACTCTTCCAGCTAAAACTACTATATAACTTTTGTCCAAAGTTCACTTGTAGCTGAAATGTTTATACATAATGGCTCTAAGTGCCCCCATCCAAAAAATGTATATATGCAGAAGTATACAACAATGGTTAATGAACTGTAAATTATCAGCCACTTAGCACTTAGGATATTTTCAAATATTCTATTCAGATGAAGTTTAATGAACTTCAATTCCACCATCAAACATGGCAGGAGCGACCATCAAACATGGCAGGAGCTCAAACATGGCAGGAGCGATATATGTGGACAGATCTCACCTTGGAGATCATTTTGGTTCATTTTATAAAATTTTATATATTATGGACACCATGAAAGAAAGACTTGTGTTGCTCCTGTGATTATTCACTAGTACATCTAGGGTCAATTAAACAAGTTTTGAGAACTTTCTAAGTTTTCTAAGAGGTAATAAAATAATTACTTGTATTTAACTGTTGTGTTACCTGTTTGTACCTGCATTTTAACAGTTGTAATAGATAGGCACATTTTAATGAATTAGTCATAAAAATTTGATTTTTAACCTTGATTTTGACACCTAATTCAGCTAGATATCTTTAACATTGGCAAAGTTATGTTGTTTTAAAGTCCACAAGTCATTTTGCTTTACAACTGCAAAGTTACTTAGTGTTGAGGACTCTATACCTACAAAGTTACTTAGTGATGAAAGGGTTAATGGGAAATCTGTTGTTATTAAAACTTTAAAATAATTGAGAATTGGGGAATTTGTGGGGGGGTGCATGCTGCATGAATCATTGAATCACTGAAATAGTTTTGAAATTCATGCCAAAATCATGAGGGTTGGCAGCTACGCTAGTTTGTTGACTTGTGTCTGTTTAGCAAATATGCTGCAAAATGCCCTATTCTTTAGATGAGAACAAAATATTAATTCATTGTCAAATGAAAAGCTGCCATCTGATCAAAGACAAGTAAATGGAATTTCAATAATGTGAAACAAATGTAAATATATTACAACCTAAATTTATATTGTTACATGAATAAACAATACATTATTGATTGCATAAACTGAATCTGATATTCAAAAGTCTGTTTTTATATTACCAAAGAAAGAAAAAACAACTTTTGCTACTATTACAAATTAGGGCAAGCATTCGGTGTACATGAGACACAAACCAATAAAAAGTTTTAATCTGCAATAAAGGTTCATCAAAAAATAAATGGCAACAAATATCACAAGAGTGAGTAAGGATTGGAAATTAGAAACCTGATGGTACGTTAAAAAAATCTCCCCAAAATACTCAGTCATAACAAAACTTCTGAATCAGCAGTCCCAAAATATTGTTTGAATCCTTTCTGTAAACATTTAATTTTTAACTGAACTATACAAAGTTTAGGAACTGAAGCACAGAATAACATAAAGGGAGTAATTTTCAACAATTTGCAATGGAATAAACATATCTGGTCTTTTTGTTGAAAAATATTTTCTTATTATACAAAATAAAACTTTATTATCATTGGAACATATAATAATGTACATTATATCTATATTTAAACCGTGCATACATCACTTAAATGTTGTCTGGGAAAATACATCTGACTGAAACATGTATAAATTATTCTGCCAGCAAAAATGTTTATGTAAACTTACCACTCAATCTGATATCGTTGCAAATGGTCAAAATACAAAAATTCTAACTGCCAATAACATAATCGTCATGAAAGCAGCTAAATGTACAAAGCTCAAATGTTTCATTTAAGAGAACCAGACAATACAGCAAATTCATGGCCTTAGACAGCTAACATTTTCTTGTTCCAAAACTGAATAAAAAAACCTACAAAGGTCTTACTATTCCAGGTCACTCATCTAATATAGCATTTCAAGGATAATAATGTCCAATAAACCAGATGAAAAAGCTAAACTTCCTGGTTATCAGGCAAAAATAATTAATACTTCTTTTCAGGTAGTTTAAATTTTTTTTTACTTCCTGGTTACATATAAATATGCAACTTATAAACACAGTACTTAAGAACACCCCCAACTGTGGTTAGGTATATTATCACCAATGATAACAGCAAAAGGTTGTTCAGCACAACACTACTGCCTGATTCCACTTGGAATATCAGACCTGTATATACCACCATATTCATACAGGTTATATAAACCCAAAAGTGTAGTTTAGGATACTTATAAGCAGGCAAACTGGTGTGAGAAATTTTACCAAGTGGGTTGGGGTATTAGGTTATTTAAAAAAAAGTCATCAAGTACAGATTAACATATAAAGTATTTCACCCTTTCAACAAGTTTTTCAGGATGGATAAAATATATACACTATCTACATTTATCTAAACTGTGAATCCATTGGAATATCCCTCCATCTGGTCCTGCTAGGAATTGGTTCCATGTGAAAAAATCAGTATTTCATATCATGCAATAAACGTAAGATTTGAGTTCTGATTCCTTTAAAGACAGCTCAGTGTCCTAAGTGGTAAAAGTGTCAACCTCAGATGAAGGTTTGAATCCCAGCCAAATCATATCTAAGACTTGTTAAAAAATGGTAATAAACACAGACTTGCTTGGTCCTCATCATTAAGCGGTTGTGTTAAGACTAGTTGCCCTGGTGTCAGGATAATGCAACTGGTATGGACATGAATCTATGTCTGCAGCATGATGCCAATGTGCTAGACATCACTATAACTCACACTGCAGACATCATAGGGATACAAGAAAAATTTAAAGCTACATTAAAATCCAAATCAAACACACACATTCATACACCCACTAGATTCCTTTAATCATCATAACTTATCATGTATTCTTTTTTTAATGTTTGAATGCCAACTTCACACAATATTGCAGCAAACTGTTATCAATAACAGCAAGAATGTTCAGGATAGTGAACAGTCTTGGAGCAAGATGAAGATGAAGCAAAGAATGATGCCCCAACTCAAATGAGCTGAGAGGCTAAGTGGACCAGAAATTAAGGTTAACAGGGAATAGTCAAATTTGTCTTTGCATTTTACAGTTTGCAGATCTTTCAATAACCACATCAATAAACTGTTATATAAAAATACTATGATTGTTATTTTTTTGAATTTGCTGATTTTTCTGATTCACCAACATAAAATTAAGTAATGACAAACATGGCCATACAGGTACATTACTTAGTGCAAATCGTGCTTAGCATCATTATAACCTTGTTTATTCCATAGTATGTCAAATGCTGATTTTGCTTCATTCACCGTTTCTACCAAATCACCAGATCATATCTCAAACAAAGCTGTTTCACTTACATTGATCTACATTCTCAAGAATTAGTGTTTTTCAATGATATAAGTGATCTTACAAATCAAGGTAATCTTTATGAAAAGGCGCAGTTTAATTGGATAACTAGAGTATATTCATACAACTGTTATATGTTCAGCAAGGAATTATCTTAAGGCTAAACTTAAACAATGAATAAATTCCCTTCCCCCCATTTAAAAAGTGGACTATTATTGAATGTCATGGCGTTGGATGCAGACTTCCTTCCCACCATAACCATCCATGGGTACAACCTCGAAGTTATTGAAAACTTCACATACCTCAGGTCCACAATCTCCAAATTGCTCTCCAATGCTACCCAGGTGAATGGCAGGATTGCCAAGGCTGCATTGGTTATGACCAGACTGAATTTGAGGATCTGGAACAACCCCAATCTCACTGAGAAGAAAAAAAAACTGCTTGTCTACTAGGGCTGTCATCGGGTACCCAGTTACCCTGGGTACCCCGAGGTATAGAAAAACCCGGGTATTGAAAGGTAAACGCAGTACCCAAAAAAAAAAAAAAACCTACATTCACCAACCACTTCAAACAGGTGTGACAGCTATGGCTATAATTAGAAACAAGATCTCTGCTTAACAGAAATAATACGTCAGACAGTCTGTTTGGATTAATAAAATTTATTGGGGTTGTGCAACCGGACAAACCGGACAAACTTATCCCCTTATCCCCGAGGCATTATATACCAAGGTTAAAATATTTGTTCTACAGGTAATAAACCTCTTTGTAGACGATAACTATTGACTGGGTGCTAAATGATGCTTTTTTAATGAAATCCAGATGGATACCTTGATTTCCGAACAAACATGTCAAAGAAATCCCACAATTTATATTATGAACAATCATCACCTAGACACCTTGAAATCTTCATAAAGCCTCAAAGTAATCTTTGATCATTTTTTTTCTAGTCGACTAGCTCTGCGAATTTTTAAAGTTAGCCATCATACATATACCGATATTTCTATTTTCGATACTACTATGTTTGTACCATAACTATTTTAAGAATTATAATTCCAAAATAATAACACTTATGCGACTGCGTGGTCACGTGGTATAACTGGGGCACGCAGGCGTGGTAATTCAAATCTGCGGTCAAAAGCAGATGAATAAACGTGGTCTGTTCTAACAAGGACTTATACTTTAAAAATGCGAGTGTTCTAAAGCTTTTAACGCGGCTGATCAGCGATCATTAAAAGTTGGATTATACATACCATCTATGTACAAAGGTCATTCTAAATAAATTTATTAACAGCGTGCAGTCAGACAATTCTCGCAGCTACCACAGTGTGGATGAATCAGACCGAGTAGTACAGTTAGCCTCTATCGCCATAAAAAAAAAAATATTAAAGAAATGGAGATAATTAGTTGATTTACAGTTGTACATGTCATTTATATGCTAACTGGTACATGGATACCCGCTATAATTTGTAACGGGTACCTGGGTTGGTTTTTTTTGTGATTTTTTGACAGCCCTACTGTCTACCAGGACTGTGTGCTCAGCACACTCCTCTACAGCAACAAGGCATGGTCCACCTAAGTGAGTTACAAGAGGAAACTCAACAGCTTCCAAATGAGATGCATGTGGTGCATTCTGCACATCCAGTGACAGGACAAAGAGCCAGCATGAACAGAGTGTTCTCCATCCTCAGCGAGAGACACCTTTGATGGCTTAGCCACATCAAGAGAATGGACCCAGATTGCATTCCCAAGGACCTGCTCTACTCCAAGATAGCAGAAGGCACATGACTGGCTGGTCAGCCATGTCTTCACTACAAAGATATCTGCAAGAAGGACAAGAAGACAGCCAACATCAACATCAATGACTGGGATAGCTGTTCTGATAACCACTCTACCAGGTGCCTTGCTGTCAAACAGAGCATTCAGAAAGCCTAGGAAACGTGAAACAGACCTCGCTACAAAGAGAGCCAGGAAGATGGCAAAGCAATAACAGCCTCATCAGATAGGACACCCAACTGGAACCAGCATTATCATCTCCCGAAGACGGACGGATGCCAAAGACATGATTATTGAATATTTTAAGTTTAACAGTAGTTCCAGGCTACAAGTGTGATATGGAAACATTGTTTACCTTTATCCTCACTTGTCTTTCTAGGACAACAAAAATTTAAATTTGACCCAGAGCTTTGAGGCCAAAGTTTGTTTTATACTCAATCTGATCCCCTATTTCTGACAACAAGAGGATTATTTCCTCTCATTCTTTCAGCCCTAGTGGGATATACTGGAAAATATGAAGCGTACTATATGGAATATGCAATTTGGAAAAGCTGAATATCTGTATTGAACATCTGATCTGCCATGAAAGATTAAAGATAAAGATATTTATATAACAGTCCACTTTTTAATACTAGCCAATCATGGCAATAGGCTGACGTGTGGTTGCTAAATATTGTGCAAAGTAGTTTTTGCAAAAACAGATAAAACTGATCTGTATCTACTTAATGTATTTTACATCAACATAATGAGTACAAACGAGTAAAAAGTCTGCTGCTGTCACTTCATTCAAACAAATTTATCGATCAGTCACCAGTGTTCAGTTAAGCATAGACAGAGGGGAGCTACACCCTGCCAGACTTTTAAGCACCTGTCTAATTTATGATGCCTTTAAACATTGCCATCAAATTTAAAAGTTCCCTGATCATTTACTTCTAAAATTTACTTTTGTTCTGGTACCATGCTCCTGGCTGGTTTTGCCACAGCTGTATCCATTGGTCAACTTCAATTTTTATAGTTAAGGTTCATTATTGATGCACACGCTATCACCACAGAGAATACCTGCCAGAGTTCACTTGCAAAGACCGGATTTAAGCAAAAGAGGAAAGTGACATAATATTTTTGGTAACTGCATTTTATTTTCAAATTATTCATGAGGTTGAAATGTTTATTTTATTTCTAATCTAAAACCCCTATCCTTGCACCGTCATCAAGAGTCATTTTCTTGGCAAATGAAAACCATTTTTTGGTCTATATGCTCTTATTTCATGTGTATAAAGAAAAAATTATTTACAAGCAGAAGCCTTCAATGTATTCCTTTATTCCATTTATATTCATTGTAAATTAAATGTACAATTGACTTTAAATTATTAAAAACACATGATATATAGAGGGACTTCTTTCTTTCTTTCTCAATGTCAGTAGAGCGATGAAATGGAATACGAATGTTGATTTGCCTCCACAATGAAATTAACATCTGACAATTGTGAGAATGTTTCAACAAAAGAATATTTTTCTTAAAAAAATATTCTTTACATTATAGTATGAAAGAAATTATACTTAAGTTTCAATTTTAATTTATATATTGTCTAATCATCATATATTGAGTGGATCATAAGGTTATTTAAAACCGTTGTTAATTATTTTCATCACAAATCTGAAACTTTGAATTATATAAATATTATTGAAGCATGAAGAGCAAAATGTATTTTTAGATTCTCTCAAAATGTAGCTACCAAAGAAACCAGGACAATGAGATGGAAACAGACCCAAAACCTATGACCTATAATACAAAAGAATCCCAGCTTTTAGTTACGTACTGTTTGAAATAGTGTATAGTTTGAGAAGTAAATGATGCTGAGTTGGAGATAATTATTTTTTTCTTTTTCATTGGTTACTATATGACATCCATTCACACATGAAGTGCCCTATTGTGAAACATTGATTAACCCTTTCATCACTAAGTAACTTTGTAGGCATAGAGTCCTCAACAATAAGTAACTTTGGAGTTGTAAAGCAAAATGACTTGTGGACTTTGAAACAACATAACTTTGCCAATGTTAAAGATATCTGGCTGGATTAGGTGTCAAAATCAAGGTCAAAAATCAAATTTTATGACTAATTCAATAAAATGTGCATATCTATTACAACTGTTAAAATGCAGGTACAAACAGGTAACAACAGGTAAAATACAATTATTTTATTACCTCTTAGAAAACTTAGAATGTTCTCAAAACTTGTTCAATTGACCCTAGATGTACTAGTGAATAATCACAGTAGCAACACAAGTCTTTCTTTCATGGTGTCCATAATATATAAAATTCTATAAAATGAACCAAAATGATCTCCAAGGTAAGATCTGTCCACACACCTAAGTGACTTATATCGCCTCTGCCACGTTTGATCGTTGCATTGAAGTTCGTTAAACGGACAATTTTTCCAAACACTTCATCGGAATATAATATTTGAAAATAATCCGAAGCTTTCCTCAAGCCATACAACTCTTGGGTGTGCCCAACTCTGTCAGAAAACTGAAATAAATCTCTTTGGTTTTTGGGCTTCGTCCAAAAAAAAAAAAAACCTGGAGCGTACAATTCCTCTGGTTTAAACCTTCAAAGTCATCGTCATCAATGTCAACCACAAGTGCATTCCATTGTCTCTCCAGACATCTTCTCTCATTGTCAAACAAATTTATCAGGTCAGAATTATTTAAATCCTCCGAAAACTCTCCTCTAAAAGTCCTTCAAACGCCGCCATTTTAGATACAAATTTCAGCATTCGGAAAACACATTAAAAGTTCCTACTTTGTTCGTTATTTCTAGTTGTATACAAGCTAAACTCACGAGATAATCCAAATATAACATCTACATTACCAGATGGAAGTTATTAGAGGTACCCCGAAAGATATTTAGTCGGGTACTATAGCGTTAAAAAGGAACACTGCCCTAGACCGAAAACTCAGTCCATAGTGTTGACAGAGTAAATTCCCCTGACCGCATATGTGGTCTGCCGTGATGAAAGGGTTAACAGTGCTCAAAATGCCTTTGTCTGCACCTGTCATTTGAAATCCTAGCTGGAACAATGGTCACTATCAAGTCTTCATACCAATCAAGCAACAGGTATATGTGAAAACATTAAAGCACAGTGAACAATAACATTTTGCAACTTACATCATCAAAATCAACATGAATTAGATCAGAATGTAATTTTTATCCAGTGGAAAGCCTATTCACAAGGCCACATTGCATTTATAATTCATATGGCTACCAGGTAGATAATTTGTGAAACTTGCCTTATTACCATTTTGTTGATATAACTTGTACAATACTATCATGGTTCTCAATAGCAATTTAAATTTGATCCATTTTTGCCACATGGAAAGTCCAACCAATGCATTTTCAAGATGTGCTTTGACTTAGCCTGGAATATCAGTCCTAATTACCCTTGACTGACCTCTAGTACAAATTCCTATTAAGCATATGAAGTCCAGAACATATTAATGTTTACAATAAATTTGTTATACCTTATCAGCTAAAAGGATCACACCTGTACAAAATCAATATGAACTGGTCACTGGTGGCTGGCTTAGGTAGTTTCAAGATTATCTATTAATGTTTATGACAGTCTAATTAGAAGGAAATCAGTTAGGACTTGACTGGATTAACTTTTTCATCATTTGGGTTCCCAGGAATTTTCAAGTGATTCCATGGATGGTAGAACAAAAATATCTTTAGACGGTATACCACATATTTATTGCTGAAATCTACCCTATCACCACTAAAAAAAATTAAAGATTATTATTAATTTTATTATTATTATAAGAAAAAAATAGGTGTATCTGTGCATTCTAACCCCACATCACAAATACCAATCTGTTGAGACCAGTGCAGTTGAGTAATCAGATTATGAAGGCTACACAACAAGCTACTAATGGACAGCCTGTGATCTAAGTGGTTAGAGCATCTGCGTCTGATGTGAGAAGTTGCAGGTTCAAAACCATATCTAACACAAAAATACCACTAGCAGCTGCCTCGCTTGGCACTTGGCAAAAACATGTTAATGACAGACTAACTGGCCTAGTGTCAGGATAATGTGACTTGGGACACGATGCCTAAAATCAGTAGCAAGATGCCACAGTGATAGCCATCACTATAAAGGGATCAAAGGTTGCAATGACTTTAAGGTATTTTAAGAAAAAAATGGTTGTTGTTGTTGTTGTTGTTGGGCTTAATGCCATTTTTCAGCACACAATAGGCTATTCATGGAGGCCAGTATTAATGGTGGAGGAAGAAACCAGGAAATCACCCGAAAGAACCACCGACCCTCGAGAAGCTACTTGCAAGCTTTCTCACATATCCACATTCGCTGAATTCTAGACTCGAACCCACGCAGACAGAGGTGAAATGGCAGTGATCCATAACAGACAGCGCTATAGACCACTCTGCCACTCGGGGCCCCTAATGAAAAATGGCTGACCTTTGGAAAGATAAAAAGGAGAGATCAACCAAAAACTGATTTCTACAAAAACACAAGATTTATTGTTTTGATTTTTTGGGCATTGTTTGCTTGTTACTGCATTGTTGAAGAGGATTTTAGATGAATATTTAATATGCTTTAATTCATTAAAACTGACGATTGTGGCTTTTATAGAAAAAATATTTGTAGTGAACTATGATATACTTTTATTTATTTTTCATTTAACTGAAATGCATACACACTTATTAATTAATCATAATGAATCAAAAAAGTACAATTCCCTTCCAATCTTTTGCTCAAAAATTTTGACACTCTGACTCTAAGAAATAAAAAATTAATAATAATTCTGAGAATAAATCTGATAAAGTTGTGAGAAATCTTTAACATTAGTTTGCTACATAAATAAGAATCAGCACTATTAAATAATGCCTCATAAATAAACAACTATTGAGATCAGGGTCAAATGACTCTTCCATTCTGAAATCTGTGAACCTTGGCTATATGCCCTTACCTCCAATAGAAACAAATATTTAAATGCAATACTGTCACCAAAATAATGACCTTGTTTTGGTTATAAGAAATATATACAAGTTTATCTCTTATTGATATGTGATTATGATTTTTAACCTAGCTTTAATTTTCCAGTCATACTCCTGTCTACAGTGTAGCAGTTTATAGTGCTGTCTAGCACTGGGGGCAGCATGCCACAGGTATGTAGCATGATGTCCCACCCACTCACATTATCCTGACACCAGGCTGACCAGTCCATACATTAACCTCTTAATGCTGTGCACCAAATCACTTTTTCATCACTTTCACCTATCCATTTGGTAATATTACAAGTAAACTAAACAGATGACTAACAGTAGTTGGACTGTTGGTTATACAATGCAGCATTGTCTGCTTCATAGATTCAGCATAAAAACAGCAGGTTTGCTTCACAAGTGAACACTTGTCTAATTGATGACATCAGTATTTTGGTTGCAAGTACTAAAATGGCTGGTCTAGTACAAGTTGTATTATTACAATGGATAGCAGTGTATCTTTTCTTTGTGTGGGTACATGTTAATCTAATAAATTTATGGGGACAAGCTGAGTGAAAACATTCTGCACATTTTTAATATCTTAGTAAATATCTGAAACCTACAAATACTTGCAGATGACTTTTTTCCTTTGTTTGTTAAAAAGCAGTCTTTTTCATTAAAATAACAATTATCAAATTCCGTACAAGCACATAAAAGTTCTGAGAATTCTTTGCTTGGAAATTTATCTTTCATAACACATGTATGCAAATTGCATTTTACTGTCTTTGAATATTAAAGAGCATTGTGTACAACGAGTGCATTCTGCACTATGTATTGTATATAGCTGAGCCAATGTAAATTTTACATGATATTGTGGACATCCATTATAATAGTTAGTCTAATACGACTTTTTAAATGGGGCAATAAAATATAATCTATCCACTACAAGCCAGACTGGGACAATCCATGATGACCACTATATCTGGTCCATGATGTAATCTGTGTTATGGTTAAGGAACATGGAACATCCAAATATCCTGCTATAATCTTAGATAAACCCCGATTTTGTATTCACTGAAACAAAACACATTTACAAGGCAACATATATATATATATATATATATATATATATATACACACACACACACACACACACACACACACACAAAACACTGCGTAATGTTCGTTCAGCTGATCATACCATAATGAGTCATAAATTAAAAAAGAAAACATTTTCAAAACAGTAGTCTTATATGCATACACAACTGTACATAGTCTCAATAGTTTCAACTCTCTCAAAATTTATCATTACAATGAGTTTTTAATGAACTGGCATGTACACTGTGTGATTATCAACAGAGCAATCCAGTGTCAAAACACCTACACCTGATTTTTGAACACCATCGTCGGCCATTTTAACTTTTGGATAAATCTGTCGCTATTTTCAAAAGCAATTTTTGGTGAAGATCATTAAATAGTCTCCTTTAAAGCAATATCAGCTTACCAGTTAATCTACGGAGTCTCTAAGGAAGTGGTGTATTGAAATGAAACAAAGATAACAAAACGATAAACACTTCGACACTAGGATGCGTAGAACCTCCCTCTACAACCTGGAAATGAGCACACAGCCAAACGGAAGTTGTAACGCCCTCAAAAAAAGAATTTAATAACCTTTGAAGAAAAAATCCACTTCTGGTATATTTCTGTTAAATTAGACCAAAACGCATCAAAGTCAACTGTTTATGTTGAAATTATTGATCAGCAGACCTGCCATACACCATAAGACTCAATGCGTATGAATACATAAATATTTTGACAACCGTGTTCATTGTACTTGCGATCCCCAAAGAATGACGTCATGCCGGTGCGACAACGAATTATGCAAAAGTATGCGATTATACACAAATCATTAAGTTTGGAATACAGTAAATACATATTTAGCGAAAATCAAGCAAATTGACCCAAAGCATCACATATTTGTTTAATTTATGACAAATTTAATCTCTGAAACTATCAATAGTTGGCCCAAACAAACTATACTATCATAGAGGTTAGAGAAATTAAATTCGTACTCAACCTAGTTTCGAACCCAGGTCCGCGAGTAATCGGCACCCATCGCCTTGCCTGCACGCACCAGCCCATATATGTATGTATGTATGTATGTGTGTGTGCGTATATATATATATATATATATATATATATATATATATATATATATATATATATATATATATATATATATATATATATATATATATATATATATATATATATATAATTTTGGTCCACTTATTTTAGAATATACATCTGCCTTTTACTGATTGTGAGAGTATATTGGACCAGTTACTTGATTTTATTTCGCAGATAAGTACTTTGTGTTCAAATACTGACGGAAAGAAAAAAGAAGTTTTATTAACTATGCGGCCGTTCAAACGATTATTTCTTTCTTTCTTTCTTTTCATGATACATTTTAGAGGAAGTAAGGCGTGCCTTGTTTATTATATTGGATTTTGCTAGATACGTGTATCTTGAAATGTTTGTGGGTTTTTTTAATTTGAAGAAAGCGTGTTTACATTTTGTATGGTCTATCTCGACTTTAAAGAAAGGAAATAAAATTAAAAGGCTGTATATAATCGCAAGTGAAAATATGAAACAATGCAAAATTTTATTTTAAAATTTTGTTTAGAATTGTATATTTATATACTGGAGAAAATGCAAAATAGCTACAGCAGAAAAATATTATACTGTAATGACCGAACCATGCTAGCCAAGGTACCGATAACCCTATCAATACCTTGGCGGATCGAACAGATTTGTCCTAGCGACATTCGTTGGATTTCATGTGTTTTCTCCCTTAGTATATAATGCTAACTAACCAATAGCGTGGCGCATTGTACAGCCAAAGAAAACGGTGGTTGCAATTTGACCTGAAAAGGATACTTTGTAAGTTTAACATTGAAAGTATGACTATGTACCAGAGAAAAGCCATTACATGTGCATTTAAGTGAAGGCGTTTGTCCAAATACGGAGAGACATTGGGAAAAAATGCTTATTTATTAGTTGTGCTCCCCTTGTCTCAATCAAGTAGGAACAGTGTTCAGATTTAAACAACTTAAGTTTGATTGGATGCAGTGGCTAGCCGCCGCGTCCAATGAAATTCACAGACCCGAAGCTTAGAAACACCTGCTGGATATGTCAAGGTGCAGATAGGGTTATCGGACCTTGGCTAGCGAAGGTAGTAATGACCAAAGCAGCTGGACTGTACTGTGTGCACGGTACAGCTACACAGAAATAGATACCCCTTCCTCTGACCGTACCTCGGCGCCGGATTACCCATTAAGCACAATAAACATGTGATTAAGGTACAGCCCAACATGAATCCAGAAGAAGAAGAAAGAAAATAAAAAACTCGAATTAATTGTTGATAATAAAACTGAATAAATTATATATGACAATTTCGAATATTTTAATTTGGAATGGTGGCAACACTGGTATTTTCTTACCTTTTTAGCTTTTAATATTATTTTGGGGGTTTTTTTATTTTGACTTTTTTAGGGTCTTTTGTTGTTTTGTTTGGGGGTTTTTTGTTTGTTTGTTTTGTTTTTGTTGTTGTTTTTTTTTTTGTTTATTTGTTTGTTTTTTGTTTGTTTGTTTGTTTTGGGGAGTTCGTTTCACATACTGTATTGGAGTGACGCACAATATTATTTCGGTTCTTATGGCTCTGGAAAGCCGTAATCCGGCACTGTCGGACCTCATCCAGCCCATTCCACTGTGCCCTTCCTGAATCATCCCTTCTGCATCTATCCAGATCACCTTAGTGCCGAATAAAAGTTAGGTTTTATTGTTCATGAAGGATAAATATATGTTGTATCGTTGTCTATTTTTACATCCAAATTGAAGAAAAAACTACATCAAGTCTATTTATCGCAAAAATACATCTTTGTTCATACAGTGATACTTCCTTACAAAAAAAAACACCCATTTTTTCTACAATAGCACATGTTCCTCTATTCATAGTTTTGATACAGCAACATCTTAATATTTTTGCATCATGCCTTGCTAACCTTTCTCTCTTAAGCGAGAGCAATTGTCTGCACGTTTTACATCCATTTTGTTTTGATTTTTTTTTTCTTTTTGTCTTTTCTGTTGTACGGTTGTCTTGTGTATGTTTTTGCTAATCCTTTCAATGTCAAACTAACGAAATATCCATTTGAAGTCAATTGCTTTCACCATTTTCGGCCGATGTACATTGCACTGCTGTTACACTATATATGTTGTTTTGTCATTACATACTAAAGGAGACAACTCATGAAATTCAATTGATGTCGCTAGGACAAAGCACTAAAATATCTGCTCGATCCGCCAAGGTGTAGATACGGTTAATATATCGGAACCTGGGTAAAATCTATCGTTCTGATACATTATATTTGTAATACAAATGTAACAAAGAAAGCTCACGATGAAATGGGTAAACGAAATATAAAATAATACAGATTACAGAAAATCAACAATATATACTCGAGTTATGCTGGCGGAAATGAGTTGATAAGAGAAACAAATCAACAAAGAATTACGAGTTAGTGTGGGGAAAAAAGCTACGATATTGGACTCCAGATTTAAAATAAAATACATAACTACAATATCTAACCTATGTTTAGCAACTGGATGTATAGCTCCAGTTGACACAGATATTATTGTACACCTATTTAATGATTTCACTTGAAATTTTACTCAAACAATTTCTCTGAACATCAGCAATTATAGAAAACTTAAAACAACATTTTCGATAATATCCAGCCATACCACAACATTAATCAGCTGCTTTTACTATCAGACACTGAGAATTCAGAGATAGCCTTTGCTTTAATTTCAGCAGGTTTAACTTGACCGTATCCATCAATATGTGTTACACACGTACGGGCAAAGTTCACTTTTACCTAACTTAATTTTCAGATTTGCATCACTTAGTCAATCAAAGAATATCCGAATTGTTTTCAAATGATCTTTTCTGGTATCCTAATAGATTATGACGTATGAAATTCTGAGTCATTGAAACTTATCAGATGTGCAAACAGTTCTTCCAAAGTTTCTGTCTTTACCTCATCAAGATAGGCATTGACATTAATGTGGATGCAATTCTTCAACTCGTCCTTTAATATCCTATCTGAGTATATTGTAATCTTTTCTTGACTGAGAATCACCTATCCAATAGATGTGCATTTCCCCATGCAAAATAGAGACGTTTCTGCCCAATTTATTTTTTGCAACCCCTAAACTTCTGTCGATAAGCCTATAGTGCCAACTCACAACTCTGCAGGACTTATCACTTAATCACCTCATAATCAGCACTCTATTGTACCGTCAGTGAAACAAAGAGGTCACGAGCTCTGCCTGTTAGTAACTTTGTTATGGCAGAGCCCAGGGCTATCTTGACCATTTCAATTTTCCCAAAGCGAGGAAAGTATTTATTTACATCTTTTTGTTATTATTGTTGTTGTTGTTCTTGTTGTTGTATGGTTTAACCCATTTTTTTAGCACAAGATACATGGCGGCTAGTATAATTGTTGGACAAAGAACCCTGGAAAACCCCGGGAAGAACTAACGATCCACGAGAAACTACTTGCTGCCTTTGTCTTGAAATGAGGTACTAGCTTAATATTTCTGATAGCATCAAAACCTGAACTTGTGTATAAAGGGTGGAAGGTGAAGGGCGTGCTTTGCCTGCATAGTCTAATCTCTCTCTCTCTCTCTCTCTCTCTCTCTCTCTCTCTCTCTCTCTCTCTCTCTCTCTCTCTCTCTCTCTCTCTCTCTCTCTCTCTCTCTCTCTCTCTCTCTCTGCCGCAAAATTGTTGCTAGATCTGCCGAAGAAAGAAAAAGATTGAAGAACTTTCGGAACATATTCTTATTCCTGTTATTAAACAAGTTGAAATAGATCGGCTGATCAACAATCCACTTGAATGTGAATGATCATTAGCAAGTTTAACAGCAGGGCCAATGAGAAGAAAGTTATATTTAACAGCAGGGCCAATGAGAAGAAAGTTATATGTTAAAAGGAATAAAATTTGAAGAATTAGGAGATGTATTTCAGGAGAATTTAAAGAAAAGAATCTTCTCCAAGAAGAATTTGAAAAGGATTTTAAGAATATAAACAACAAAATAGAATATTTTGAGAGTAAAATATTTAACTCACGCTACAGTTTTAAAAACATCAAGAATATACGATATTGCAAAAAATGTAATGCTGCAGAATAAAGTACATATTTAGCACAAATGTCGGTGGAAAATAAGAAACAGATAGATTTAGTAGTACTGGACAATGCAGAATATTACAGAGCTATTGTAAAATGCCGATGAGGCATTATGGCAGATCTTTATATCAATGCTCTTAATCAAATACTTAATGAAAAAGTTCAATTATCACCGTAATGTTTTGAGTTCCATAGCGAAAGAAAGATTTAATAAGAATACCAGCTGCCATTCGGGTGGAACTGATAGACCAGCTGAGATAAAAATAAAAAAAAGCCAGTAGTTATATCGCCAGGGACAACTGAAAGTAAAGAGCAAATTGAAAAAAGGCAAATAATAAAATAACAAATCGGATGACAATATTTTTATGAAAGAAAACAAATTAAAATTTAATAGTATTAATAATTAATTAATTAATGGTCACGATAAGAATATGATGCTTTTTAAAAAATAGATGATATTTATGAAAATGGAAAAAAGCTTATGATAAAATTGACGAAGCTGAAGGAGATGCTATTAAAACATTTTTCGAACAAGCTATAAATGGTTTTATTGCGGGTAATTAATGTCTAAGGCCAATAAATGTAAGCTTTATTGCAGGTAATTTGATGTCTAAAGAGAATGAATTTAGGTCTGGAAAATCTGAATATGAAAAATTGTATGATGAATTTGAAGTGAATGAGAGTATTCGAGCGAGTAAAAGATCTGAAGCTGGTGTAAAATTATTTGCAGATAGGCAGATTGATATAGGTTGATATCGACACAGGAAGTTGGGGAAAATGGCGCTGAAATTTAAAGTGAAATTATTGACAAACGTGATCATTTAAGATCGGAAAATCTATTCAAATCTGACGAATACGAAACTTTACATAGCGATTTAATCAACAATTTTATAATTGCACAATGATTTAATATAAAGCAGACACCATATAGTATAACAACTTCACATAATAAAAATGTCAAATGTCTAGTACGAACGCGATAGGTAATGCGAAAGATAGTGCACATTTCCTAGTAAATTATATTCCGCCAGTGCAACTTAATACTGAAAAACAGTACGAAACTGGACTTATTTAATGAACAGCATGGCACTCCATGGCTAGCGTAAAAACTGGAGTAAATTATGAATTAAGTTTAATCCTGGCGCTTGGGTGACATTTAAAATTCCACAAGCAGCCCACAACGTAACTGATTTTAATAAGACGATACGCGAATTAATAACAAGGATTTGCATATAATTCTGCATTAACTCTAAATTAAAACACATTATGCTCCATAAAAACATTAAAAAATAATTTGATAATAGATTTTTTTATCAGGAACAAGCATAGTGTCACTGATTGGATTCACGCACACGAAATATGGATATGTAGTAGAAAGTATGAAGTCATCTACCAGCTAATATAACTGACGTTAACACAATACTGATAAATTGCTCCATTGCAACTGGATCTTACTCAGCCCAGTTTAGTAAAGGACAAATATATACATTTTTGCCAGATGATATAACGGGATCGCTCATGCAAATTTGTTCACAAGTTATTTATTATCCGCTAAGTGTTAAAAATCAAATAACTAATATAAATGTGCAGTTGACAGAACAATCTGGACGACAGTTGGATTTGAATAATGCGATTGTTACTTACTATTTGCACTTATGCGCACAATCGACTTCATGATTGATTATTTTATACAACTCAAACATAATGAAACAAAAATATTTCCCAAACAAATAATAGTTGGTGGATTTTTGGGAAATCTATTTACTAAAGTTATTGAAAATGTTCCGGGAATAGCGTATAAAGTTGTATCAATTGGATTTGACGCATCAAAAGCATTTATAAATGGAGCTGTATCTGCTGTTGGACAAGGAAAGCTGACAAAATTAAAGGCGATAAACCACCTACTATCAAGTTGTATCAGAATTGCTCCAACAACAGAAACTTAACAAGCAATGACAACAACAAAAAACTTATCACCAAATGGTGAGCAGATGATACAAAAGTTAATATCTTAGGCAACAGCGCCACAATAGCTCTGCTATCATCGATGACAATTTTATATAATCTAATGCATAAAAAATGTCTGTTAAAATTATCTCGATTTAGAAGAAACTTACGACATAGAAAAAACTGTAACAGAATTTGAGTATGTTGAATATCTGAACGAAAATTCTAATGAACCAAATAAAACTGGTGTGAGACCATTTAATACTCGAGACCAAGATGTATTTCAACTGCCACACAAGGCAGTATTTAAAATTAGCCACCAGATTATGAAACAGAAGTAACTCTTGTAAATAATGGCTGGTGTTTATATAAAAGTGCCAGATATAAGCTGGTCCATCGAATTGTTAATGAAATCTCAGGTCACTAGCGAGTTGCAAGTACAATTTTAAATATTATTTCGTTTTCTGATGATTACTCCAGATGATCTGCAACGAATAAAATGTTTAAAGATAATGGTCACTGTGCAGCTGAATCAATCGAACTTTTCTCGAAAGGTGTTTTTATACATGGGTCATATGCCACTGCAGATGTTATAATTGTATAAACGTTTCTTATTCTTAATGCAGCCGCGCAAGTTATAGCCGCGCCAGCCGCGGCCGCTGATACAAATGCTGTAAGAGTCTTTCATTCTTAATGCAGCCGCGCAAGGTATAGCCGCGCCAGCCGCGGCCGCTGATACAAATGCTGTAAGAGTCTCTCTTATTGCTGATTATAATAATCATGGTATGACACCGCCAAGAAAAGCTTGAGACGGCGCTGCAATGTTAGATTTAATCAATAACACAATTTGCGTAAAATATGGACGTTACAATGAAGGTTTTGTTAGAAGAAAAGAACTTGCTGCATTATCACGTCCAATTGCAACAATGCTGCCGTTAAGCACAATATTTGGATTTTGTCGTGATTACAACAAAGAATTTTGTGGAATTATCCGAGCGACGCAATAAACAATATATCAGTATAACGAATGTAATAAATTATTCGTCCAAACAACTTCATCCTGTTGGTAAAACAGACGAATAAATATCCATATTTTAAAAAAAAATTAGTTTACAGTTTGACAATCATCCTTCTCAAGCCAATGATGAGATTTAAATTAATGTTGCTAATTTTATTTAAATTACAAATATAATAATGTCAACATATTGTCTCAAATGTTAAACTAAAACAGAAAATATCAATGAAACAAAAGAAAAAAAAACAAAGAACAACAGGATGATTCTGAAAAGTATTTGCGCAATTTGTGGATGTTGGGGGTTGGGTGGGTGGGGTTGGGGTGAGGGTGAAGGCGTGGGTGAGGGTGCGGTGGGGTGCAGTGGGGGGGTATATGAAACTGCAATGCCTAAACAGTCCTCTGAATCTCTAAAGTTTCGTTTCGTTTAGGGATTCGCTGGGAGATGTATCTATGAAAGGAGCTTGCTAAAAAAAAACAGTAACATTATGTTTGAGCTCTCTAACTCATTTGACCTACAACGCAAAGAACAATAGATTGTTCTGAAGAAAAAAGTCTACTAAATCTAAAAGTCAGATTCTAGTAAACGTCTTGTTTACTACCTAAATTATGATAAAATCAGGTATGCAAAGACTTCATTCACAACCTTCAATCTTCAATCATGATGGTGACAATAGTAAGGTAGGCACTATATGATAAATATACATGCCCAGCGAGTTCATCTAAGTTGTATTGTGAAAAGTCACCTATGTTATCACTTGGGTTATATGATACAGGTTCCATAATAATAAAAACAAAATATATTTGTTTTATTCTTAACACTTTCTTGCAAATGAACGTTTTGAGCTTACTTAGATAGGTTGATACCTTTCCTTGTGCAATGTCAAACGTTCAGTTTGATTTTTTGTTTATTTGTGATTTTGTAATAAAACTTAATTCGCTTATGTTTCTATCATTACACCCTTTAATTACCAACATAGCTTAAAGCATTTGACAAAAGGGTCGGCTGTGAAACACCTTTCAAATTTGCTTCTATATTTTAGACAATGTTTCCGATTTTGCGTCAAGCTTGAGGGGTGCTAATTTTGCTGGGACCAAAATGTCCCACCACCACCAACCCGTACCTAATAAGTGTGACAAATTAATTATGATAAGAAAGTACATTTCACCTTTTGTCAACATAGCAATCCATGCTAATGCTGGAAGATAGAATCATTAAAATTAACACAATCATTCTTCAGAGAACACAAGTAAACTATAAATTCACATTACGTTAATATCTGCTAATATTGTATACATGGCCATACGAAAACTCTAAAGTATTTTCTTACTTTTTTCTTTAATTTAATCGACAAGAAATAAAAGTAACAATTTCAGATTTATTTTTTGTGTTAGTCCGTAAATTATTGAATTTTCCATTAGCACTAATTTTATTTATTTATTTACTGTGTTGAGTTCTTAATAGATATCGAGATCGTTATGAC
This sequence comes from Potamilus streckersoni, assembly GCA_016746295.1. Lineage (NCBI taxonomy): Eukaryota > Metazoa > Mollusca > Bivalvia > Unionida > Unionidae > Potamilus > Potamilus streckersoni. Next base: position 409,604 of record JAEAOA010000557.1, read on the forward strand.
CAAATATTTTGATTCGCCATGTTGTCAATTGAATGTTGCTGTGGCAGGATATCATAATGTCATGCACGATAACCATCTTCGAATCCCACTATTAACTTAATTCTTTTCAGTTTCGTTCACAAAATTTCTAACCTGAAGTTATTAAAGAGAATGATGGGATTATTCATAATTTCGTTGCGAATGTACTACAACACATAACGGTAAACCATTGATATTTTTATAGTAAGAAATCGGCTACTTAAATGTGTTATCCACTTTTGCTGTCAAGAACACCTAAACACATTTTAACAACTTACCAGTTTCGAGTCAATAACGGATTTGTTTCGTCTTGTGGTGAACAATTATGTCAGGAAATGTATTCGTTAATCACTAGCGTTACGTGACAAGGGATCGTACTCAGTAACAAAGAAAAGAGTGAAAGCCAACAAGCTTTGTACATTTTAACAAAACAATTTATTTCCCTAGACAACAATGTAAAAATTGGTAAGTATGACTTTCAGTCTGTGAATGTAATCCACAATTTGATCCTAAGAATGTAAACACAAGTCCAATCACTGAATAGTCCTATTAGAATCCTGGTTCGAATCCCAACAACGTTCAAATATGGAAGGCAATGACGTCAGATGTAGTCCAATATATCAATATAAACAATTCCTCACTTGAATCACAATCTTTGTTTCCGAATAATTCCAGAATAAATTTCATTGAATATCTTTCAGAATTTTCATGCAAAGTCAACTTGTCGTGTTTCCAGGAGAATAAATTATTAAATCCAAAAATTAGGCGAAGAATAAACAGTTGCTTCAATGTGTTGAATAACTATGCCTGAAAAATATTAGGATTGTGTATTTAAAACCCCAATGCCTCATTTTAAGTATCGCAAGATTGGTCATGTGGACTCTTACTGCACTATTTTGATCACGTAGACCAATTTGTCCCCACTTAAGAACCAATCATAGAAATGTTGTTTATATACAGTGATCACGCAGAGAAAGTATGACCACTCATTTTAACTTCCTGTTGAAACTGTTACCAGGATAGCACGGACTAAATTCTATTTCTCATTAATACATCTTCGTCTTCAATAAAGAAACTTCGTTATAAAATAATATCTCATTACTGAAAAAGAATCCAGATATTTTTTGCGATTAAATACAATGAAACAAAAATTAAATCAAAAGAATTTTAAACATTACACACAAGCAATGTAATTACATATACGTAACACTAGATGCCCTCCGTTTCTTTCACTTATTTTATTAAGACCAATATATTTCTGAGAAGAGGAATACCAACAAAATGAAAATCGTTTCTTCACTAGGAGCATGTATTGTAAATTGAGCTATCTCGAGTTGTTGAATTTTTTTCTTTCTAAACGTACTGGATCCGTTAGCAGTCATTTGTAATAACTGTCTAATTCAAACAGTAAATGGTTTCCGTTGTTTAAACATATTTTATTGCCATTAATGTTAACATAACGGGATCGGGCTTCAAGTTTTCACAACTTAGAACAAGCCCTTCCTCAACAATCCACAACAAAGTTACATGGATTAATATGATTTTATGCAATTATATGTAAACACACGTGATTCATGAAAGTGTGTGTGTGTGTGTGTGTGTGTATATATATATATATATATATATATATATATATATATATATATATATATATATATATATATATATATATATATGTGTGTGTGTGTGTGTGTGTGTGTGTGTGTGTGTGTGTGTGTGTGTGTGATTGGAATTTTTAACGTAGCTTTCACAATTTTTCAGTCATATCACTACCTTGTCTGCAGTGAGGCATTTTATAGTGTGGTTTTGAATAGTGATGTCAAACACTGGGGAATCATGCCGCAGACATGTAACACCATGTGCCGTGCTGAATGTAACGGGTTCATACAGCATATATTCTTGTGCTTCCTTTCGCAAGTTATATTAATATTTGTCGATTAGGTCTTTCAATCTAATGCCGCATTGTTGTCATTCCAGTGACCAAGTCAGTCTAAATCCAGGTGTGAATTAATATTTTTATTTTAAATCACGGGAAATAATGATGACCAATTTACAGTGTAGAGAAAAGATGAAACTGTTTTTTTTTGTCTGTCTCATATGCTCGAATACCCCATAGTTACTGACCAACTGTTTTCTCACAATCCGTAACCGATAATCGAAAAGTGTGATTTATTAATACGTGAAAAGCGATTGCATGGAACAGTTGAACAGACATATAGCGACCACTGTGCTAATGTCACCATTGAGTACTTGTCTCAGATTTATTTCTTTTTGTCAGACGCCTCAAAACGAAAAATCTGACACCTATATAGTTTTCATAACATAACCCATATAACTTCATATCTTGGTGATACTTGCTCCCACATCAAGATTTTTTTTTCTTTCAAAGAAAATATTTTAGTTACAAGAAGCTGAATTGCAACTACCGCATTTCTTCTAATTTTAATCTATAAAGAATATTAGGCTGACAATGCAGATGGGACCAGTGTTACTTCTAACAATGCAGATGGGACTAGTGTTACTTCTAACAAAACATATGGGACCAGTGTTACTTCTAACTATGCAGATGGGACCAGTGTTACTTTTAACAATGCAGATGGGGTCAGTGTTACTTCTAACTATGCAGATGGGACCAGTGTTACTTCTAACTATGCAGATGGGACCAGTGTTACTTCTAGCAATGCAGATGGGGTCAGTGTTACTTTTATCAATGCAGATGGAACCAGTGTTACTTCTAACAAAACATATGGGACCAGTGTTACTTCTAGCAATGCAGATGGAACCAGTGTTACTTCTAACAAAACATATGGTACCAGTGTTACTTCTAACTATGCAGATGGGACTAGTGTTACTTCTAGCAATGCAGATGGGGTCAGTGTTACTTTTATCAATGCAGATGGAACCAGTGTTACTTCTAACAAAACATATGGGACCAGTGTTACTTCTAACTATGCAGATGGGACCAGTGTTACTTCTAACTATGCAGATGGACCAGTGTTACTTTTAACTATGCAGAGGGGACCAGTGTTACTTCTAACAAAACATATGGGACCAGTGTTACTTCTTACAATGCAGATGGGATCAGTGTTACTCTTAACAATGCAGATGGGACCAGTGTAACTTCTAACAAAACATATGGGACCAGTGTTACTTCTAACTATGCAGATGGGACCAGTGTTACTTCTAACTATGCAGATGGGACCATTGTTACTTCTAACTATGCAGATGGGACCAGTGTTACTTCTAACTATGCAGATGGACCAGTGTTACTTCTAATTATGTAGATGGGACCAGTGTTACTTCTAACAATGCAGATGGGACCAGTGTTACTTTTAACAATGCAGATGGGACCAGTGTTACTTCTAACAATGCAGATGGGAGCAGTGTTACTTCTAACTATGCAGATGGGATCAGTGGTACTTCTAACTATGCAGATGTGATCAGTGTTACTTCTAACTATGCAGATGGGACCAGTGACTTGAATTGCACAGATAAATACTTCTCCTTTATAGTCGTGCCACTGCCGAATAGAAAACACATTAGCATGCATAAAATGATTTTTACACCACGCAGCATTTATATTGCTTTTATTTACAAAGATTATAGAAGCATCACGACGTTTGTAACAATGGTGACTAATTCTTTATACTTTATACGCTTGTAAAAAACAACAATTGCGAAGAAAATAATTAATTGGAGCTGAAGGAAAAGTTCTATATACAACTAATTTTATTGAAAGATTTTGAGTTTTCATTGAGAGAAAGAAAAGACAAATGAAGACCCTGTGAAGTTTTTAGTTGCATTATTTAAATGGCTTTATTATAAACTAATATATACGGACAGTTTCTTAATTTAATTTTGTTTACATTTTATTTTTAACAGCTGCTTCTCGAAGAAAAAAATTAGAATAAATAAAAACCTTTTTTAATAGCAAAAAAAAATTGCTTTAAAGAAATCTAGCCATTTGTTTAAAGAATAAACTAGAATTCTCAAGCATAACCCGGAGAATGAATTCTTTAATGATAATCGCCATTGCCTTAAATACGATAGATATAATGTAATTCGCATATCTACGTCAGTATAAGTCTGTGTTTTATTTCAAAAGAATTCACTTGTACTCAGCATTTGTAATTGTTGTTGTTGTTGCTTTGGGGCTTAACGCCATTTTTAAGCACACGATATGCTATAATTGGCGGCCAGTATTAATGGTGGAGGAAAAAACCGGGAAATCACCGAAAAGAACCACCGACCCACGAGAAGCTACTGGCAAGCTTTCTCACATATCCATATTAGCCGAATTTTAGACTCGAACCCAAACAGAGGTGAGATGGCATTGATCCGTAACGGAGGGCGCTTTAGACAACTCGGCCACTCGGGACTCCTCATTTGTAATTGTATTCCCTCTATCGTTCCGTCTATCTCCTCTCCACTATCACTATTTTCCCATCTTTTTTTTTTTTTTTTTTTTCATGCTCTACTTTGCGCTCGTGTTTGTGTGTGTGCTTATCGACATTTCTTTCAGTATTTTACTCCATTATATTTATTTGGTGATTATCATCCCTTTTGGTAGAAAAAAGGAGAGAAATTCTGTTGTTGTTTTTTTTTTTGTTTTGTTTTGTTTTTTGTTTCAAAGCTGAATTTATGTTTTTATGTTTAATGTACACGTAACGCATTTTCTGTGAGGCAAGCTTCTAATTGATCGGAACCGGCTTCTGCTTCTATTAAATTTTTTTTTCCACCGGAAATGACCTTTGACCTCCGTTACCAAGGGTTTGACAACACGCTTCCTGTTGAAAGTGTTCTGTAACAATACACATCCAGCAAGTAAAGCTTCAAAAACACGCATCATCAGTGCTTTTGCTGTTGCATTATTAATGGAGTAGAAATTTTAACGATAGTTTAATCAAACAGAAGGAAAAAGATATTTAAGTTGTGCGTAGAAGTATTGAAGTGGTGAGTGTGGCAACTTTCGATCATGGCGACACAATATAAATTGCCAGAAATAACAACCCAGAGTATTTATGCTGGAAAGTTTAAGGACTGGAGTCCAGAAATTAGGGCGGTAAGTTCAGAATACGCGATTTAATTATTATAGAAGATTTGTAGTACGATAAATAGCCAGATACAGTTCACTTTCTGCTATCAACATTTTTCAAGACCTGATGAACAGCCTCAGAATGTAAAAATTTAAAATCACTTATAAAGACCTGGAAGATTTTCATGTAAATGTTCCACATATAAAGATCAGTAAAGAAGTTGTTGTTATAGTGTTTGCATACCCTCCTATTAGTTCATATCCCATTATCAATTTTAAAAACTATAAATGTCAAGGATATAAAAAAATGCACAAAACATGGATAAAAACTTTATTGATTTATAATTTCTAACCTGATTGTCACCAAGGGGTTCATAACACTTTTAGATTATTGGCATTTTAATGCAAACAGAAGCACCCAATGTAAACTGTCAGACTTCTTGCTGTGCATTTCATGTTTGTAAACTAAGTCTATTTCAGTAAAAACTGTGTTGTCTACATCCAATATTGCAATGTCTTAATATAATATTTCTTACACAAACTGAACAAATAAATCAGAGGTACTCTTGTATACATATTTTCAAAGAGATGTAAATCCAAAATTTATTGGAATCAAGATATTCAAAGATTGTGAACAGAACTATATCACATCTGTTGTTTGAAACATAGACTGCCCTAAACCAATATGGCAAGTGCAGTTTTAAAGTAACTCCCAGGAATCATGCTGGGCTTTGCCAATGTTGCAACTGTGAATTTTTTCTTATTGGCAACAAATATACCATCTGGCAATCTTTTTGTCAATAACATTTTTGGCTGTTGAAATTTTTTTACATATACTGTCGGGGCCCCGAATGGCTGAGTGGTCTAAAGCGCTGTCCGTTATGGATCACTGCCATCTCACCTCTGTCTGCGTGGGTTCGAGTCTAGGATTCGGCGAATGTGGTTATGTGAGAAAGCTTGCTAGTAGCTTCTCGTGGGTCGGTGGTTCTTTCCGGTGATTTCCCGGTTTCTTCCTCCACAATTAATACTGGCCGCCATGAATAGCCTATCGTGTGCTGAAAAATGGCGTTAAGCCCAACAACAACAACAACAACAACATATACTGTCTTGTGTTTGGAGTTGAGAAATTCAAAGGCATCATGACAGGAAGCAGCAAATTTGGATATAAAATGTATTATTACAGAAACAAATCCTTTTTTAATATTAACAAACCACCCTAACACTGCATTATTATATCATAATCCACTTATGCTAATGTCACCCTAACACTGCATTATTATATCATAATCCACTTATGCTAATGTCTGGCCTTAGTACTCTGTGTTGTAATATAACCCAAATAGTCATACTACCTAAATTGCTACAATTGACCACTTCAGAAGGTGAGGACAGGAATGACTACAATCTACCAGATGATGGAAGTTTTTTACCTGTTTGAAAAATGTACCAGAAAAATAGTTTTACTTAAGCTTCAAAGAAACATTGATCATTTTGTATATATACTAAGCAATTGGAAACAAATTTCGTCTTCATCAGTTTTACAATTATATGGATGTTGCTGCAATAATAACAAGTGGGCATTTGTTTGGTCATTCAAAGAGTGCCTTTTTTGGCATCTTTAATAACACATGAACCTTCAAGAAAGCAAACTGAAGACCTTTGATCAAAGAAAATCAGTAACAAACTTAAATAAAAAAGCATTGTTTCATTTTTCATAGTGATTGGAACATATTTATGAAAGTTTTCTGTTTGTAACAAAAAGTTCATGCTTATGATCATGCCAATGGTGGTTTATGACACAAATTAAAGTCCTAATATTTCGAAACAATTATGTGAAACTATTTAACTTGTTCATGTTTTCATTTCCTTATGAATAGCCTTATTCCTTTGGTAACCTTGGCATTAAGGCAATTGTTTCTGGCTACCAAAATCTAGGCTAATTTAAGTATATGTAACATATATACAGCCAACAGCCATGTGCAAAGGATAATAAATATCAGAGTGAATTGTTTCAGGAAACACATTTGTTTTGAAAGGGATATAGACCAAACATTGGCTATCATTTTTTTATATATACATTTTAGTTGCATTTTCTAATGGGAATAGACTGATATATGAATATTCTTACATATAATTGAATACTTGAATTCATGGATTTTTCATATGCATGTATATTATTTAACACATTGTTGAGTGTACTGCAGAAATGTAAGTTGTCAGTATACAAGTGTATTTCAGACTAGTCATTTAATCAAAATTTTCATTTTTTTTTCTCTGCGTAAATTCTAGTCACTGATGACAGGTCATCTCTTAAAAATATCACTTGTATGCTAAATTTCAATTTGTTTTCAGCCCCTCCCCCTTATCTAAACATCTGCTTATGTCAGTAATATTACCTTAATCCTGAGGATGTTGAGATAAATGAATAATACTATATTATGAATATATGACATTTCTTGTAAATAGGCAACAAAATATTGAGGTTGGTAATTTGTTTGGTGACAACCTTTTAAATCTAGTGCCATCCCTAAACTCTCTTTTAATTCAAAACTAACCAGTTGACAGTGTTTGTGACCCCCTGGAAACAATCAGGTTAGAAATTATAAATCAATGAAATAGCTATTTTTTGTGCATTTATTATATTCCTGATGACTTCTGTTTTTAAAATTGGTAGGTGGGTAAAAATAAACAGGATGATGTAAAAATACTTGACCAATGCTATGTCACAATGAAGCAGCAACATTGAAATTAAATATTGTACTACCCTGTATTTGTTAAGATAGGCCTAATGTCTTTTATTGAACTGGTTTATTACCTGTTGACTCGTTCTAAAACTCCATAGCAATTAATAATTTTTATGTGGAAGTTTTTGATGGCATTTGCATTCAGCAATTAAGATAGAAACTTTGGTCAAATTATTTTTGTATTTTTAGAACAAAAATTAATATTTCATTTAATAAATTTTCCGACATGATCATATTAACAAAGTTTTACATACCTTGCACATATATGTATTAGGATTTTTTAAAATAGTAGAGACCAGGCCAAATTGAAAGTCATCAAAGATGAATCCACAAACTGATTAAATCTTTTAAACTGTATAAAGTCAACATGTGGTGTCAAATTTAGCTTTAATGCTATTTTTTGGGCATAAATATTTTTGTTTAGTCAAAAGGAAAAAAGGAGAAGAAGCAAGATTGGACTATGCTTATTTTGTTTTCATTAATCTTTTTATAATGATGAAAATGATGCTAGGATCTTGTGGGTGGCAAGCTGCTTAGTTGTCTTCCTTCAAGATAATTTTTTTTTATAAGATTGTGAAAGTATGATTGTTAAAATAGTATTGAAACATAACATCAATAGACACATCATGCAGATATGTCCTTTATAAAATATATCTGCAGCTATGCTTAAACCAAACCTTGCAAAGTCTTTACATTTCATGTAAGCTATATTGAAATTTGTAGTGTACTCTGATCTACACACAAATTAGTGAAAAAATATATAAATATGTATGCATGACAGTGGCATGCAACAAATTAAATTTGCTAATGAAATATTAAAAAAAATACTCATCAGATATGTTTAGAGGGCATATAATGTGGATATATTTTATTTCATGGGTATGAATTTTAATTGCATGGAAGAAAAAATACCTTTTTGTGCTGATGTGCAAGGCTCCAGATAGCATATATGACATGCTTCTTTTGGATTTGTCAAGATTGAATATATTATATTTGAATGTTATTATGATTTTTTACGTAGCTTTAACAATTTTTCAGTCATATTGCTACAATGTCTGCAGTGTGGCAGTTTATAGTGATGTCTAGCACTGGGGCATCATGCCGCAAATATGTAGCATGATGTCCCACCCAGTCACATTATCCTGACACCAGGCCAACCAGTCCTAACATTAACCTCTTAATGCTAAGCATTAAGCAAGGCAGCTGTTAGTACCATTTTAGTAAGTCTTTGGTATGACTCAACTGGGGATCAAACCCACGACCTCCTGTATCTTGTATTATATTTTATTGCACACTTTTTATTGCATACTTTTTATTTGCCAGATATATGTTTGAGAAGCCTTTAATAAATTTTTAAAAAAATGAAAATAACAAACAATCTGTACCCTTTCATTAGAGTATGTTGAAAATAGTAATCAAATATATCCCATTGTTTTGAAGTTTAATAAATCTTTTAAACCTGTGTACACAAAGTCATGGATAATATCGGGCTGGAAACTCTATAAATTTCAAAATAATGGGTTGATTTCTTATCAGACATAAAAATTATGCAGAGGTCTGGATGTTCATGAAATGTGTTTTTGTCCTTCATTGTTTTTTTTAAATTAATGGCTTGATACAACCATATCATATAAGTCTACAAAATAGAAGAGAATTTACAAAACTTATTGTTCCCAATGATTTAAAAAAAGTTAATTTGTGACCTGCAATGTATAATAATATGTTCTTTTTTGCAGGCTGGAAAACAGATTGTATCTGGAGATTCAGCTGCAGGATGCTTAAAACCCACCATAGAAAGGGTATGTTTATTCTTTACTCTCATAGTGTTGTGATGGGTTACCATATTTGAACTTTCAAAAGAGCAAGCATTCCGGAGAGTTGGTCTGTCTGTATTGTTTGTCTATACAGATTTCGGGACCAAGAAAGTAGGATACATCCAGGAAAAAGAGTATATGTGTGTATATGTGAATATTTTTAATATAACTTGAAACAATTTTTTTAGTCATATCATTATATTGTTTGCAGTAGTATTGTCTAGCACTGGGACATCATTCTGCAGATATGTGGCATGATGTCCCACCCAGTCATGTTATCCTGACATCAGGCCGACCAGTCTTTATACTATGCTCTTAATGCTGAGCACCAAGTGAGGCAGCTGTTAGTACCATTTTAAAGTTATCCTAGCCTCATATTTTTTTGATCCTACATCATGCATGCTGCTTATCTTCAGCATTACTTTGCTTGACAATGTATAGTATTTCTTCTACGATAAACTTTTGGTGGGGATGGGCAGCTTTATACATTCTTCAGAAAGTAAGGAATGGACTTTAATTATCAGACATGGATAGCGTTTGCAAATTAAGCACTCCATCAATATAAAGACCTTCATTATCACACAGTTCCTATTATGGCTATGTAGATCCCATTTCAGTAAATGATAGTAAATTATGTTATTAGGTACTCCATTGTAAGGTGGTCTCACTAGAAGTCCCCATATTCTCTAGGACTCACATGGACAGGGTCATAACAAAGGAATACTGTAGTTGCCAAACATTGGGGTTGTCTTATCATGTATGGGTAATGATGGAATAAATGCATATGATAGATAAAGGCCTAATGGAATTGGAACAAGCCTGGGCATATGGACAGGCTATTAGCTTTTGGTTGAATATATTTTTCATGCAGTTTCTATGGTTAGAGCATTTGTCCATTCAAGGGACAACTTAATAACTTTCTGATGATTAGAGCATCAGTCCATTCAAGGGACTGTTGTTAATTCAATGATTAGTACATCAGTCCATTCTAGGGATTCTTTTTAATATCTTTCTGATGATTGGAACACCAGTCCATTTAATGGACTTTTGTTAATTCAATGATTAGAGCATCAGTCCATTCAAGGGACTATTGTTAATTCAATGATGAGAACATCAGTCCATTCAAGGGACTCTTGTTAATAATTTTCTGATGATTAGAGCACCAGTCCATTCAAGGGACTCTTGTTAATACAATTGTTTACAGTATCAGTCCATTCAAAGGACTCTTGTTGATGCAATGATTAGAACATTGATCCATTCAAGGGACTTTTGTTAATACATTTTCAATGATTAGAGCATCATTCCATTCAAGGAACTTTTGTTAATGAACTTTTCCCTATCTGCTCTATAATTTTGATCATTCTGTCTGAATCATGCTGAGTAAATTTATCAATAACTGTTAATCAGCAAAACCTGGTGTGAAAAGCCACTGTATCACTGTACTCAACGAACACTTATCGTAAAAGACCAGATTTTGTCATGAGGAGATGAATGGTGTTACATCATGTGATGATGACTGCCATTGGGAGGTCATCTGTCTTGAGAAAGCACTATGGCTGCAGGCAGGAGTGCTTGTGCAAGATAGGTTTCACTTAATAGTGAATCATATTATTTTTATTATTGTCTGATATATTTTTCGATGCAATTGCCAATAACTATGTCTTTATTTTCCTTTAAGCCACCCTCTCCAGAGGTCATTCGCAAGTTTCGAGCCACAGTCCGTCCTGATGCTGGGCAGATGAAAGTTTTTTATGGAAGAGCATATGACCCTCATCGTCAGTGGGCACAGGAGATGACACATGGAATCAATACTCAGCCATCATTCACTGCAGGGGAACTTGTCAACCCTTATCCTAAATCATTATTCCAACAGAGGCTTATTGATCGAAAGGAAAGAGTATACTCCAGTCATGTGCATGGGCCCCTTGGTCGCTCGCATGCTCCAGATTTGCCAACATATATACGTCCTTACCAATTTACTTTTGGTGTTCCAACAGAGTTAGGTAAGGACATGTTTATTTCATATTTATGGTTCTTTGAATGGCTACCATATGTGGTTGCTTATTATTGAGTCCAAATGAAAAACATAGACCCTGATCTTTTGTTGCATAGTGACCATGTTGCTTGTTCTACTGTTGCTCCAAAGTGTATTGAACCAGATCTGCTGGCACATTTTGCAGTGGTAGATAGGGTTATTTTGCAGTTTGCACTTGGTTGTGGCTTATAAGCAAGTACATGTGGAACATTTATTGTCGTAATGAACATTTGAGAAGCAATTTAAATGATTTTGTAAAACTTAATCCATTTTATACTTAAAAGTACCATTGAACAATAAGAAAAACACACATCTGCATCATAAGTTTATGTAGACAAGTGTAGAACTGTAGCTCTTGATATGCCAGTAGTTAATTTTTTTGTGCTTCTTTTAGTGTGTAATTAACTGATTCATAAAATCCAGCAGTTTTTTAGGTTAATTACATGTTGCTGCTATAACATGTTATACTGGAACTTTTACATTTCATGTTGAACTGGTACAGATAAAATGTGAATATAAGTTTGAATTGGCAAGAAATATCGATCTATACTAGTTTATCATTATTTTCACACTGATTAAATATATGTCCCATGTTTTAGTCAAGGATTTCATCAAAATGCTAAAATAAATTGAAGAACATTTTGTAACATAATAATAGAACTTAATTTAGTCTGATTAAATCTGAGTTCTTTAGGCAACCCATGGAATTATTTTTGGGGGTTGGGGGCAGACATGTAGTGGTTAGCTATTAAGTTTTATTGATGTGGGCCAAAAGATATATAGAGGTGAAAGTTGGGGGTTGCGGGTCAAGTTACCCTCCCAGCATCCATGTGAGGTCACCTACACAGTTGAGATCCAACGGACAATGATACCCCATTTAATTGGATCCATAGCTACACCTATGTTATGTGAAAGCCTTGGTATCTCATACAATTATATGAGTGTATTTTGATACAGTTATTTGAGTGCTTAGCTATATTGATGTGCTTTACAGTGACAGATTAATGTATGAATGAAGAACAGCCTTACTAAGGAAACCAACATGCTTTAGTTACAGCTTCAGTTAGTGATTGTTTACAAATACAGTATTTTGCCTGTGACAAGTCTTCATTAAAGAGAAATTCTAACATGTATGCAGCCTAATGTATCTAACTAGACATAAAAAAATTAGCAACAATAAAATCAGTAGTCTCAGTAATGTTAATTGTAATGTTATGCCATGGAAAAATCTATTTTCTTCTTATATTTTTGCATAAAGTTTTCAGTGTGTTAGAAAGGGGAGAAAATAACGGTTATAGAAGCTTTACTGTCCCAAATATCCTTGAACTCAGTGATAATAATACTTACCTTACTATCCCAAATATCCATAAACTCTGTGTGTGATGTTTTATTTTTCACAGGTTTTACTGTCCCAGATATTTGTAAATTACTGTACAGTGATGTCATTACAAGTAGCTTTACTGTCCCAAATATCCATAAATTCAGTTATCTTAATGGTTGCTTTAATGTCCTAAATATTGATAAACTCTATGATATTATAAATGTGCTATTCCAAGTATCCATAATCTCAGTTACATTAATCGTGGCTTACTGTCCTAAATATTGATAAACTCTATGATATTAGAAATGGATATTGATGTCCAAAATATCCAACTCCATGACATTAATTGTGGCTTTACTGTTCCAAGTATTGATACACTGAATTTGCAAGAGTAAAATGTACCATTAACATCATCATTCTTTCAAATACTTTACAAATTTTCCTCAATTTGCAAAAATTGTTTAAAGTTGAGAATGGACCTTTTATCAAGAATGAGTTAATTATGGCAAACTGCAGTAAGGACATTGTACCATCTTTGCTTGCATAGAGGTTGGGTCCTTCTTCAAACAATATAGACCCAGACCTGCTGTTATGCAATGCACCAGTAGATCAGAGTCTATGTTATTCAATCTACTGACTATTCTTAACAAACTGCATAGGTCCATATCATCTGGTAATTTATGTAGATCTGTGTACTTTGCCACTGTACAGAAATTCTAATTGAATATACATATATATGGTAAGTATATTTGCCAAGCTTTCTTGGATTCACTGTTAATAAAATGACCTTTCTATCATTCTCTCTGTATGTTTGCTTGCCTATCTGTCTGTCTTTATGTCAGAATGTCTGATTTTGATTGTACTCAATGAACATGAAATACATTCTGTATATAATGGACGTTGGAAATAATATATATAAAAAGTTAATCATTGCAGTTTATGGAAATGTCATGATAGAGGTTTTTATGATAAATTTTTTACAGAAAAGTCAATATATTTTACTTCATTGATCTTCCAGATATTGGAGCAGGAGGTCTCATAAATCCGAATAAAACGTATGCTGAAGTGGATGTTGAATCTCAGGAAAAGCATGAGCTTTATGTGAGGTCCCATAAAGACTTCAATGTTGGAGAGCAAATGCACAGGAGCTATACATCACCAAACTTTAGTTTCAACAGCAAGTTTGGGACCCCAACACCTCATGATAATACAGGTAGTGTAATAACCCCATCATAAGACCATCTTGCCAGCCATATATATATATATACATATATATATATATATATATATATATATATATATATATATATATATATATATATATATATATATATATATATATATATATATATATATATATATATATATATATATATTACCCCCATCATAAGACCATCTTGCCAGCTATATATATATATATATATATATATATATATATATATATATATATATATATATATATATATGTGTGTGTGTGTGTGTGTATGTGTGTGTGTGTGTGTGAAAAAATGGTGAATGTTCTTTTTGTTATACAAAGATATCCTGTGTAAATATTTATCAAAGGTTTTAAACGTAGTTGCTGCTCTTATTATCATGTGTGGGCTTATCACTGGATAAATATTGTAATTGCCATATTAATCAGATAAAATAACAATCCTATCCCCACTACTATAACAATAAAAAAATAAAAAAAAATAACAAGCCTATCCCCACTACTGGTAAGAATTCCAAGCAATTTGGGGAGGGTAAGTGTCACTGAGATCAAGTTTTCACCCTCAGTCCACTTTTACAGATGTTATGGAAAGTTCTCTGTTGATATAAAAAAGCCAGTAATTTTGCTTTCAATGTAAAAAATAATCTCAATTTTTGTCTCTTACTGTATCTTATGCCTAAAAAAAAGCATATCATATTGCCCTTTGTTTTAATCTTTTTTTTTTAAGTGTTCAGCATGAGCTATCAGGTGTCATCAAAAGAATGTACAATGTAAACAGTATTATGACCTAATGATTGTGATGGTTTTGGTAATAGCAATGGTGATGATGATGATAAAGATAATAATAGTGGTGGTGGTGGTTGATGACAGTGATGATGATGATGATCATGATGATGATGAATTAATTAATTTTATGGTACATCAGCATCTGAAAGACAATTTATTGCTGAAATAGATGGATAGAAATTCCTTGAGACAATTCTACAGGATTATCAGGACAGGACTGTTTGGGAGTCTAGTACTCTAATTACTGTGACACTACAACCTTACAATACCAATGATAATGATTTTGGCAATGAGAATAATGGTAAGATCTCTTTCAGGTCTGCACACCAGGAAAACTCTAAAATGGTTGCATGAAACTCAACAAGAAAAAGGTACCAAAATTGTGTCAAAGCGAGTAGATGATTTCAGAGAGAAAAGCCAATCTCAGCTAGGACAAGTTCATGATCCGTAAGTAATTTTCATGAATTTTGGTTTTTGTTTATTCAGGAACCTGAAACTCAAACCAATTTGAGGTAAGTATTAGAGTATTTTTGATAGCCTAAGGGATACACCACAACTGTTATCTCTCATCACACCAATCATTTCACAAGACACAGGATATGGCTTGGCAGGCCACATGCAGGCTGTGTGTTGGATATCCCATGTGTAGTCTATATAAGCTTGAAGTGAGACACAATAGTCAATTTTTTCTATTGCCAGTAGCAACTGCATTGTCGTCACTGTCATTTCATTTAGGTTTCTTCATTTGTATAGATTTCCTATCTCTGTAGATGGAGTCTGATCATTATGAAGGTAAGACAGTTCATCATACAACATGCTTACTTGCTCCTTTTGCTTCAAGGTCAAGGTCAATCTGAGTCATATAACATTTGCATTAGGGATTTAGTTAAACTTTTTCTTTTGCATATAACCCTGTTTTAGATTCTCATCTCAGTTGGCATTGATCATTATGAAACTTAGACAATTCACTGTGCTACACATTAACATCATTAATTTGTCACTTTTGCCATGGAGCCAAGGTCACAATCATTGATAATTTGAATAAAGATTTTGGTATACAAATTGCATTTGATTATTTTTCATAAATCTCATGATGTATTTTGTTCATACATTGTAGGAATCATTATTAATATGTGATAATTCATTCTCTAACATGCCTGTTCAACCTTTTGACCTTGGGGTCAAGGTCATATATTTTACAGCAATGTTTGCTTGTGTGCCTCAAATGCAACCCCTTACCTTTTTGTGAAGATTTTTCTGATATAAAGTTTACAGTATATTATAGTATAATATACCATGCAGACACAATATAACTTTAAATTTTAAATGCCGTTTGACCAAGTTTGATTTACAGGTATCTATGCAATTTGACTAAATTTGAATTAAGGGTATCCTTACATAAAAGCCCTTCTGTTTGTACAACTGATACTAATCTGTCAAAACCACTGGATAGATCTGACCAACATTTATCTGAGATCATTCAAGCAAGAAGGCCTTTTAGATATTTGTGAAAAATGCAGATTTGCCATCAAATATAGCCTCTGCAAAACTTAGGACTGCTCTTAAAAACCTTAATCATAACAAAATTTGACCAAATTAAACAGAATGCATCGTGGCAATGAAGCCTTTATATTATGTACAACTGATGCCAATCTGCTACAAACAATGGAAGCCATTAATAAAAATGGAAAAGCTTTCGAAATGGCTTCATGTCAAAATTTTTGTGACATTTAAAATATAAGGATCTGCTATTAAACCACATCAAACCTTGCTAATAATTACCTACATCAGTGACCAAATTAGTAGGAAATAGACTTTTCAGGTTGGTAAAAATTTTGCCAATTGGCCATTAAATTTGGCTAGCATTACAAAAAAAATAAACCAAAATGTACTCAGTGCTTACATAGCTGACCTCTACTTTAGTAGTCTCCACTAACCATTGTAAACTTTAGTGATCATGCAGAAACAAAGCCTAGATTATGTGATCTTGACAAGAAAATGTTGGTTTCTTTTATAATTCAAGTTTCTTTTGCAGTTTTTGTCCTCACGCTTTAATTTCTAATCTTTGATTCAAAATTGAACTTTAATCGGCACTATTTAGTCTGTGTTGTGCTGACTTACTGTTAAACCACTATCTAAGGTATTGTCATTGTTATATAATATGACAGAGTCTAGCAGACATAAAACACAAAAATAACATTATATTTTATGACATCAGAGTAGTGAAACTATAATGAATCAGTAAATGCACATATATTATTATCGTGTTTCAATTGTCTTTTCAGTTTTTTTTATTATTCATAGATTCTGTTTCAGAAGCTGTTATCATGTCCAACCCTCTGAGTAAGAATGGCTTGACAGCCAGTAGTGCAAGAATAATTCTTGCATCAGTAATTACCTTGATTAGCCACTACAGATGATGCCACCAATGAAAAGCATGGAACATTCACTCCACTCATCTAATTGTGTCCACATTTATGTATAAAATACATAGTGAACTTGTTTAGGATGCACTGAGTATATAGTCATTAATATGGAAAAAAAAAAGTTTACCATGGACAAAATAGATTTATTTTTACTTCCAACTGCATTTGTCAGAAATGATTTTCTAAACTGGCTAAGTGTATATAGCATGGAAGAATCTGTGTGGTTGATAAGCACAAATACTTAACCCATGTTAATTAAGCATAGAATGTTGGTCACTATTCCCTTTTTTGGTTGTAGGATCTAATACTGAGAGAAATGCATCCAGTTATTAAGTTTATTGATTGGAACATAAACATCACCCAAAATTTAACTTTAAATACACAATTTCAGCAAAGATTCTGATGTATGAAATATGAAAGAGATCAGTTTTTGAAATAAGGATGTGGATATTATCAGTATGCACTCATTCTCCAAGTTTTATGATTCTAGATTAGATAATATGCATATAGCATTCAAAAAAATTGTGTATTCATATCCTAATACAGAAACTTAATTAAAGACCGTAAATATGAATATAGGTCATGATGAGCTTCTGATGTTGTTAGTTTGTGAACAGTAAATCAGAAATGAGCATTAAACACAAAATACAATCTAGGTCATTGAAATGTAGTGTAATGATGTATGCATAAATAGTAAGAACAAAATTTAACTATAGTCAGTGAAGCTTGAAATATGGGTCACCATGATCTACTTTTAAGATGAGAATGCAATGCTCTTTAAGGTGCATCATTGACATGAATCCAGGCATTAAAATGTGACATGTAGGTTGTTGTGATCTTTTGTTGTGAGGGTGTGGCACACAAGTAATGAAATAAAAAAACACCAACAAACAGATAATACAAATTAAATATAGGTTACAATACAATCATCAAATTTTGATGATTCTAGCAGGGACAGTGTTTGAGATAATGAAGCATGAAATATAGGTCACAGTGATCTACATTTATGACAAAGATGTAGTAATCATCCAGATGTATCCTCTCACCATGTTGCATGAATCCACATGTAACAGGATGAATACAGGTTGCCATAAACCTAGTTAGTAATGAGCTAATGCAAAAGCTTAACCTAAGCCAGTAAAATTTTAAATACATGTCTTGTCCAACTGTCCTTACTTGTGGCTTCTTGGCAGTCATCTAGCTGAAGCTTGCTTGGCTTGTTGTTGTTGTTCTTGTTCTTGTTGTTGTCTGGTTTAACACTATTTTTCAGCACATGATAGGCTATACATGGTGGCCAGTATTATTGGTGGAGGAAGAAACCTGGAAATCCCCAGAAAGAACCACCAACCCACGAGAAACTACTGGCAAGCTTTCTCACATACCCACATTGTCCGAATCCAAGACTCGAAACCATGCAGAAAGAGGTGAGATGGCTGTGATCTGTAACTGTGAGCTTTAGACCACTCAGCCATTCGGGCTTCTTGATTTTAAGTTTGATTTTATCTTAATTTTTACTTCTTTTCATAATTAATAATAATTGAAACTTCATACTGAACATCATTCATTATTTGAATAAAATTTTGAATAGGAGATAACATTTTGAAATGGAGATAACATTTTGAATAGGAGATAACATTTTAAATAGGTAGAAGCAAAAAATTATTTTCAGACAAACATCAAACAGGTAATGAAAAAAAGAAATAGCTGGAAGAATATTTTTCAAAGAAGACTCTTCACAATTGTAATTATTTTTATTATCATTTAATAATGGTACTGTGTGAATAAGTGAATGTTTTGACCTATTTTGTAAGTTGTTGACTTTCAGAATAAAGGACACCCTTCGTGTTCCCCCGGATCATTCATTTGGAATCCTTATAAAACCAGACGAATATGGAGCAGGTGATTTACTACATATGCGACCTCCAGGACAATATTTGCGTGGCAAGGATCGTCAGCGAGGTGTGTTGGCAGCCACCAGACAGCATCTCAAAAAGGCCAACTACCACAATTTTAATAATTTGTTGGAAGCATTTAAATTCTATGATAAGGTAAGACAGACAAATAGAAATGTTCATAAAATTGTTTGAAAAGTAGTTTACATTTGTCTTTGACTTGAACTCAGTCTCTCCATATATAGAGGATAATGGTTTGAAATGAGTTAGTAATGAATGTATCTCATCGAGTGGGTGAGATGAAATATATATATTGTTACTAGGAAGCAACTCTGCTTTTTATTTTATGCTCAAACATATTGGATAGCAAGTTTTTGTACTTTTAAACTTGTTGAAGTAGCTGTATAAGATCCTGCATTAATATCAGTGATTTACCATTTATGTCCTGTGATGTTTCTTGTGATTATTCATATAAAAAAAATTAATAGCTGCATAAATTGCCTTCCTAGTACATTAAGAAAAAAACCAATTACTCCTTGCTGGATTTGAACTCAGGTCCTCTTTATCAGTAGGCAACCATATTTACAACTCAGCCATATAAGCATCTAAGAATAACTTTAAATTTCATGGTTATCTTATTATCGATGCAGAAGTGAAAATATTTCCCGTAATTCACTCTAGTCAGTTATCACAATTATTTTACTTGGAAATTTCAGTAATTGAAATTCTTTTTATAACTTACACATAATATGTACATTTAATTGCATTAAAATAATTTCACTTTTGGTTTATGATAATAATAAAAAATTTAGATATGTTTTCACTCAAACATAGCTACTGAGAAAATGGTTGTACATATAACATTGCTATCATTGCGTTGCCTCAGTCATACTTTTTTGTATGTCCCTATATGAGGTCACGTTATTTTAAAATTGGTGGACCATTATGAAAATGGTTAAATGTATTAAAATGAGTGATTTCTGCATCAACTGTTATCAATGACTAAAAACTATTTGTTAAAACTGTTTTACTTGTGATACCCAAACTCAAAGTGCAGTAGATGTATCTCATTCATCAAACTTTAGATAACCCAACATTCTTTTTATGGTGAGCTTAAGCACTACTTCAAAATCATGTTTAACTTGTTATTCATTTTGCTTTAAAGACTTATTCTCATTTATGGCCAATAATTCAACATTGTTGATGAGTGAAAGGACAAAGATGGTTTCTTTCTTAATGATTTGGTTAGTGTAATTTACTTTTGAAAATAATAGATGCTCTTTTTCTTCGGTTGTTATGAAAATGAAAAATTTGCTTGTTGTTCATTTGGAAGATATGTTTCATTCTATGAACCAAATAATTGTCAGGATTGTTTTTATATTGAGCTAAAAGTAACTGTTAATTCTTGGGCTATTATTATTATTATTATTATTATTATTATTATTATTATTATTATTATTATTATTATTATTATTATTATTATTATTATTATTATTATTATTATTATTTAAACATAAAACTATAATGATTAAACAATTATGTTTGAAGTATAAATTTTTTTTATTGATTTTCTGAAATTGAGGTTTACCCTACTTCTATTGAATCTTGTTTGTATTAAGATTTTTACAAATACATAAATGTTTTTCAGATGCATTACATATTGTTGATAGATTTCTTTTACTTTTCTTTTACTTATATCTAAGACATTAATATTTTTTTTGTAACTAAAAATGATTAATTGGATATGTCATTTTTGTGGTTTTCAATCAAATGCCAATTTGAAAATTCTGTCTGGTTAAATTGCATAGTACTTGTAATTGCATTTATTGTTCAAACTACAATTTAATTCAGCTTTAGTTGGTTAATTTGCTGATTTATTTGTCTGTTATTAAATTTCTGACTGGTTAATTTTTATCATTTTTTTTAAGGATAATACTGGCACAATAGATGTTAAAAAGCTACACGAAGCTTGTGCCAAGTTTCAGTTGCCAGTTGAGCCTGAACTTCTGGTTCAGTTGATGGATTACTGTGATGCAAACAAAGATGGCCAGATCGACTATCTCCGATTTGCCAACTTCCTGAACTGGAAGGACAAAATGCCATCTGGCCTTCCACCCAAGAGTGATAAAGGTACATTCAAATGAATCATATTTTCCCAAATTCCCATTATAAAAATTTGTCATTAAGAAAACGTCATGTGGGGTATACCTATCCCACATGATTGCACTAAGTGATACTTCTGGTATTATTATATTCATGTCATAATATCTATCTTCTATGTTCTTTTATTTTTTTTGTTTAAATATTGAAATAATATATTTGTCTGCTTTATGAAAAAAATTCTAATTTGCAACACAATTTTTTTAAATTTAAATTTTTAAATTTTTTTTTGTTATTTTCTATTTTATTGCATCACATCATTCGGATTGTAAATAAAACACTGTCTTTCTATTGCTACACACACACAGCTCTTTGTGATTAGAAATGAAAGAGCAATCCATTGTATGCATTGTTATGGGATTTGGAAATCCCACCATCAGGATCTGCTCTGTTCATTCTGTTAATTATTTCAATTAAACAGCATAAACCATGGACTGCAAGCAGCAAGAATGGTGTTGTGCACTATTAATATGGAAGACTAACAGGTTCTACTAAAAATCAGTCCTCTTGAAATTTTCTTCCTGGATGATGAAAGCTTGTTGAATTGCCATATAGTGCTGAATTTTCTTGTCAAAGATTTAACATATAAATATTGCTTGCCCATAGAAACATGTATATTTAATCCATATTGTCAAGTTAATAGATACGTACTTGCTCATTGGATGTATGGCATTCTGCCTAATGACTTTTTATACTCACTTATAAGTTGAGTCCAATTGCAAACAAAAGGAAATGAGGTCTTGTTGTTTGATTTCAGTTGTTTTGGGTGTATTTTCTTCACACTATTGAACTTCCTTGTCATAAACTGTTTTTTTTTTAATCAGAAATCTTGCTACCATGATTAAGCTGAACTGAACTGCTTTGGCTACATTGAAGTGTTTGGACGAAGGCTTTGTTTACAAAAATTGTCAATACTATATTTAACAAAAACTACTCAATGCATGCAAGCAAAATATGGTATTTAGGTTTATTTTCATTGGTAGATGACATAATTAGAATTTCATAACATAGCATATTTTGTACTTTTTTAATTCTAATTTCTAATTTAATTTTAACTTCTAATTTTTGGATAGAGACTAATTTGTTTGTTTGCACTTTTACAAATAAATATTGATCGATTGATTGATTGATTTTTCTTATGACACATTTAAACATAAAATATTATCATGAACAAGGAAAGTGGAGACCAACAGTTTCTTTTTTTCAGAATAATTCCAGAAGAATTTGGCAAAATGGCATATCTAAATAAATTTGTAGAATCAACAGATTGATAGAATAAAATATAAAATATTTGCAGTTGGTGGACAACAAATCTATATTTGATCTACTGACTTATTTTATAATCTCTTTCTTTGAAAGAAAATCAATTCTTACAGCTTTAGTAACGATCAATTATATATATAAATATATATATATATATATATATATATATATATATATATATATATATATATATATACATACATATACATATATATATATATATATATATATATATATATATATATATATATATAAATATATATATATATATATATATATATATATTTATATATATATTCCATTTCAGGAGATGTGGTAAAAGATTCACCAAAGCTGGACACCACATTGGTTAAAAGTGAAGATCTTCAACCAAAGTCGCCACAGAGTGCTGAGAGTACACCTCGCCGTCTTAAGAAGCAGATTGACAGTGCTATCGGAGATCACAAAACCAGTGCCAGCATGATTAATGCGGTCATTGGAGGCATTCCCACAAAAGGTTTGAATAGCATACACTCTACAGTGATGGTTATTTAGGTGTTTGGAATGATGTGGAGTTAAATTTGTTTGGATAACTTATGCAAATCTTTATATTTCATCAAGCATAAAATTGTGATAATTAGGTGATAAAATCAATATTGAAGGAGCCCAAGTGGCCTAGTGGTCTAAAGCGCTGTCTGTTATGGATCAATGCCATCTCACCTCTGTCTGCATGTGTTTGAGTCTAGGATTCGGTGAATGTGGATATGTGAGAAAGCTTGCCAGTAGCTTCTCGTGGGTCGGTGGTTCTTTCTGGTGATTTCCCGGTTTCTTCCTCCACCATTAATACTGGCCGCCATGAATAGCCTATCGTGTGCTGAAAAATGGTTTTAAGCCCAACAACAACAACAACAACAACAACAACAAAATCAATATTGTTTTATATTCTAGCTTATTATGCAAATGGTGAGGGGTGTCTATTAATCAGTGTTATCTTTGGCTGGCAGCCAATCAAAAACCTTCCTTTTTCATAAATGGTAGCCTTGTAACTGTATGCTTTTACAGCAATGTAACATTTTTATTATTGTTGCACTGACCCAATCATGTACTTTGGAACTGGAGATAATGAGAAGGCTGATCAGAACATTGTCTGATCCTATTGGTGTCAAAAGTGGGAGATAATCAGACACCCATGACCAAATGTATAAGTATAATTGTTTTTTATGGGTTGGTTTTGAAAGTGGGAATAGGTGTGTGTGTATGTGTTTGTGTGTGTGTGTGTGTGTGTGTGTTTGCATTAATCTATACATTTATATAAATTTTCATACTTTGTGTAAATTTGAGGAGGCCATAGTTTTCCCAGTTCTGCAGCATTTACAATGGTTTTCATAATGAAGAGTAACTATCTCCAAATAACTTTATTGTTCTTATTAAGGTTACACTTCACAGTTTTCTAAACATTTCACATCTTTACACATGATATGCATGAGAATCCATTTTTGTACTGAAAACTGCCTAACAATGAGACCCATTTTAGGTCTTTTGATCAAAAATAATTTCTGTTTAATGGTTTTATCATATTTTTCAGTCAGGATTATTCTGCACCTGTATAAATCCAGCTTGCAAACTAGCAGAAATACATTAAATATAGCCAACTCTTTGTTTTAAGATGAATTTTCCTATAACTGTACTTATATGGAGAGTTAAATACCATAATCTGCATTCCTTTGGATGAAATTTGAAGAATGTCTGACTAAGTTACTTTATTTCATCTCAAACATTTGATATACATTTTTGCTTTTTAAACTGAGCATTCACTTGTAGTTCGTAGTTTTGCATTTGATCCATGTGATAGTCATACTATGCTTTATGACCACAGAATCTGGTATATGCTAAATGCTTAAATAAAATTTATTAAATTACCAACATAAGTATTCCTGGATTTTAGTTATACTTTAAATAATACATGGCCCTGTATGTCAAATTTCAGGAATTATTTTTCATTTTGAAATTTACCCCATGTGCCAAATTTGCAACACTGAAGTGGAATTTATGCAGTCAATTATTTTTTTCCCCCATAAAGTAAACATTATCATGGGATACCTCTTTTAATGGATTTTTAATGGAGCTTTAATAATGTCATTTTAGTGGATTTTTAAAGGAACTTTAATGGCATTTTAATGGATTTTTAATGTTATTTTAATTGATTTTAAATGGAGTTTTAAGTTGCTGAAAACCAGGAGTTTAGAGATTCAGAATCCTTCTCCAATTCACAAATGTGGGTAACAATAAAAACATTTTTTTTTCAGAAATTTGTATACCAACAAAAAAAATCAATTACAGAATCTCTCAGTTCTAAAAAGTATTTTCTACATATTCTTATTAGACAGGATTATCGAGCTCATAATGTGCCATGAATTCATTTACTTTTTTTCTTATAAATTTTTGTCATTGCAATAAATGACATTATTTTGTACTTGAATTCATGTATTACAAATGGTGGTCTTGTGTTTTAATGATGCTTTTTGTTGTTGGAATTGATAAATGTTTGGTTTGTATCAACTATAAAATCTGTGCAAAATTCATACATCATAAATAATAGCAAATTTACATTATGTAAAAACATGTACATATCAATATATAAATTGATTTTGTATTCCAAAATGATAAGAGATAACACCTTTAGAACAAATTGATGATACATGATTTATTTTATCTCAGATTACAGAACCTATGGTACACCAACAATAAGATCAGATCTGCATGCACCAAGGATCCGTAGAATGGATGACACCAAAAATTATGGGGATGAATCAGATGCATACGGTCTTGTCAACCCCTCCATGTACAGTCAGAGAGGTGTTTACGAGAAGGATTTCCTCATTCCCCGCACATTGGAAGAGGTACTGTCACTTTGGAAGGACATTAAAACATTAAAACCCATGTATTAACTGAAATCACTATATTTTAGCATCATTAAAATTCAGCACATCTTTAGTATTAGCTGATTTTCTTACATTGAATTTTAGCAAATTGCTGCTGTGTGATGGATTCACATTTTTATTAGTATTACTCTTCCTGATGAATGGCAATATCTGCTTGCATGATATTGTATGTGAAACAGCTATCTGAAAGTGCTAAAATGAAGTGTGGTCTTCTCATTTCAACATTGGGTGTTGTCAGAACTGTACATAACATAAACAGCTACCATCAGTCATGCTTTATAAAATAAATTTATACACAAATAATAAATAAGAGCATTTATTTTAAAGTAGCATCCAGAAAGTAGTAAGTTCATTTGTTGGTACTACATTGTTAGTATAACATGACACCTTTAAAGTGGTAGCACCACCTAAAGTGTGTCCTAATTACAAACTAAAGAACTCTCCACCTAAGTACAAATCAGTGTTTCTTTAATTTGTCTGATTATAAACATGACTTGCTTACTCAATCCTCCCTGCACCAGCTTGTGCTTAAGGCGACACTAAGAGTACCACTTCTGCTAGTCTGTCACTACCCTAGGTTGTGATATTTCTGTATTGTCCATCACCATATTTCCTTTGGCCTGCCTCTTTTTCTCTTTTGCTCTGGTCTCCATTGAAGGGCTTCCCTGGGCAGTACTGTTGATGGCATCTTGCATGGATGCCCCAGCCATCTCCATCATCCTGATCTGATCATTGATGCAATATGGTTTCCACTCCAGCTGTTCTTTGGAGTTTTTCACATGAGATGATTTTGGGCCAGAAAATTCTTCTGATTCGATGGAGGATTATATGCGAAAATGTTTCCATCGCCATTCTAATAGGAGTTGTTGTCCAGCATTCAGAACCATGCAACAACAAACTGAGAACATAATTTTTAAAAACTTGGTAGCCATGCTTAAGTTTGTTGACCTCTAAATTTTTTATGTTGTTGCAAATGTCTGATTGTTTTGCTGATTCATGTGTCAACCTCTCTCCCACAGTTGCCTTCTGCTGACACAATAGTACCTAAATAGGAAAAAAAAATTGCTATTGCAGAGTTGTTGTTCACTGTAACAGACTGGTTGACCCTGGAGTGGGTTGCTCTTCACTGTCACAGGCTTGTTAACCCTTTAGTTGATTGTTCTTCACTATAACAAGCTAATTGATCTAGGAGTGGGTTACTATCACTTTAACAGGCTGGTTAACCAAGAAGTGGGTTGCTATTCACTTTAACAGACTGGTTAACCCTGGAGTGGGTTGTTGTTCACTGTAACAGACAAGTCAACTCTGGAGTGGGTTATTGTTCACTTTAACAGGCTAGATGACCCAGGAATTGATATTTATGAATTTTGTCTTCTCTATGTTGATTTTGAGACTGAAGCTGCTTGCTTTTTCTGCCAGAAATTCTGTCATCTGTTCAGAGTCCAGGTGATTGCTGGAAAGAAGACTAACCTCTTTTGCATAATCCAAGTCCTCTAGTATCATCATCCACTGTTTGCCATGTCCTACATTTCTTGCCCCTTGCTATATCAGCCAGTCCATTGCATGAACAAAGAGGAATGGTGACAGAATGCAGCCTTGTCTCACTCCATTGTCGATCTTGAAACATTAAGTGGCTGTTGTGTAAACTGTGAAATGGAAATCTTCACATAGTGCCTTTATAAAAAATTTTATTGTCTGTGGATGCCATAATACATTGAAAATCTTCAACATTGATACCTGGTATAAGTATTTAAAGGCTTTCTCAAAGCTGATAAACACCATGTTCAGACGTTGTTCCATTCATTACATTGTCAAAGAATCAGCATGAGTAAAAAGATCTGATCAGCATGCATGACTTATCTTTTTTGAGTCCTGTTTTCTCTTGGTGGGTGAAGTCTTCATAATTTAAACAAAATACATGTATTATCAAAAATTAGTTTGTTAGCTAAATTCTCTAAAATGTTATGTTTGATAAGATTTGTGATTTATTGCAATTATGACAACCATGAGGCATAATATAATGTAATTATGACAATCAAGGGACATAATATACTATACTTATGACAATCAAGGGACATAATATACTGTACTTATGGCAATCAAGGAATACTATACTGTAATTATAGCAATCAAGGACATAATAAACTGTAATTATGACAATTAAAGGACACAATATACTGTAATTATGACAATTAAGGGACATGATATTCTGTATTTATGACAGTCAGGGGACATAATAAACTGTAATTATGACAATCAAGGGATGTAATAAACTGTACTTATGACAATCAAGGGACATAATATGATGTAATTATGACAATCAAGGGACATAAACTGTATGACATTTAATGGTCATACTTTACTGTAATACTAATGGTCAAAGGAAAAAACATTATGACAATAAATGGACATAATATACTGTAATTATGACAATTAAATTAAATAATAAATTTTCTCCTTTTTTGATAGTTGTTCATTTCATAAGGGGATATTTGAAAGCTCTTTACACTGAAACTCTTTTTTGCACATGCATATAAAAAGTTATTTAAAAAAATAAATTGGTGATATAAGCAAATTGACTGCATTTAATTGATTTCCTTCAAACATAATACTCCTGCATGTACTGTTTATTGCTAACAATTAAAAAGCGGTTGAATAAAACTTCCAGTGAGTATATGGACATGCCTTATTTGGGTGACTCTGTAAGATATCCTTATTTGCAGTGAAAGTTTAAAGTAGACAAAATAAATGCCATCTGTTCATCTCAGTTTATGATAATTTTATTTAAATTTTGATTTTGGATTTATGTTATCAGATTGTTATGAGTTTATGGGTTTCATTGGGGATTTCTGTTATGGCTTTTATTGTGGATTCCTATTATCTGTGATGGGTTTCATTGTGAATTCATATTTTGGGTTTCATTGGGGATTCCTATTATCTATTATGGAATTCATTAGGATTCATATTATGGGTTTCATTGGGGATACCTATCACATGTTATGGCTTGCAATCAGGGATTCCTATTATCTATGATGGATTTCATTGTGAATTTATATTTTGGGTTTCATTTGGGATTCATACTATCTATTATGGGTTTCATTGGGGATTCATATTATGGGTTTCACTGGTAATTCCTATCATCTGTTATGGCTTGCAATCAGGGATTCCTATTATCTATGATGGATTTCATTGTGAATTCATATTTTGGGTTTCATTGGAGACTCCTATTATCTATATTGTGTTTCATTTGGAATTCCTACTATCTATTATGGGTTTCATTGGGGATTCATATTATGGGTTTCACTGGTAATTCCTATCATCTGTTATGGCTTGCAATCAGGGATTCCTATTATCTATGATGGATTTCATTGTGAATTCATATTTTGGGTTTCATTGGAGACTCCTATTATCTATATTGTGTTTCATTTGGGATTCCTACTATCTATTATGGGTTTCATTGGGGATTCATATTATGGGTTTCACTGGTAATTCCTATCATCTGTTATGGCTTGCAATCTGGGATTCCTATTATCTATTATGGGTTTCATTGGGGATTCCTATTATGGGTTTCACTGGTAATTCCTATCATCTGTTATGGCTTGCAATCAGGGATTCCTATTATCTATTATGGGTTTCATTGGGGATTCCTATTATCTATTATGGGTTTCTTTAGGGATTCCTATTATCTATTATGGGATTCATTAGGATTCATATTATGGGTTTCACTAGTAATTCCTATCATCTGTTATGGCTTGCAATCAGGGATTCCTATTATCTATGATGGATTTCAGTGTGAATTCATATTTTGGGTTTCATTGGAGACTCCTATTATCTATTATGGGTTTCATTGTGGATTCAGATTATTGGTTTCATTGGAAATTCATATTATGGGTTACTTTGGGGATTCCTATTATCTATTATGAGTTTCATTGGGGATTCCTATTATCTATTATGGGTTTCATTGGGGATTCATATTATGGGTTTTACTGGTAATTCCTGTCATCCATTATGGCTTGCAATGGGGGATTCCTATTATCTATGATGGATTTCATTGGGAATTCATATTATGGGTTTCATTGGGGATTCCTGTCATCTCTTATGGGTTTCATTGGGGATTCTTATTATGGGTTTCATGGGGGACTCCAGTGGTGGGGTTTCATTAGAAATTCATTTACAATCATTTCATTGGTTTTTATCAAGGATTCCTGATAAGAATTTTATTTGGGATTCCTTTTATAGGTTTCATTGAGAATTTTTAATGTGTCTTATTGGGGACTATTTATCAGTGAGACTTAAGGGTTTCATTGGGGACTCCTTTTATGGGTTTCATTGGAAAATCCTTTTATGTGGATTCCAGTAATAGTCTGTAATGAACAGGTGTTGTTTTTAATACAGATCTATGGGTAACACTTAAAGCACATATTACTTATCAATGAGACTTACTGTTCCTTTTGTTATTGATATGAGCCTGGGGGAGGTAAAAATTATGGTTGAGCTAGTAAGCCATCATATAAATAACCCAGGTTTTGTAAAGAGAGAAAGAGCAAAACTTATATAAGTTTAAGAAGACTTTTCATGGATCTTTGTTCAGGGCTACTGAGTATAATATTGACTTATCACTCTTGTTTCTTATCACTATTTTATGCATGAAAAGTTCACTTGTTCATGAAAAGCAAATTTCTCTCTCTCTCTTGCTAAAGCTTGAGGGCTAAATATTTAACCAGAGCATAGGTGTTGTACTCCTCCTCATGTTTATAAGCTAAATATTGAATCATAGTTTAGGTTTTTTACACTTCCTTGTGAGTACAGTCTAAATAGTAATGGATGTTTTACACTTCCTTATGCATGACGTCTAAATATTGAACAAGAGCATACTAGGTGTTTTTCACATTCTTATGCATGAAGTCATTATGTTGAACCAGTGTATAGGTGTTTTGCAGTTACTTATGAATACCTGATTAAAATCAGGTATATCATTATTGTTACTGAAAATATATAATGAATATAATTATTTACAATAAGAAAACCTGAATCAGATTCAGTTTTCATCATTTTCAGGCAAACTTTTAATGGTATTATAGTGAGATTGACTTAGACTATAGATTTATATGTTCATTATGTATTATTAAGAAACTTTTTTCATAAAATAATAATTGATCAATTTACCAAATTCACAAAAATTAAAGACCAAAATTTTATTTAATGTAATGTGGTTGAGTATAGTTAATACATGTAATTATAATGAAATTTTTGGTAATTATAGAATTGGAGCTTACAGTTTAGCATTTTGGGCTTAAGATGTATATATATATATATATATATATATATATATATATATATATATATATATATATATATATATATATATATATATATATATATTCCAGATAAAAGAGATTTTCACATCAATTGGAGTTCAAATGACAGGTCAGACAATGGAGGACCTCTACAGAGCTGTTGCAGCAAAACATCCGAAAGGTCATGTCAGCGTAGAATCTTTCCGTAACATTCTTGATGAAATTCAAGCTGTTCAAGTAGCAGAAAAGACACACCCCTTAGCTGTATAAATGTGTTTAAGTTCAGTATAATTCTGAATGTGTAAGATTGTTCTGATAAATTGATATCCACTTACTTGATTGTAAAACTTTAGAAGAATTTAATTTTATCTTGATATGATAGAAATCATAGCTACATTTTTAGAGTGAAATATTCATGCAAAATCTACAAACAAATATTGGTAACTCAAAGTTTTTTTCTCATATATCAGAAAGATAAAGGCATTTTTTAAGAATTTAACTTCAATTTTTACAGGATTCACTAAGAATTAGCCATGAAGGTTATTGATTACGCATTACATTAATAGCTATATCAAAGTTCTGTTTCACTAACAGATTTCAAATATTCAAATTGGAATCTTTAAACATCTTGTGCTTGGTTTTAAATTTTCTCCTGAACATTTAGTGGGCATTAGAGATTCAAATACAGTCATTGCATCCTGCATCAGTCTTGTTTAATCTTGTAGTGAAAATGATGGGTTTCCTCAAATTTGAGGACTTTTTTGACTGCTTTATCCAGAATAAATGACTTTGGGGTTTACATTTATTTAAAAGTAAAGATTTATCTTTTCTCTTTGTGTTTATCTACCTTTCTTATAAATCCCAGTATTGTCACAAATATCATGATCAAAATAATGCAAAAAAAAGTTTTCATAAAATTCTGCAAAGTTTTTTTTTCAAATTGATATTTTATATTATCTTTCTGATGATACTTCAAATGATATTAATATTTTTATCACAGATAGGGATAATGGAAAAAGCACAAAATTACTCCTTAGTTTTAAAATTTAACTTATGGACACATTTCAGTTTTATAAGAAAGAGTTGAAGATTGAGGACATACTGTTAAATTTCTTAGATAATGAAAGACTGTTAGATAATTTATGAATTTTATTTTATTTTAATCCCTGATGCATTCCAAATGTTCCTCTAAAAAAGCATTGTTACAAAGCCAAGCATTGAAAAGAAAATATTAAAAAGTCACAGTTTGAGGGGAAAACGCAATACAAATTGAGTGAAATTGTGGTTCAGGTCAATGTTTTTTGTAGTGAATGTTTATTTTACATACAAAAAAAGGTAGTCTATAAGTTAACACCAGTTTATTTTATATTGCTTATGGATCTTAAATTTTTGCTGCTAAATTACCATTTTTTCATCAAGTATAAATATGAAATAATATATCTTTCAATAATTGAATAAACAAATTTAAATCAAAATATGTGAAGCAAATTTCATGTAAATCAAAATCTGTTTGATATTTTGTACAAAAATATACATGGATGTAGAACCAGATTTTTTTACTGGATCATTAGTTTTTAAAAAAGGGTAACTGTTAATCCCGCTATTTTAGTACAATTTTATAAAATTAAGAAACAGTATTACATGTTACTTGTATCAGAATCTCCAAATCTTACATGGAAATGTGTTTCCATGGTAATCAAGTTTTTTTGTTTCTCTGGTAATCAAGTTTCTGTTTTATAGTAATCAGGTTTGTTTTCTATTACTGGGATCTTGTAAGTTTGTAAGATTTATGATCGATGATTACCTTGATAAAATCTAAATTCATAGTTCATTTACAGAAACTGTTCAACCAGCTTTAACAGCCATATACAATTTAAGAAGCATTCATTACTTGCTAATATATATATATATATATATATATATATATATATATATATATATATATATATATATATATATATATATATATATATATATATATATATAAACTTAAACTTTTAGTCTCTCTGCAAAATGTTAACACATCATATATGTACATTGTTTTGATTCTAAACCAATATCACAAAAACTTGTATAGTTTAAATTATCCATTATTACTGTGTTGTTGTTTTTTCAACTTTATAAATTAATGGCAAGTAAATTAATGTTGGATACATTCAAAGCAACAAGATTACTTCAAGAATTCATTGTGATAATAGTATTAATAAAGTTACATTTTTGATCTGTAATTTTTCATCTCCATCATCACATTGTAAAAATAACTACTTTGAAATTTGGAAACCATCAAAGAAATTGATTTGTTTCTAGTAAAAACATTGGAATCTCAAATACAATCAATAAACTTGTTATTTTATTTGTTGTTATATACTGTACTAAATATTAACTACTTTGCTTTTTACATTTTTTTTTGAAAGTATCAAAATCTAAATCTTTGTAACCTTTTTTAGACTTTGTATGTGAAAATCAAAATTATAGACCTGTTATATATGAATAATAGCAAATTTGTTTCATATTGTCATTACTATTGTTACAGATTTTTTCAGTAAAATAATATTATAGATACCTTAAATCAGGCATTTTATGACTACATTACAGTATTAATGATCCAAATTTATAGTAAATCCCCATTTTTACCAAGACTCTGAACAAGTACTATGTCCACCAAGCATTTCAAATATATTTAAACATATAATTATCCCCATATACAAATAAAAAATAAAATTTTGGTAACCACTTATAGAATTATCCCCATATACAAATACAAACAAAATTTTGGTAACCACTTATAAAATTATCCCCATATACAAATACAAACAAAATTTTGGTAACCACTTATAGAATTATCCCCATATACAAATACAAACAAAATTTTGGTAACCACTAATAGAATTACCCCCATATACAAATACAAACAAAATTTTGGTAAACACTAATAGAATTATCCCCATATACAAATACATACAAATTTTGGTAAACACTAATAAAATTATCCCCTATATTAATCCTAGATGGTGCTTGTGTAATATTGAACTTTCAGGTTCCTAGTTATATAAATTTTGTCAATGAATGTTGTGTGTGTGAAACAAAAACCAGTCTAGAAATTCCATATT
Source organism: Potamilus streckersoni (assembly GCA_016746295.1). Lineage (NCBI taxonomy): Eukaryota > Metazoa > Mollusca > Bivalvia > Unionida > Unionidae > Potamilus > Potamilus streckersoni. The sequence goes on from JAEAOA010000557.1 coordinate 443,639, forward strand.
ATACTCATGCCATCTTGCAAAAGACAAGAGTATTGTTATGTCTGATTATCTAAAACTATTTTCATAACTGCTGATAGGTTTGAATAATTTGGCTTGTACTTTACTAATTTGTATGAATTTGTATTTTTCAGCATGATCATTAGTATTTTATAGCAAAATTATGCTCATAACATACCTTTTGCCTTTATTTGTCGCTAATTTTTTATTTGGTTAAATTTAATTCCAAAAATTTAACTATATATGGTATGCAGTTATTAATTAACTGTATAATTCAAACATTCAACCTGATTTAAGGTTACTATTGATCATAGAGGTGAAAATTTTGTTTAATTTTTAATTTAATGTTTCTATGAAATTTTTAGTTGTTTCAAAATGTCAGAAGCAAATTATTAATGTCATAGGTTTTTTCAGTATTTTTACTGGATATCTTTCTGTTAGATGTATCTGTATTACTTTTGTCTCTTCTGCCATACATTGTTTGAGTACGATTTTTAAAAAAAAATAAGTTTGCAAAATATTTGAATGGAATAATAAACAGCATTTACATTCCATGTATATATGTAATTAGAGAATTTTAGCTATTTTATAATCACATGTATTTTACTTGTTAAGCACAATCCATAAAAAATCAAAATATAATTACCCATTATTCTTTTATTTCAGTATCAAAACTTCCTATCAGTATTTTCAATTTAACAGAATTTTCTCAGTAGCATTTACATACTTTGTATTTTTTAAATGTAGTATTACTTTCTATATGCAAAAATTTATAGATAATCCCTCAAAATAGAATCAAATATTGAATCCATTTAACTATGCAGTATTTTTAAAAAAATGAATCAAATTTGTTTGCATGAAAAATATTCAGTATTACAACTTAGATTGTGTGTTGGTTTGGTATTGGTGAGTTTGGATAGTATTTTATGCCAAAATTTACCAAGTTAATGATAATTTAAAGTCTTTTTTTGTCTCAAGTGATAGATCTTTGTTTTGAGATGATGTGAAAACTTATATATTGAAATTCAAATTGTATAAGTATTTCAAAGAAGGTCCCATCCTTATTTGCTTACAAATCAGGTCCAACTGTAGATTTCACAGACTCAGATCTGCAGTCACATAATTCACTGCTACATCTGGGTGAATGTAGTTTATTACAGAATAATCCATAGAAAATCAACATAAAACATGATCTGCTGGCACATTATGCAATGTCAGATCAGGATCTTAGTTGTTTTGGAGTTGGAATGAATTTGTAAGCAAGTATATACGATTACACTTAAAGCAAATGAAAAAAATGAAAGATCATTATACTGATTTTACAGTGGTCTGTGTGTTAGAATTTGTGATTTTACTGTGATCGGCTTGTTAGACTTTTGTGAAGATTTGTAGTCAGAAATCTCAGTCACTATACAAATATTGTATAATGATTTTCACCTTCTTGGAATAATATTGATACAGATAATTAAGGACTACCAAAAGTTAAAAAAACATTTTAAACAGATGAACACAAATTTAAATTCACTCAAATTGAAATATCATTATAAATGATGCAATTGTGTATTCAGCAGGAAAAATATGTTGAGCAAGTATAATAACCATGTAGTCAATGGTGGTAATAATAATGGTGATGATGGTGTTGCAGACAGATGTACTAAAAATTATCAACTTTAAATTTTTGTGGAAATTATTTACTGTTTAGATTACTTTTGTAAACTTGAATAAATAGAAGCTATTACATGTAGAACACAAAATCTTAAACATTAAACTGTAAAGATCTGCCATATGGTTTGAATTATGAAATAGAACAATCTTGTGAACAAATGCAAACTTTAATAAAACCAAATCTACCATAGTTTTACATCTTAAAGGTTCTATATGTTATAAGAATATTGCAATTAAAAGCTCTATTAAACAGATAATCATTTTGTAAAAGATTAGTTCAGCATTTATGCTGTCTTTGCTATACAAAAATATCAAGTTTTGTTCATGACATATATTTCTCATTTGATATTACATTCATGCAACCAAATTAATAATAAATAAATTAAATTAATATTGGAAAATTAATCAAATAAACTTAATTTTAAAAATATATAAAGTATGAAACATACAGATGAAAAATAATTATTGGAAAAATCACTCAATAAACATTTTAGCAAAAAATGATGACATCATCATAGGTGTATAAGTTGAATATTAAAACATAAATTATCCCTGCAAAGAAATAAATAAAACATTAACTAATGAAATTCATTTAAGTTATATGATCATTGATTATTAAGACACTTTTATTTAATGCTTTATAGAGACACCTGACATCAATTTTTTGCCTTAAGAGTCATAGTTGAGTACAGTAGCTAATTTTGCATCATAAATACATACAAAATATGACTTTTTACAAGTTATAACCAGTTTTGTCTTCAGTATTTAACTTCATGACTAATTCTATGCAAAGCCAGAAAAATTATATGTCTGTTTTTATAATTCCAATGATTTTTAACTTCAAATTTACCATTGTACATACCAATGTTTTTTTTTTAGCAAGTGATAGTTGTAGCTGTTCATATTATTTCCATGCATCATTGTAATTTACAATATTTATCTCAGTCTGGCAGGTATAAATTATATATATATATATATATATATATATATATATATATATATATATATATATATATATATATTACTTTTTGTTTATACATATAAATGTAGAAAGAAGTTTAACTTGTATATGACAGTTCATTGAAAATTGACAAGTTCATAAATGTCTACATTATTTTTTTCATTCTTGGATGTTAGAAGGCTTACTGGAATGTAATTTTGTAGATTTGCCCTAAAAAAGCAGACATCATAGTGACATGATTGTGATTTTATAGTGACATGATAGTGACATTGAAAATTAGGAATCTTTTTAATAATTGTTAAATTAGCTATTTTGGAAATAAATGGTGTGGTTGACATTAAGATATTTTCTGTGATACTATATCTTTTGCAAAATTGTAGTAGTGGATCACACCGTTAGATAATGATAAAATAAATAATCAAGCAGTATCATGACAAATATTTAGAAATTAGCAGAAAGGTCAAAATAATAACATGTCATAGCACTCCTTCAATATAATACCATGCATTATACCACATTATATACAATAATAATCTCTATGCACCAATGAAAAGCCTTATAATGAGTGAGTGCTGTGTATCGATTTTTATATTACCTTTTAATCTAAATCCCAGCATTGAATATTCAAAGATAGAATTTTAAAAATCTAAAACTAAGCGAAGCATTTTAAGGAAAATTAATTTATAATACAATTAGTATTATAGTATTATTATAATACAATATTATAATTGTATTATTATAATACAATTAGTATTATAGTATTATTATAAGGATCAATTTTTCCAAACACTTGTATGAAAAGAATAAATTTTTTTCAAGTAATGGATGATGGTAGTTATTTCCTTTGCTCATATAACCAACGCTAACTTAAGCTAAGGCGTCAGTTAATATGTTCTTTTCACTCTGTTTGAAATTGTTTGCATGTTTGGTTTGAAGAGAACACAGCATTATATATTTTGTTACCCAACACTGATGATGGATTTATTTGAAATATTTTGTGTAAGTTTGTGATCAACTTGTTTTAAGCATTATAAACTGTACTTTTGTGATAAAAATCAAAATGAAATGTCTTATTTCATGTAAATGTTTCCCTAATAAAGAATATACTTGTATAATCATCAGTCACTTGTTGCTATTATACCATATGTTTCTTACATATACAAAATAGAAATCTTATAGAATTGCAATCTTGGTGTATGGATGAAATACAAGTCTGACCAATTTATACAGGGTTGGAGTACTTCATTGTCTAGCTGACTCAGACAAGATTTTGCTCTGCAAGTAGAATTTAGTGTAACCTACCCAGAATTTTATATCAAGTATATGAGAAAAAGAAAATTGAATTAAAATGTAGCATTTTTCAGCCCAGAAACATATTGCTGAAGTATATCCCAAACTGAATTATGACCATAAGATATAATATCAATGCAAATAATCAACTGTCTCAGAGATTTTACAAGTGACACTTGATCTTCTTCTAATTTATTTGTGGACTTTCCAGCACTTGTTTAGTTACATTAAATTTGTAAAAAACATTAAAGACTTTGATTCTGCAAATTTTAAAGGTTTTTAAGGACTGTATGAATGAACACCTGATTAAGGCTGCAAGTGAGGCATGGCTGACATGTGAGTCAATTTAATGCATAGCCAGGTATGAGGAAAAATAAAGCATGGCCAAAACTGAAGTATGGTCAAGTTATGAGCTGATATGAGCAATGAGCAAAGTGTGGCATGTCAAAGGTATGAGCCAAACTGAGGTATGGTTAAAGTATGAGCCAAACAAAGGTGTGACTGAGGTATGAGCCAAACTGAGATATGAGCCGAACTGAGGTGTGAATAATGTATGAATGTGGCATGCCTGATGGGTGTGCCAAAGTGAGATGTGTCTAATGTATGAGCAAAACTGAGGCGTGGCTAGGTATGAGCCAAACTGAGGTATCAAGTTTCAGCCAAAATGAAGTATGGCAAGTCATGAATTTGGCAGAAGAATTGGAGCCAAAATGAGGCTTAACCATGGTATTAACATACTGTCAGGCATAGCAGAAATGTGAACAAACTGGTGCATGACAGACATGAGCCAAAGTGAGGTATGGCTGAGTCAATATCTAGCTGAGGCATGACTGCTGTGAGGAGAAACTCTACTATGAATGATTTATCTTTCCAAAGCTATTTATTTGTGTCAAATTGCTATGATTTACCCTGAATCTGTTTTCCAATTACTATTACATCTGAAAAACAATGGTTTCAAGCAGTTTGAAATTCTTTCCATTCTTTGTACATACATGTTGTGAAAAATTTTAATTTTCTTGATCCTGATTAAAATAGTCATAAGATTTAATTTGCATGGTCCTGATTAAAATAGTCAAAAGAATTAATTTGCATGGTCCTAATTAAAATAGTGTCATAAGATTTAATTTGCATGGTCCTGATTAAAATAGTCATAAGATTTAATTTGCATGGTCCTGATTAAAATAGTCACAAGATTTAATTTGCATGGTCCTGATTAAAATAGTCAAAAGATTTAATTTGCATGGTCCTGATCAAAATAATCATAAGATTTAATTTGCATGGTCCTGATTAAAATAGTCATAAAATTTAATTTGCATGGTCCTGATTAAAATAGTCACAAGATTTAATTTGCATGGTCCTGATTAAAAGTCATAAGATTTAATTTGCATGGTCCTGATTAAAATAGTCATAAAATTTACTTTGCATGGTCCTGATTAAAATAGTCACAAGATTTAATTTGCAAGGTCCTGATTAAAATAGTCAAAAGATTTAATTTGCATGGTCCTGATTAAAATAGTCACAATAATTCATTTGTATGGTCATAATTAAAATTGTGTCATAAGATTTAATTTGCTTGGTCCTGATTAAAATAGTCATAAGATTTGATTTGCATGTTCCTGATTAAAATAGTCATAAGATTTAATTTGCATGGTCCTGATTAACATAGTATGGTAAGATTTAATTTGCTTGGTTACAATTAAAATAGTGTTTTATAAGATTTAATTTGCATGGTCCTGATTAAAATAATGCAACATTTAATTTGCATTTTCCTGATTAAAATAGTGTATCAGGTCATAATGATGTTCTCTACATTGCTCAACTGAAGTGAACTTCTTGATCAGATAAAATGTTACAAGAATGTACTTTCTCATACAGATTGGAAAATACCAACTTCTATGGAAATTTGCCACCAATAAATTAAGCCATAATCTTTGCAAGTGAAATACCCCAAAAATAAAAATATTTCAAGTGACCTTGACTTTCAATCAACAGGCTTCTACATTGACTGAGATGATCTTTATAGAGTTCCAAAATTCAACAGGTTTTTACCTGAACTGAGTTGATTCCTACTGATATAAAAAAAATCAACAGGCCTCTATCTTGATTAAAATTTGATCCCTATTAATCCTTAAAAATCAATATGTTTCTACTTTGAGTTAATTCTACCTTGAGTTGATCCATACTGATCACAAAATCAATGATTTTCAACCCTGATTGAGTTGACCCCATATGATCCATAAATCAACAGACTTCTAACTTTATGGAGTTGATCCATATTTATCCATAAATCAGGCTTCTGCCTTGATTGAGTTGATTCCTAGTGATCTAAAATCAACATGCTTTAACTTTGAGTGGATCCCTAAATGATCCCAAATCAAAATACTTCTACTTTGATTGAGTTGATCCCTAATGATCCCAAATCAACTTGGTTCTAGGTTGAGTTGATCCCTAAATCAACTGGCTTCTACCTTGATTGAACTGATCCTTAGTGGTTCCCAAACAGGTTTCAAGGATTATGTTAACCTGGGGGTAATCTATCCACATCAACCAGTGTTGTAAGTAGTTAGCCAAATCAGTGTTTTGCAGATAACAGTATGACTTTTAGGGTAAGCAAAACCAAATGGTCACTAAACAACTCCATCTGTTATTTATTCAGTAAGATGGCTTTTGTGATATTCAGATGCATTGACGTAAAAGAAAGACTTGCATGTGAATAGTCTCAGTCAGAGAAACAGACCTTTGACATTATGTACAGATCTTGGTAGGTAATGTAACAAGCAATCTGATTGGATCCACAACTTTCAGCTGCTTCCAGTAAGATAATGGACTGGTACTGTTTGGGCTAGCTACATATACCAAGATTCAATAGGGAATAAAGTGAATTCACATATGAAAATACCTTCATAGGGTTAAACAGAAAATCCAATAAACAAGATTTTCACATAATATACATGGATGCAGCTCTGTTCAGCAGAGTATAACAAAGAATCAAAAGCAGCTATGTCTGTTGTAACAATTTATTTGTTTTTATTTATATGTTCAAAAGAGATACATCAAACTAGTTGAATTAATAATTAATACACTTAAATCTCAAAATTATTAAGTTAAAACTTATATTTCAAATACAGGATATCTATATTAAAAAAGAATCTAGAAAAATGGATGTATACAAAATCAAATGAAGTGCATACTTGCCACTTAATGATATATAGAATCAAATTCCAAAAGTTGTCACCCATGACTTGAATGATTGGTGTTGAATGTGTACATGACCTGTGTGACTTCTACTACTAAAGTTACATACATAGATTATTATCTACCAGCTAAGCACATCATTTATTACCTACCAACTAGTTACATACATCATTTGTTACTTACCATCTAGTACTTACCATCTAGTTACATACATCAATTATTATTTACCAGTTACATACATCATTTATTATCTACTAATTAATTACCTACATCAATTATTGTTTACCAGTTACATACATCAATTATTACTTACCAGCTACATACATCAGTTATTATCCTTCACCAGAACATAGTAATTAAATGGATACTTAATTTCTTAAAATGAAATTTCAAACATTAGAACATGGCAAACAAAACAATAAGCACCATTAAATATTCATGTAACATGCAAAAACTGATGGAGATACAAATCTAATTAAAATCTTCTTCACTTGTAATAATTAAATCTGACTGGCACTGATATGAAGTCATGATCAGTTGATCTTTTCATTTACCAATCAGATTACAGCTTTCAAATATTACTATTAATGATCAACATACATGAAAGCAACAGTTAATGTGATAAGCTACTAACAATATCTGGACTTGGAATTCCAACACTTTATCAGATGCACTACTAACAATATTTGGACTGGGAATTCCAACACTTAATCTGATACATTACTAACAATATCTGGACTGGGAATTCCAACACTTTATTGGATACACTACTAACAATATCTGGACTGGGAATTCCAATTCTTTTTTGGATACACTACTAATAATATCTGGACTGGGAATTCCAACACTTTATCTGATACACTACTAACAATATCTGGACTGGGAATTCCAACACTTTATCCGATACACTACTAACAATATCTGGACTGGGCATTCCAAAATTTACCAGATCATGAATTGTCATTGCATTTGTCTCATCTCTGTAATGTTTTAAAGCACAATTTGAATGAGATAAAACTACATACATGTTTTTTTCTAAGTCAGTTGAAAGAACAAATTTGATAATGAGTATGAATCCATCAGGCTGAGATACATTAGTGAACACCATATTAAATTACTCAGAACAAAATATGAAATAGGTTTTAATTCATTAAATGCTCCTCTTCCATGTTTGCCAGATATTTTTCATCTGTAACAGTACAAATTGCAATATATACAAATATCAGTTTAGTGCATCTATGAATACTCATGCATGGACATCAATGAAAAAATCTATATAACTATAGTTTGGTCATCCATTATGTAAAATCTCTACAGAATACAAAAAACAATATGGTATGCCAGGAAAAATATACCATTGTTCAGCTTGTCCAATACTTCTAAAAACTGAAACCCAAAAAACTTATATAAAAGTGTGCTGGTTTTTTAAAAAAAAATTTAATTATGAAAATAATTAAGAATTGTGATTCTCAACTTTAGAAGAACATTTTTAAAATTTGTATATGCATTCTGCAATGTCAAATATTATCCTGTTGAGAGTGGGACCAGAAAGCATCACTGTTGCTTATTTCCTTTTGCTAAACATATATTGGACAAAAATTGTGTCTCAAGAGATTTTTTTTTATCCTGACCTGAGAATGTGACAATGAAAACTTAGCACTGAGAACTTTTGCAGCAATGGCAAGAATACAATTTCAAAGTCCACAACCTGGTAGAAGAACAACCATTACAGTGATGTTGTCCTTTGCACCTGCAAGTAGTGCTGCCTGTACCAAGTGTTCTGCCATTCTTTTCGCAAATTCTCTTTGATACTGTTCTTGTGTCAGAAAGCCACCATACTGTGACAGCTGTGATACATTTGGCATTGAAAAACCATCTTCATAAGTCTCAAAATCAGCCTCATTTCCAGATTCATCACCTGACTCCTCCTGGTCCTTTTGGCTACCAATTTCTGTTAGCATATCAAAATCAAGATTCTTTTTGCCAGTCTGAGTTGGCCCTGATCTCAATTTCAACCTTTCTAGAGGCATGGAATGATTGAACTCTTCGCCATTTGCTTTATGTTGATTGGTTAAATCTTCCTGTGCATTCTGCATAGAGATCTTGCTATTTGGCCTTGATCTTTGACCTTCACGCTTGACCTCTTGAATTTCAGCAAGGCTATGTGGTTTACTAGAATTTCCTGATGTGCCACCTTTATCATTTTCATCCCTAAGGGAACTGTCTGACCCCTCAGTCTCAGAAAAAGAGACCCTCTGACTTGTGTTGACCTCTTCCAAAAGGGGTCGCAAGGTTGAGCTGATAACACTGGGAACTGGGAGCTGGTTGCTAGGCAACAGCTGAAAATGAAAATAAATACAAAGTAAAGGAAGGTCTCTTTGAAATTGTGATAATAAATTACTTCACTGATTGCAATGAAAGTCACCCTTCTAAGAAATGGTGTTTAAGTTTTTTATTTGATGGCAAAGATAAAACATTCCTGAAATTTTTTGTGCCCACTAGTTTTTAAAATTTGCATAAGTTGGCAATGTATTTACTCTAATCATGTCAAGAGATGCTATTAAGGTTTAATGAAGAAAACATCTGTTTCATATAATGAAATATCAATTCTTTAAAGACAATGAATGATTCAATCATGTTATTCTGTCAACAATATGCAGTAGCACTTGGGATTAATAACCAACATTTGTTATTTATTCACTGGTTCATTTATTTTAATTGAAATATCAGGAATTATTAAATTATTATGATCATATCAGGATACTGATATTCACAAACAGTGCCTAGTTTAAAATGTTGATTTAAAGGATGGCATCCATTATGTAAACAATCCAAAGGATGTTGGAGTTTTGCACTACATACTACATGCTTAGACCTTCTTTATAACATTTTACAGGGGACCCCACCACATACACCAAAAAAGAGACTGCAATACAGTAAGAAAGGCTTATAGAAAGACTGCCATATGAAGACTGCCTTATAGTGAGACTGCCTTAAAGAAAGACTGCATTATAGTGAGACTGCCTTTTATTTTGATTGCCTTTTAGTTAGACTCACAGTAAGACTGCCTTAAATTAAGAAGGCATTACAGTGATATTGCCTTAGAGTAAGACTGATTTACAGTGACACTGCCTTAGAGTAAGACTGATTTACAGTGATACTGCCTTAGAGTAAGACTGATTTACAGTGACACTGCCTTAGAGTAAGATTGCTTTACAGTGATACTGCCTTAAAGTGAGACTGCTTTATAGTGATACTGCCTTAGAGTAAGACTGATTTACAGTGACACTGCCTTATGAGTAAGATTGATTTACAGTGATACTGCCTTAAAGTGAGATTGCTTTATAGTGATACTGCCTTTAGAGTAAAACTAATTTACAGTGATACTGCCTTAAAGTGAGACTGCTTTATAGTGATACTGCCTTAGAGTAAGACTGCTTTACAGTTACACTGCCTTAGAGTAAGACTGATTTACAGTGACACTGCCTTAGAGTAAGACTGATTTACAGTGACACTGCCTTAGAGTAAGACTGCTTTACAGTGACACTGCCTTAGAGTAAGATTGCTTTACAGTGATACTGCCTTAAAGTGAGACTGCTTTATAGTGATACTGCCTTAGAGTAAGACTGCTTTACAGTGACACTGCCTTAGAGTAAGACTGATTTACAGTGACACTGCCTTAGAGTAAGACTGATTTACAGTGACACTGCCTTAGAGTAAGATTGCTTTACAGTGATACTGCCTTAAAGTGAGACTGCTTTATAGTGATACTGCCTTAGAGTAAGACTGCTTTACAGTGACACTGCCTTAGAGTAAGACTAATTTACAGTGATACTGCCTTAAAGTGAGACTGCTTTATAGTGATACTGCCTTAGAGTAAGACTGCTTTACAGTGACACTGCCTTAGAGTAAGACTGATTTACAGTGACACTGCCTTAGAGTAAGACTGCTTTACAGTGACACTGCCTTAGAGTAAGACTGATTTACAGTGACACTGCCTTAGAGTAAGACTGATTTACAGTGACACTGCCTTAGAGTAAGATTGCTTTACAGTGATACTGCCTTAAAGTGAGACTGCTTTATAGTGATACTGCCTTAGAGTAAGACTGCTTTACAGTGACACTGCCTTAGAGTAAGACTAATTTACAGTGATACTGCCTTAAAGTGAGACTGCTTTATAGTGATACTGCCTTAGAGTAAGACTGCTTTACAGTGACACTGCCTTAGAGTAAGACTGATTTACAGTGACACTGCCTTAGAGTAAGACTGATTACAGTGACACTGCCTTAGAGTAAGACTGATTTACAGTGATACTGCCTTAAAGTAAGATTGCAATAAAGTGAGACTGCTTTATAGTGATACTGCCTTAGAGTAAGACTGATTTACAGTGAGACTGCCCTATAGTAAGAGAGACAAACTGATAGACTGCCTTATAGTAACACCACCCTACATGCTACCTTGAAGTAAAACCTCCTTATACTGAGACTTAACCTTATAATAAAACCATCTTATAGGAAGATTATGATATCCACAGCTGCAGAAAGCCAATTATTGATACTACTGAGGTCAGAATTTTAAAAAGTTGGAATCGAGTTATGGCCACCTCCATATGTAAACATTCAAAGCTGGCACTGAGGTTATATCAATAGAATAAATAAAATAGTAATTGATATAAAGATAATGTAAAAGGAACTACCATGGCATCTTTATGCTCCTTTTGTTCTAAATGCAATGCAAAAACTGCATATTAACTGCATCACTTAACAATTTCATTAACTGTACTGTACAGCATCCACTTACTACATGGCCAGTCATTATAACATGGTTTTTGTTTTAAGGCTCTTCATTATAACATGGTTTTGTTATAAGGCCCTTCATTATATCATGGTCTTGTTATAAGGCCCTTCATTACAACATGGTCTTGTTATAAGGTCCTTCATTATAACATGGTCTTGTTATAAGGCCCTTCATTACAACATGGTCTTATTATAAGGCCCTTCATTACAACATCGTTTTGTTATAAGCTCCTTTACTATAACATTGGGCCCCAAGAGGCTGAGTGGTCTTATGGTATTCACCTTTATGGATCATTGCCACCTCTGTCTGTGTGGGTTTAAGTCTTTGGCTTGGCCAATGTTGGTATGTAAGCAAGTTTGCCAGTAGCTTCCCATGGGTCAGTGGTTCTTTCCAGGGTTTTCCCAGCTTCTTCTTCCACCATTATACTGGCCACCATGTATAGCCTATCTTGTGCTGAAAAATGGTACTAAACCCTATAACAACACCAAAATCACTATACAAGGCCATTCATTATAATATGGTCTTGCTTCAAAGCCCTTCATTACAAACATGGATCTTGAAACAAGGTCATTCATTATAAACTGTTTCTTGCTATAAGGTCCTTCATTATAATATGGTTCTTGTTATGAAGCCTTTCATTATAATATGGTTCTTGTTATGAAGCCTTTCATTATAACATGGTTTTTGTTATGAAACCTTTCATTATAATATGGTTCTTGTTATGAAACCTTTCATTATAATATGGTTCTTGTTATGAAACCTTTCATTATAACATGGTTCATGTTATGAAACCTTTCATTATAACATGGTTCATGTTATGAAACCTTTCATTATAACATGGTTTTTGTTATGAAACCTTTCATTATAATATGGTTCTTGTTATGAAACCTTTCATTATAACATGGTTCATGTTATGAAACCTTTCATTATAACATGGTTTTTGTTATGAAACCTTTCATTATAATATGGTTCTTGTTATGAAACCTTTCATTATAATATGGTTCTTGTTATGAAACCTTTCATTATAACATGGTTCTTGTTATGAAGCCTTTCATTATAACATGGTTTTTGTTATGAAACCTTTCATTATAATATGGTTCTTGTTATGAAACCTTTCATTATAACATGGTTTTTGTTATGAAACCTTTCATTATAATATGGTTCTTGTTATGAAACCTTTCATTATAACATGGTTCATGTTATGAAACCTTTCATTATAACATGGTTTTTGTTATGAAACCTTTCATTATAATATGGTTCTTGTTATGAAACCTTTCATTATAATATGGTTCTTGTTATGAAACCTTTCATTATAACATGGTTCTTGTTATGAAGCCTTTCATTATAACATGGTTTTTGTTATGAAACCTTTCATTATAATATGGTTCTTGTTATGAAACCTTTCATTATAACATGGTTCATGTTGCAAGGCCCTTCAACTGCTCTGGTGGCCTATATGGTCAAAGTGTCCACCTTGGATGTGGGAGGTTGTGTATGCAAACCATAGCTGAAAAATACCAAAGATATAAAAATGGTACTAGCCACTGTTTTGCTTGGCACACAGCATTAAGATGTTAGGGTGTAAGGATAATGTAACTGAGTAGGACATGATGATACATGTCTGCAGCATGATGCCTCAGTGCTAGACATCACTATAAATTATCACACTGTAGACATCGTAGTGATATTGCTGACATTTTTTTAAAGCTATATTAAAATCCAAACTCTCTCTCTCTCTCTCTCTCTCTCTCTCACACACACACACACACACACACACACACACACACACACACACACACACACACACACACAGCACCTTAATTATAACATGGTTCTTGTTATAAGACAAGTATTGTCATATTTCAGCTAGTGATTATAGTAACATTTGATATGTATATCATTATAATGCAGTATCACTGTAAGGTATTATACACCATCATCACGATGCTCCCATACACTACAGTATAATGAGGGATTGCTGTATTTATTCATGTATGGTGCACACTCAATTATGAACATCACAGACAGATGTGTTAACATTAATATTCTGCCAAATTAGGGTCTATTCTTTATGTTAGGTATTATAAGTACAGTTGCCTTAAGGAAGCTTATGAAAGAGCTACAGACCAGGAGTTGAGAACATTGGTATTAAAGAAGTGGGAGCATGTAAGTCTCAGAAATGTACCACATCCTTAATTGATCAAACAACCGCAAGTGGCATCTCCTGTCCAGTGAGTTAAAGATAGTTTAGAGCACAAATTGGCCTAATCAGCCACTCATTACCACAAAAACAAAACCAGTTAGTGATGTTGTGCTCATCTTTGAATTCAAAAGATGAACAGCATAATGTAACCCATTATAAGAAAACCTCACATACAACATGGTCCTTATTTTAAGGCAGGTATGGTGATGACTCCCATTATATTATGTGATAGAAATAATGTGCAAATTGTACCCCACTTTAAGATGCCCTTAAATATAATGCAGTCCCTTTCTATAATTTGGGCATTGACATGGATCCCATTACATAATACTATGCGAAATGTACCCCTTTAAAAGATACCTCAATATAACACTGTACTGTTTATAAGGTGGTTATGGTCTTGGATCACATAATATGACATTACTGTCTTGGATCACATCATGTAATACTAGATATAGTGTACCACCAGTATAAGGTGACTTCAGTATAATATGGTTCCTTTTAAGGTAAGGTCATGGAAGAGATTGCAATTAGTGATGTTAACATAGTACTATGTAAAATTTTGCCCCAGTATAAAGTGACCTCACCAATAACAGTATATTTTAATGGATCCCCTGAATAGCCTTAGTAAGGGATCAATGTAGAATGCATAGACTCTTATCTGATGATTCATTATACACTCCAGTACATGTAAGTCTATGCTGTGTTCAGTTTCATGTAGAACACACAGTCAGGATCCTGATCTGATTCATTACAACCCAGTACATGCAAGTCTATGTTGTGTTTAGTTTCATGTAGAACACACAGTCATGGTCCTGATCTGATTCATTGCAACCCAGTACATGCAAGTCTATGCTGTGTTTAGTTTCATGTAGAACACACAGTCATGGTCCTGATCTGATTCATTACAACCCAGTACATGCAAGTCTATGCTGTGTTTAGTTTCATGTAGAACACACAGTCATGGTCCTGATATGATTCATTACAACCCAGTACATGCAAGTCTATGCTGTGTTCAGTTTCATGTAGAACACACAGTCATGGTCCTGATCTGATTCATTACAGCCCAGTACATGCAAGTCTATGCTGTGTTCAGCTTCATGTAGAACACACAGTCAGGATTCTGATCTGATTCATTACCACCCAGTACATGTAAGTCTATGCTTTATTCAATTTAGATCCTGACCTGTAGATTCATTACACCCAAATATATGTAAGTCTATGTTGTGTTCAGCTTGGATCCTCACCTGTAGATTCATTGCACCCAAATATATGTAAGTCTATGCTGTGTTCAGTTCTTGTACACACAGTCTAGAGTCTGGCCTGCAGATTCATTACACCCCTGTAAATCTGAGTCTATGCTAAGTTCAGTTGGATGCAATAATACATCAACATATATGGTATTTGAACAGATGATTTTGTTTCAGCAAGAAAAAAAAAGAAAAAAAACAGCATCTTTTTGGTGAAATAACCAAGAAGCAGCTCTCTGGAAAAAAAAAATGTGCATTAGTGCATTATAATTTAGATGTGAGAAAATGAAGCAGTACTTAATTGTGAATAGTTAATTGGTTAATTAAGGGTATGTACAAATTGTCACACAGAACCAATGAACATAATTTGAATGTATTCTTGATGCTATGCACTATTTTAGCAGCTTGTGGAGTAAAACGTATCCTAGATTACATGTTTATTGTTGTTAATTGGTTGATTAAAATGTATCCTGCATTGCATGCTAATTATTGTAACTTGTTGAGTTACATTGTATTCTTCATTGCATGCTAATTATTGTAACTTGTTGAGTTACAATGTATCCTGCATTGCATGCTAATTATTGTAACTTGTTGAGTTACATTGTATTCTTCATTGCATGCTAATTATTGTAACTTGTTGAGTTACAATGTATCCTGCATTGCATGCTAATTATTGTAACTTGTTGAGTTACAATGTATTCTTCATTGCATGCTAATTATTGTAACTTGTTGAGTTACAATGTATCCCACATTAGATGTTTTGCAATTTGTGGAGACAAAACATCCTACAAGACTATTACAAGTAAACTTGAAGAAATAAAATTTATCCTCCATTACATGTTCATTATTTGTTGAGGCAAAATGTATCAAACATTACAGGTTAATTGTTGTAACCAGTAGAGACAAAAATGTATAATACATTACATTTTAACTGTTGTAACTAGAAGTGACAAAATGAATCAAACATTACATGTTAATTGATTCCTTCGTCAAAGTAAAATATAATGTGGATGGTCAGGAATAAAAAAGGAGTTCCACAAGTCAGGTATAATGGTTTAAATGGAATGGTCACAGTTTGAGTTTTTAAATTAATGGTTCATAGCAACACAATATCAAAGAAAATGATTACTCCATGAAAATAATGAATTAAATATATATGCATGAGATACTGTATAAAATAATCATTCTATTTCTAGTGGAATAATGTTTAAATTTATTTAGCTTGGTACTGAAAGAAAGTGTATCAAAAATGATATCATTGATCCAGTTCATTAATGTGGTTTTGTATTTTTTAGTTCATTATCTTCATCACATCTGGGACATAAGGCTGCAACTGTCTTATGCCATCTAGGTCAGTCTTGTGCAATGGCTTGCCCCAGGAAATTCCCATCTCATCCAGCTCAGTCAGTACTCTCCTTCACCAGGTTATCTTTGGCTGTCCACATTTAAGCTTTCCAGCTGGTATTCATTTGAAAGTTACCTTGAGTATCCATTCTTGGGGCTTCCCCATCATATGTCTGAGCCATTTGATCCAGTGCATCTTGATCTCCAGGGAAATGTTGTTACATCTGGTCTTTTCATATATGTTCACATTGGAGATCTTGTTTGTCAAGTAAATGTTGCCAAATTTATAGAGGCAACTATTTAATTATATTTATTACATATCCCTTTTTTATGATTTATAAATATGTTTACTTTACTGCATGAATTAAATTCAAAATGAAGTGGAGTTTATAAAAGTTTGATTCACTGAGTCTAAAAATGTAGATGTCAAAGGCACTGATATAATTAAAATATGAGCATGTAATATGGTAATATGAATTACACAGTTGTATCAAATGCCAGATGAAGCACATAAGAGTAAATGGGTATGTATTAAACTGAAATAAAACTGTCACTGATGCAATATTTTCCTGCAAGACATGTGGATTGTGAACATATAATAAATAATACCATTCTCAGCAATCTTGAGTAATATAATTGTAAGCAATTTTAAGTTCTGTTCTCAAGCTATGAACATAATTTTATGACATTAATGTTTTTAAAACAAATGGCCTGTCCTATATCTTGATGATATATCCTAAGATAAAACCACTATAAAAATACAAAATAGCAAAATAACATACATTCTGATATAGAGTAATACTTTCTTTGTCTACTTCAACATATTTTATGATTTTAAAAAAATGCTGAAATCTTGCAAATGTTTCATTAATTTCCATATTTTTATTGTATGAAATTCACACAAACTGGAAGGGATGGTAAGGAAAAGGAACCTGACCTTATCAACAAGTATATTAGCATTTTAAAGAAAATATCTACCTCTACTAGAGTTAAAGTCCTAGTTCAAAACATTACCACCACCACCCAAAAAAACAAATATTACTTGTAAATTCATTTTAACTTCATAAATATAAAATCTTACAATGCAGACATTAGTTTAAAATATGCCTATCAAACAGTGTGCAAAAATGCAAATAAAATTGTAACTAACATAAATGCCTTAATACCAAAAGGAGCAATAAACCTAAAACATAAAAATTGCTGAAATAGCATAAAAATCTAATCAGGTCTGCTACAAACACACATAAACAAGCCTACTAAATTTAATTTCTGTAATTCCAGCTGTTTATTAGTTATTGTGCTAACAATGTTTGCACACACACACACAAAAAGTTTGACCCCCTAGTCTCTTAAATTGAAAATCAACTCAGGCAATCAACTTATGTGTGAATTTAAAAACAATTGCCAAATTGTATTTGACAAGATCATACAGTTTCTGCATGACTGCATGAAAAAGGTCTTCACGGAAAATATAAAAGTTGAAATAGTGCAAGTCCCACAAAAAAAGGAAACATTAATGAAAATATAGATTTCCTTAATCTGCATAAAAATCTAATCATATTTTCTGCCAATGAATGAAAACCAGTTATAATTAATCCATTGTTGTGTGTGTTGATTATGATCATGATTTTTAACATAGCTTTAACAATTTCTCAGTCATATCGCTCTGATGTCTGCAGTGTGGCAGTTTATAGTGATGTCTAGCACTGGGGCATCATGCCGCAGACATGTAGCATGATGTCCCACCCAGTCACATTATCCTGACACCAGGCCAACCAATTCTAACACTAACCTCCTAATGCTAAGCCTTTTTTGTAAGTCTTTAGTATGACTCGACTAGAATTGAACCCATGACCTCCTGCATCCGAGGTGTATGCTCTAACCATTGTCATGTGGTTTCCATGTACTGATAAACAGAGTACCACAAATTGCACATGATACGCTTCCATCATGATCTTGATCTCTGAGTTACGGGCTTGATTATAAGGTATGGACCTGTATAAAATTTCACCATAATACCTGTAGTCAGGCAAAATGTGAGTCTCAATAAAAGAACAGGGTGCTTACTATCTATAGTTGTGACCTTGACCTTATAGCAGGGGGTATGTAAAAATGTGAACCACTATCACGTTATAAAAAAGATTAAAGTTTTGTCAAACTAGCATCCTCATTTTAAAAGTTTTACTCATACACTGATAAAGGCCACTGATTCCGATTTATATTTATGACCTTGACCTTGAGCTGGCAAAGTGGCTTAGGTGTGTGTCAAACTGCCTAATCATGATATATCACTGGTTAAAATTTCATTAAAATATTGTTGTGGTTAAAGAGTTTGGCTCAGGGGTCAGAGTTATATCATTTCACCTTTCAGGCAGCAGAAAGGTTGATAGTAGTAGTATTTGAGATACAGTCTATATATAATATATAAATAACAAAAGTTTCACATAAATATTTTAAGTGGCTCAAAAGTAATACTCAAAACAAGGATGGAACTCAAATAATTACATCTTCCATTAAACCGCTCCAGTGGCCAAGTGGTTTGAACATCTGCCTCGGATGTGGGAGGTCGTGGGTCCAATCCCAGTTCAAGTCATACCAAAAGACTTACAAGAATGGTACTAAAAGCTACCTAGCTTGGTGCTCACTATTAAGAGGTTAGTGTTAGGACTGTTTGGCCTGGTGTCTGGATAATGTGACTGGGAGGTACATCATGTTTTGTATCTGCAGCATGATGCCCCAGTGCCAGACATCACTATAAACTGCCACACTGCAGACATTGTAGTGATATGACTGAATAATTGTTAAAGCTACATTAAAAATCATAATCACAACACATCACATCTTCCATTACTGTGACCTTGACCTTGAAGCAGGTGCCTGGATATTGTACATGACACACTATCTAGTCATGATATCTATACTTGAGTAAAATTTCATGAGAATCTTTCCAACTGTTACTGTAACAAAAGCTATGGGTCAAAGAACCAAATGTTAATGGCAGAAAAATGCCATACAATATGCCTGGCTTTGTCTGGGCTTATAAAAAAAATATGCCTGACATAGTATGGGCATATCAAATATATATGCCTGACTTGCCTGAGCATATAAAAGAAATATGCCTGACTTAGTATGGGCATATCAAATATATATGCCTGACTTGCCTGAGCATATAAAAGAAATATACCTGGCTTAGTATGGGCATATCAATATATATGCCTGACTTGCCTGAGCATATAAAAGAAATATACCTGGCTTAGTATGGGCATATCAATATATATGCCTGACTTGCCTAAACATATAAAAGAAATATACCTGGCTTTGTGATATAAAACATATATGACTGACTTAGTATGGGCATGTAAAAGAAATAAGTTTGGCTTAGACCGTACATATAAAAAAATATGCCAGGAGTGTATAAAAGACATAAGCTTGGCTCACTCTGGGCATATAAAAGAAGCATGGCTGGCTTATACTCATATATAAAAGAAACATGGCTGACTTACACAGGGCATTTAAATCAATTATGCCTTGCTTACTCTAGGCATGTAAAAGGAATCAGACATAATGGATTGATAGCAGCAAAACAATATGGCTTCCTTCTGCAGAGATGACACTCCCAATTCAAATATGAATGTACCTATTATAAAAACTGGAATTGGAATATAAAAATAGAAATACTTGAAACTGTACCTTACAATTTATTTTAATCATTAACATTTGAAGATTTAAAGTAATATATGGCTGACTTTTGCTTCCTACAGTCTTGATTCCTGCCATGTGTCATGCTAAAGTCCATTTAGAAAAATGCTACAAGGCAGAGTAATTGTCCAGTGCTGGTCCCTTTCAAATCTCTTTCAGATATATGTAGCACAATCTTTTGATTTCTAACCAAAGAATAATACTCATAGATAAGCATGAAGCTGATGTTGGATTGGTCAATATTCAATTGTGTTCATAATACAAGTGATCTGGCAATATTTCACAAATGAATTACAATTGGACATTAAATATTTGTTTCAGTGATCTAAATATACCAGTATTTAAGTTGCTGTGGCATTTAAGTTACTGTGGTATTTAAGTTGCTGTTTAAGTTGCTGTGATATTTAAGTTACTGTGGTATTCAAGTTGCTGTGTTATTTAAGTTGCTGTAGTGTTTAAGTTGCTGTAGTATTTAAGTTGCTGTGGTATTTAAGTTGCTGTGGTATGTATGTTGCTGCGGTGTTTAAGTTGCATTGGTATTTAAGTTACTGTGGTGTAAAACTGTAGTTATAAAGTTTTATTGGACAGGAAAATCTTAAGTGATTTTGTATTTATGTGATTTGAGGTTTTAAATAATGAACGATTGTGTAAAATAGAAATTGCTGGAATCTTAGCTTCTGCTATCAAATTAGTCTACAAACAAATAAATAACAAAGAATATACATGTGAATATGAATCCCCTCACCAACAGAAACATGTAAGATGTGTCCAAAATATACAGACTGGTATGGAGGAGAATACAAAAGTCACTTAAGTGTGATAATTAGGATACAATGACTAACTTTTGGTGTGAATAAATTTCTTTCCTGGAGATAATAATTCATAGGTCCATTTTCATGAGTATAATGAAATAGGGTTAAAGATATTGAATACGTAATAAACAAAAAGTTCAGAATACAAAAGTTACTTAAGCCGGAAATGAGAAACAATGACCTACATTTTCCATAGCTGAGTTGTTCTCCCTGAAATGTATCCATACACCATTTTTCAACAGTATTGATAAATTATGCCCCAAATTAATGGATAGCTGAAAATACAACTGTCACTCAAATGTGAAAACTGGGTCATACTGATCTAGTTTTTATACAGTTAAGTTACTCTTCCAGAGATGCATATTCATGCCATTTTCATTTTTTGCTATCCTTGAGGGGAATCAACATACCAATTTTCATGAGTAGATGAAACTGGGTTCAAAATATTTTGGGTGCATTGAACATGTAGCTGGAAACACAAACGTGACTCATGCATGAAAATTGGGTAATGCAGAAATAATTATGGTGACTAATTTACTCTCATTAAAATTAATCCACATACCAACTTACTCTCAATGAAATGCACCTACATACCAATTTACTCTCACTAAATACATCACATCCCAATTAACTCTCACTGAAATGCATCCATGTACCAATTTACTCTCACTGAAATGAAATGCATCCACATACCAATTTACTCCTGCTGAAATATTTTTAACAGCATACATGAAATAATGTTCAAGATATTGAAATCATAACAAAATGAATGAACACATAAACAAATAAACAAATGAACATGCATAGAAAGGCAAAATGCTATGGTATATCTCCTCCCAACTTGACCCACAACTGGATAATGGAATCTTTCAGATTGAGTCACTGGATTACATTAGAAAAGAAGTAAATGTTTTAAACATTATCAGTTCAAAAATATAGGAGACAAGCCTTCAAAAGATAATAAAAATTCTCTGTAATGCAAGAGCAGAAATTTGTGAAAGCAATGAAGTTTAAATATGCTAGTCTCATTTTCCAAATTAGTAGAAAAAAGTTTATTTTCCAAATATAAATGGTTCTTTTGCACTGGCCAATTATACCACAATTTATAAAATTACTTTTTCAATGACAAGATCATGCATACATACAACCCAACATTGCTTGTATAACTCTAACATAATTCTATAACATAATTCAAAGACATTAGGTGGGGCAGTGGTCAATTTATCATTGAAATGTAGAATCATCATCTTGAATTAAGAAAAATCTTTTAACTGTACACCAACTAAGCCAAGTAAACAAATGGCTATGTTTTGTTCTAGAAAAAAATCTATCTAAGAAATGCTAACACTGAGAAACTATAAACATTAAACCACAATTCTCCCAGCAATAAAGCCCTATCCAAATGGTAATACCACATTCTACTTACACTACAGAGCTTTTCCCAATGATAAGCCCCATTACAGACCTATTGTAATGATAATCCTAAACTCAACTTCTACAAACGTTTATTAATAAAAAGTCCTTTTCTGAAGATAAGTCACCTTCTAAATTTAAAATCAAAGTATTGAGAATACTGATGAATAGAACTGACACTATTTTAAATAAATTCAGCTGGAAGACTATAAGTCCTGAGATATTGCTATTTAAGATAGGATGAAATAATATAACTCCAGATTATATAGTCCAAGTTTCCTCTGACCCTTGACACCCCATTTTTGATATTTGGTTTTTTATGTTGGGGTGTAGGGTCAGAGTGTATTCCCTATCAAAAACTTGGAATTTGCTGACACCATTTGGTGTCGGCATAGGGTACGCGCCAACTATCAGGCTTAGCAAACTTAAATGACCTTATATTGACCCATAATTACATTAAATCGATAGGGAAAACATTTATCTTCTCATAAATTACAAGCATTACATGATGTTATCTTTAATCCATTGTCAGACGAGACGTAACTACAGCGTTGATGAATTTTGACCTTGTTCGCACCATTTTCATTGCTAGTCACATGACTAACTAAATCTCGAAGCCGATATGCATAAACGTCATAGGTCAAATAGTCACGTGATAACAACACAAAAAACGCATTTTCCCATACACCTTGTTGCAGACGGCAAATGTGTCACCTCCATTGATAACTGATTTTATTACATCATACTGTAGATCTTTAATATTAAAATGGTATCCCTTTTCTTAAAGTATCTCATTGGCAAGAGCTTCCTTGTATTCGTCTTTACCTGCCATGTTGCAATATAGGTTTATGCACAAAACCTTCCATTCCAGTATTGCAGAAAGAAGACATAAACTCGAAAATATTGAATGAAAGTCACGCAATGTATACAATTACAAGAAAAAACACGTATTATTCAACATAATAATTTGGATAACAGCAGCCCGAAACATGTCGCTGTCGCATCTTCCTGGAAAGAGGCTGACTGATCACGTAGAAACTACATGTCAACACACCTTGTTGTTATCACGTGACTATTTGACCTATGACGTTTATGCATATCGGCTTCGAGATTTAGTTAGTCATGTGATTATCAATTAAAATGGTGCGAACGAGGTTAAAATTCATCAACGCTGTAGTTACGTCTCATCTGACAACGGATTAAAGACAATATCGGTGTTATGCTTGTAATTTCTGAAAAGATAAATGATTTCTCTATCGATTTAATGTAATTATGGGTCAATGCAAGGACATTTAAGTTTTCTAGGCCTAATAGTTGGTGAGTACCCTATGCCAACACCAAATGGTGTCGGCAAATTCCAAGTTTTTGATAGGGAATAGACTCTGACCCTACACCCCAAGATAAAAAACCAGATATCAAAAATGGGGTGTCAAGGGTCAGAGGAAACTCAGACTACCGATTATATTGCTATTCATGGTCCTTTTTGCTATACTATGGTTATTCATGGTCCTTTTTATTCTATTATTGCAATTTATAGACCTTTTTTAGATTTGCTATTCATGGTTCTTTTTATTTTATTTTTGTTATTCATGGTCTTTTTTACTAAACTATTGCTTTTCATGGTAATTTTTACTTTACTATTGCTATTCATAGTCCTTTTTACTCTACTATTGCTAAGCATGGTCTTTTCTACTCTACTGTTATTAAGCATGGTCCTTTTGAATTTCATAAACATGCTACTCTAAATAATCTTTATATTTTTTCTTTTTTCAGTAATTATTAGGAGTGCAAACTATATCTGGTAACAGGAAATGGACACAATTTCATAAGTGTGGAAGAACCACAAAATGTCTGTCACTGAAAAATCACTGTATTATCTTCATCATATATGGTCTAGGTAGAATCAATTCGTTGTCAAGCAGCAAGAAATAAACATTTTTACAAAAATAAAGTAAATGTTCATGTTAGCTGCCCAGATTTTCATGTGAACTATAAAAGACAGATTTTAATTTTATGCCACATCACCAAAATCTAAATTCTGAAAAAGCAAAAATTGTTCAGATTTTATTCTTTCCTGAATGGTAATGCAAATTGACCAGTGCTTTATCTTCCTCTACAGTGTAGAAAGAATTCCACTGTAGAAAAAAATTGAAAGTTGCCAAGAATGAAAAAGTAGTTTAAGAAATTAAAAAAGGAAAAGCTTCATGTTCCTGTTGAAAGAGAAGGTACATACACTTTTATTTTTGGAAGGTTTTAAAGACTCCAGCTTCTGAAAAACAAAAAAATTTGACCAATGTATTTCAATAATGGTCATATAAAAAAACATACCTGAAACATCAGGCAAACACTGAACATTATAATAACAATTATGAAAGAAAAAGAACAACAATAAATCAAATGGTTCTAGTGACATATAGCAAATAACTAAACTAAATGAAATGCAAAAATTATTCCAGAAAAGTAATCTCCCTTGGCAACAATGAATAATGGCTGTTGTGCGATCAAAATGTAAGAAATATTTACTTCAGTTGTAAAAAATTCAACACTTGTGACAAAGTTACAATAATCTATATTTTGTTTGGCTGTAACATCTTAAATATTACATAGGCCTTAGAATGTATGTTTCTTCTGCAACAAAAAATTAAAACTTAGTTCCTGTTCCAAAATTGAAAAGCAACAAATTAACACTTGTCTCCTTTTCCAAGTCAGAAATGCAAACAATTAACACACCTCTCTTGTTCCAAGTCTGAAATGCAATAATGAACACTTATGTACTGTTCCAAGTCTGAAATGCAAAAAAGTAACCCTTCTCTCCTGTTATGAGTCTGAAATGCAAACAATCAACACATCTCTCCTATTCCAAAACTAAAATGCATGTGGAATGAAAACCACATACATTTCATTGTTTTCTAGACACAGCATTCTAAATGATGCAATACCACTTATGATTTGTCTTTGTTTGGTTGATATTGCTAAAGCATAATTTAGATAAAAATATACAGATAATGTGGATGGTGATATGTACCTAAAGCTGCATGCTTGTGTAAGTAAACTGGCAACAACAATTGATAGCACAATACAGGGAAACCCTGACATAACACAATGGTTTGTGTCCACAATGTGTTATTATGTTATTTAATGTATTATGCAAGTAGGACACAATGTCAGCTAACTTAAGAAATATTGCACTGAAATCCTCAAAGCAAAATGGCAGGCAGTGAGATGCAAAATTTTGTGCTTCACTGACAGAATTACCAACATAAATAGTTGCATATTAAATGAAACAATACTTGCAACAGTGATTACAGATTTGACTTTTTTGGCACAGAAGCATATAAAGGTAAATATGTAAGAAAAATGGTAACCGACTCACCAATGAATCTTATTGTATTCACACTTGTAATTCCATCAATAATGTTCACATAGAACTATCACTTCTAGAACATTATCAGCTGGAGTCCATCTGAATCCAAAATATAGTAGAACCTGTCTGCCAAAATATTATGCTGTCTCATGACAGGTAAAAACACTATATCACCAATGCAACTGTGCATGAAGAAAATAATCTCTCAAGATATGGTGTCTTTCATAACATTAGTCTCACAATATAGGTTTGACTGTACTTAATATCCTGTCAGTACACTCATACAAATTTATGAAATACCATCTTTTCAGAAACAGTCATATGTTAGATATGCCACATGGACTGATGTTTGAAAGACATTAAATGCCCAAACCAAGCAATGGGAGTTTCTCATATGAAACTTGTATTCAGGCTTGAAACATATTTTATCTAAAATTTATACATGTGTATTGCTCTTTTAATATACTTGAGATTAGCATAACTGGTGTGAAGCTGTCTCAACCATGTTTGGGAGTAAACCATTTAATTTCAACTGTAAGGAGTGATTAAAAACACTGATGAGTCATTCTCATAGAGATGAAAGAACAATTTCAAAAACTATGACTCTGCACTATGAATTCCACCATCCCTACAACTTAAATGGTTCTTTCCTAGTCAGTGTTCAACAAAAATACGTGGAAGAAAGTCACTACTATAACAAGTGACCTGTGTAAATCCAGGAGATGTGAAGGATTTATCATGTGACCATTGGTTTATTACATATGATTGTTAACAAAGTATATGCAGCAACCATTGGCTGTGGAATTAATCTTGATGATTTGCAATGACTTATTGAATAGGTATCTTGATTTATCAATGTAGGTTATTCACAACATTGATGCCAATTGATGTACAGTTTTGAATGCCAGTTGACTGAGCACACATTGGTGTTCTATTGCTTGCTCTGGACTGAACAGCAATTTACACAGTTCACTGATGGTAAAAACAAAATCTATGTCCAAAAAAACACATGTTAAGTCACTGCTGGCACTTTTAAAGTAAATGAACAAAATTCACTATTTTGAAATTGCCAGGAATAAAACTACACACCATGGGTAACGCAAGGCAAAGAAACTGACTATATTTATGTTCAGCTATGATAGACAGTTACGTACATTTCCAGGATGGCAATGTTACATCCAAATTCATGCAATAACAAAGCATGTTATAGTGGGGATTCCCTTTACTTAAACTGGAATTGGCTCATATATGTATATGATAAAAAGAAATTATGAGCAAAGCTGCAGCAAAAGACATTATTAAAATATACATACACACATAAGCTACCAGAGAACAACAATACAGTAACTGATGACTTCTACTTAGAACATGAATTATTACAACTTTTAAAATTAAAACTTAAACTGCCTCAGTGAATTTTTTTAAAATATTTTAAGAAAATCAATAAAAATCTTTTGATCAATCATATTATTGGTATAGGCTTTAACTTTGTCAAAAATATAATCATTTGTTTACAAACATATAATACATTAAATCCATGTAGAAAATAAATAAAATCTCAGAACTGGGAAATTTATTATGCTATATATTATAACCAAAAATAAAAGAAGAAAACTAATTATGCTTCTAATGGTATTAGTTTGATCAAACTGTCTAACCAATGAGAAATAAGTCATATTGTTCTGTATTTATTTATAGCATTATCTTTATTGAATTGCAGTTCTCCACTCAGAGTTGACAAAACAGAAATTTAACAATTGCATCTCTGATTGCTCTTACTAGAATTTGCCTAAAGGTATGCTTACGATAAAGTGATCTACATGTATGTGACAATAATATGACCTACCCTCTTCAATAAATTAGCTGCCTCTTTCACTGAAAAGACATCCCAGACTCCCTTGGTAGCTATGAAAAGAAACTGTGCATATTGGTCTATTGGAACACATGCTGTGTATGGCTCCACTAACACACATTCTTTCAGCTTTTTGTCACCATGGTTACCAAGCCCTCGTGTGGCACATAGAACACCATTGACTCTGCATTCTGTTGTGCTTTCACTCAGAGTTCCACCTACAAGTTTTAAAAAATATTTTAAATAAATCAAATGAGTTTTTTATTTTTTATTTCCAAAATAATATATTGATAAAGGAATGAGAGTAATGACCAGTAATGACCATTTAATGATTTTATGAAAAAAGTCAGATGTTGAGAATGTGACTATAGTATAACAAATATGGGGCCTTATTTACTGCAAAACTATAATAAATGTATTCTCTATATAAATTTAACATCATACATTTCAGACATTTTACTATTAATTGTGCTTTGATTCATGCATACCTTACTGGAAACTAACATTGTTTCCTTTTCTTTCACTCAAACACCCCCACTCCCTATTTGCTCTTACATTTTTTACATAAGAAAATTAGGACTACATATTGGATTCTTTAAAACACAGACATATAAACATAGATACACTTGCACAACGATTTGTAATATATCATAAATAAAATTATTTTTGTTTTAAAATTCTGCAAGCTGACTTTAATGCAAGAATTCTGACTTTCTTTTGATATAAAGAATATCAAACTAAGTTGACTCAGACTGGATACCTAGACTTTTCTCCAGGAAGGTCATGTAAATTAATATATAGCCATCCCAGTCAACAGACAAAATTCTTTCTGCCCTTTATCATTTATCAGCAACACAGTTTAGAAAATGTGCAGACTCTATATACTCATTCATAAGTCAAGTTCTACTGCAAACAATATAGATCCTGATTTGCCATTGCATAATGAACTGGAAGATCAGAGTCTATGTTATTTGTTCTACAAACTACCCCTAACAAACTGCATAGACTCAGAACTGTCAGCACATCATGGATGGACAATCTGGATCTATGCAATTTGCAGCTATGCTTGACTTACAGTAGAGTATGCATAGTACTGTATGTGAATACATATGATGCCATTTTGTCACTATAATGTAACAGACATCTAAACAATATTAACATGAAGTAAAAAACATTGAAATGCTCATGACACAAAGTACATACATCTAAACATGAAGTAACAGACATCTAAACATGAAGTATCATACATCTAAACACTAATAACATGAAGTAAAAGGCATTGGAATGCTTCTAACATAAAGTAACATACATCTAAACACCATTAACATGAAAACAAAGGTATTGGAATGAGGTGACATATATTTGAAAACCCTTAACCTGAAGTAACAAACATTTGAACACCCTTAATATGAGATGACAGACATTTGAACACCCTTAATGTGAAGTGATAGACACTTTAACAACCTTAACATGAAGTAACAAACATTTGATCATGCTCAACATTAAGTCAGAAACATTTAAACACCCTTAATATGAAGTGACAGACATTTGAGCACCCATAATATAAAGTGACAGACATTTGAACACCCTTAATATAAAGTGACAGACATTTGAATATCCTTAACATGAAGTAACAGACATTTGAACATTCTTAACATGAAGTGACAGATATTTGAACACCATTAATATGAAGTAACAGACATCTGAACACCCTTAACATGAAGTGACAGCCATCTGAACATCCTTAACATGAAGTGACAGACATTTGAACAACATTAATATGAAGTAACAGATATTTGAATACCCTTAATGTGAACAAATATCTGAACACCTGAAGAAGATAGTTTTGTTACTGAGGTAAATATTTTTTAGAATAATTTTATGGACTTACCACTCTTAAGAACCCGATTTCTTTCTTTCAAGTTTGAGGGTGTGTGCTCCTTGCTTATCAAGTAAGGATGATTACCTCTAACCAAAACTGCCTGAACATTTCCTGAAATGAAACATAGTAACATGTTAAAGCAATCACTAAGATGTTTCAAATATAAATTTCATTTGAAAATGAATTCAATCAGATGACAAAGAATACCACACATAGATACAGACATTGTTCTAGCATTATACAAAAATAGTTCCAGCAATTACACAGACGTGGTTCCAACAGTAATCTAAGGTTAATTTTTACCCATTCTGAAATTTGTTCCTGGCTTTGAATTTCACAATAACTGAACTGTTCATGGTTCTTTTTTTTTTCAACAGAAAACATTTAAATAAAGTTTAAATGGCATTGGTAACAGAGAAAATCAACTTGTGTATGTAAATAATGCACAAGGGAAATCTATTGTAAGCAACAATGACCTTGAACTTCCAGCTACTGACATGCTGTTTATAATATATGTACCAAGTTCTGTAGAAATGGGTTAAAAGCACTAAATTCTGGATTGTTTGAGGTGAAATGCAAATGCCAAATGTTCCTTTTAGTGATAGTGACTTTGACCATGAAGGTACTGAGTCTCAGATAAACATGGGTCTTATTGGGATTTCTTTCTTTATACTTTATTTTAACTGAATTTTATGATAAATTTGGACACCAGTATCTAAAATAATTAATGGTCAAATTTCATGATTTTTTTGTATTAAACTTATTGTCTTCAGCACCATCATGCTTGTCAACAAGCATTACCAAATATACTAATGAATATTCTAATGATTTTTCAGTCATATTGCTATGATGTGTGCAGTGTGACAGTTCATAGAGATATCAAGCACTGGGGCATCATGCTGTAAACATGTAGCATCATGTCCTATGCGGTCACATTATCCTCAAACCAAGCTGACCAATCAATAACACTAACCTCATATTGCTGAGCACCTGGTGAGGTAGCTGCATGTACCATTTTTATAAGTCTTTGATATGACTCGGCCGGGGTTCAAATCTGTGAGGGGGACACTCTAACCACTAGGCCACCAGAGCAGTCTGAAGTAGGAGGAGATAAAGTTCTTACATGGCTGGATCAATCAGTATCTGAACACATACTCTCACACAATTTAGTAGTCTGACATGGCTGGGTCAATCAGTATCTGAACACATACTCTCTCACAATTTAGCAGTCTGACAAGACTGGATCAATCAGTATATGAACACATACTCTCACACAATTTAGCAGTCTTACACGGCCAGGTCAATCAGTATCTGAACATGTACTCTCACACAATTTAGCAGTCTTACATGGTTGGGTCAGTTAGTATCTGAACACATACTCTCACACAATTTAGCAGTCTTACACGGCTGGGTCAATCAGTATCTGAACACCTACTCTCACACAATTTAGCAGTCTTACACGGCTGGATCAATCAGTATCTGAACACATACTCTCTCACAATTTAGCAGTCTGACAAGACTGGATCAATCAGTATATGAACACATACTCTCACACAATTTAGCAGTCTTACACGGCTGGATCAATCAATATCTAAACAAATACTCTCTCAGAATTTAGCAGTCTGACACAGCTGGATCAATCAGTATCTGAACACATACTCTCACACAATTTAGCAGTCTTACATGGCTAGGTCAATCAGTATCTGAACATATACTCTCACACAATTTAGCATATGTACAAGTATTTCACTGCTACAACAAGGCATCATGGGACTTTATTTATATTCAAAGGTTAATAAGATTCATGGTCTGACAAAAGTTAATATTTTGTGACCGAAAATTTGGGAAATGACCCCGATGTCTTTCCATTTCAGGTCTTTAAATTTTAGGTTTGTAGCAACTACTAAATCCATGAGGATTGGTCTTGTCTGAACTTGCTTATAAGTTGAACTGCAAACTACACAGACCCAGATCTGCTGTCACATAATTTGTGCTGGCAAATCTGGATCTGTGAAGTTTGTTAAGAATAATACCCTTATCTACCAGTGAATTATGTTACAGCAGGTAAGGGTTTATATTGCTTGCAGTTAGTCTCCACTTAAAAGCAAGTTTATACAGTACTATATCAAAATGAAAAGATCTAACTTAATATTAAAAAACTTAAAAAGATGAGAAAAAAAATCAAATTATTGTGCAGCAGCAATATTCTTTCTCCACTTGCAAATGTGAAACATGTTATTACATTTAGTTATTGTATTGTAATATACATATTACAATTAAGATGGATGATTATTGTTGATTTTGAATCCCCACTAATGATGTTTCAAGTGTGTATAGTCATGATTTCATGGCAGCAGTGTAATAAAATAATGTGTCTCATAAAAATTGTATCATCTAACAAAACTAATTCAAGTGATATGTTTACCTCCCACAGGCATGCAATACACAGCTTTTTAACATATTCTTCATGAAAAAAATAGATAAAAAAGATAAAGCAAAAAAAATGGGATAGCGGCATTTTAAAATTTTTACAAGTTCATGAATGATGCTGATTAAGCAGTAGAAAATATTAGTGTTAGGTTTCCTTTATAGGTAGATTTACCTCCCCTGAAATTAACATAATCATTCAAATACTTCAGTGGATGAAATTTTAACCCACTTTGCCGAGTGTTTTGTGCCAAATTATAATTTAGGGGGCATAATTTTCATATTCAGTGCTAAGGTATAATGAAGGATTAGATTTCTTACTTTACTGAATGAAAAATGAGGACAGAAGTCAACATTAAATGCAGGTATTGTAAGCATAAGAAAATACAGCACCAAAGATGGCTTGTACAATAAAATATTGCAAATGTGAACACTATTATCCCTAAGATTAGATAAGAACAGACAAGTTTGACTTAGTATTGATAATATTTTCATTAAGAGTAATGACAAAACAAAAAATAAAATTATAACAATTAGAAAAAAGATTTTGTGACTGCAGACAGCATGGCAGAATTTGTACCTATGAGGTGATCAGTGCAAAATATGTCATATTTGCAGGACACAAGCTGCTGCAAGTTTTTGGATGTAAATGTAAATTAATTAATTAATTACTCCTAATTAGTGGGAAAGAATACTCAAGTATCATGAGGGAAGTTAAGAAGTTTTTGTCAGTTTGTGTGCACTATGATCACAGTGAAATGTCATACACTGAAAGAATGGTGGAAATCACATGACTTTTCCAGTCTGTGTGCACTACAAACACAGTGAAATGTCATACACTGAAAGAATGATGAAAATCACATGACTAATTGCCAGTCTGTGTGCACTATGATCACAGTGAAATGTCATACACTGAAAGAATGGTGGAAATCACATGACTAATTGCCAGTCTTTTCAAAATATCATATGACGAAAGAACGGTAATATGTCAAGATGGAAAGCAGGATGCTTTTGTCAGTTTGTGTGAACTATGATCACAGTAAAAAGTCACATGATGGAAGAATGTTCAAGTGTCATGACTTGAGAAATCCAAAATTTTCAACCTGTGTTTGTGCACTATAATCATAGCAAAATGTCATGTGATAAAGGACAACAGTCACATAATGAAAGACTCCCGATTATTATTCTATATTGGACAAAATTTATCATGCACATGTAAAACTGTAAGAAAGTTTTATTCCTCCTTGCTTTGTCACACCAGTAAATTGCATCATACTTCTACAGACATGCAAGAAATCATATATCCCTTATATAAGCCAATACAATTTTGCAAATGCCAGACCTTTTTCATATAATACCAATGGCAGATTGCATATTTGCATATGATTGATACAAATATGAATAGGTTATCCCTAACATTCAACAAAACAGACAAAAAATTGTCCACAAATTTTTTTTTATCTTGAATAGATTTTCATACCATGTGTTATATAAAAAAGATAAATGTTTAAAAAGTAACAATTACAACAACAGCTTTTTCAACCTGAAACTGTACAATATGATTGCGATCTAACTAGGCTGACCAATGTAAAATGTCCTTTTGTATGGGTATAAACTTTAACTTCTGCATGTTTCAGGATGTAAATGTGTTGCAATTAACATTTATTTTGACTAATGTGAATGCTTCTGCTAGTTTGCATGAATTATGATCACAGTTGAAAGTCACACAATAAAAGATAACAGTTATTGATGAATGAATGAATGAGATATTCCCCATCATTGTTATATACTGGAAAACACAATCATACACATACAGGAATGTAAGTCAACCTTACAGCATTACTGTTGACATGAGTTTTATTTAATGTAGGTTTTTTAAATATAAATTCATATTTCAGGTAACAAACATTTTGGCTACAGCAAATGTTACATTTTAATAAACTAAATTTGCCTGAAACAATTTATTATAGAAGAGTGACTCTGAAGATGTCAGACATGTACAGCATTATGAACAGAGGTAGCTATAACAGTTAATGATGTGATAGAAGATCTATGCACTACCTGCATTGGCAAGGTAGATAAGTCCATGCTCCTTTGGAGGATCAAAAGTCTGGGATGGACTGGTCAATGCACGTTTCTCATCCTTATTCTCCTTATTTTCACCAAATGACACTGTAATCTGTTTGTCTTCCCCCTTATCACCTAATTCTCCAAACACTTTTTTTAATGGGGTACATGTATTCTGAATCACGATTGATAATGCAGAGCAACCGCTCCATCGTACTCGTGATTTTTCATCTTTTCCATATGAAAGAAGGATATCTAATAAATAGTAAGCTTTTTGAAATGCATGTTCCATTTTAAGAGTGAATGGACTTTTCTTGTTTTTGTTTTGTTTGATGGCACTGTTGACAGAGTCTGTCGTAAGATCAGTTCGTTCGGTGTCCAGCATACTGTCATCTGTTTCACCAGGTGTTGTACTCCCTGACTTTATCAGCTCTTTGTACTTGGATTCACACAAGTTAATAATCTGATCAACGATATTTACACTTTCATCATGCAGTTGGACTCTCTCACTATTTGATGTATTTGGTCGATGAAATGAATACTGTGAAAGATCTGTTTTTTCAGCTAAGTTCGTGACATACATTGACTTTGTTTTTGGATCAAACTTGGCCATTTCATTTAACAGCAGGCGATGTAATTCACTAGCTGCAACTTCCGCAGCAAAGCGACCCTGATGTCCATCAAAAAGGGCAAAGTAGCATTTGTCTGCATCTTCTCCAAAACAGTCTTGATAGGTTCTGGTGTCTTCCATGTCATTTTTCCATCTGCAAAGAAATAATTAAACACATTTTAGCATATTTGTCATTTCTTATGCTACTCACAGAAAAATCTCACTGGCTTTTGGGGATCAACCTACAGTCATGTGTGACCCTGGTTTCCATTTCTCACTGAGTAAAAAAATTCCTTGTGCTAAGATTTATGTCATGGTGAGTTTATTAACCAGAAACCAATATCTTGCAAGTCTATTCTTAATAAATTATATATCTCACTACACAAATATACAATAACTTGCAAGCCTTTGCTTAATAAATTATATATCTCACTACATAAATATACAATACCATGCAAGTCTTTGCTTAATAAATTATATATCTAACTATATAAATATACAATACCTTGCAAGTCTCTGCTTAATAAATTATATATTGGACTACACAAATGTACAATAACTTGCAAGTCTTTGCTTAATAAATTTTATATCTGAATAAAAAAAATAAAATTATAAAAAAATCCTAAAAGCAACTTGTGGATCTAATTTAGACAGTTGAGACCAGGATACATTTAACAAAATCAAAAATAATTATAAAATTTTTAAAAAATCCCAAAAGGAACTTGTGTATCTAATTTAGACAGTTGAGACCAGTACATGTATACATTTAAAAAAAATTAAAATAATTATAAAATAATTCCCAAGATTGACTTGTATACCTACCTAACTACCTAATTACCCTAATATAGGATCAGCTTTCAAAGTTGCTGCACATGATTGCCACTTCAGGGAAGAAAGATGGTTAAACAGTAATCCTTGTATTTTTTCTGTAAATTCCCTACAGGAAAATAAATTACCTAATACCTTTTATTTTCACTAGCAGCAATTCCTATAGCTAGAGCACAGTCTGGGTTACAATTTAGTCCAATTCCACTGACTTCAGTATCAATTTCCTCCTGAAACTGTCGCAATTCTTCAAATGTGCCATCCAAGTGGACTTTCAAGTACTCATAGGCATCATTCACCTTCTCAACCTTAGGAAGGAAAATAACGGGTAATTTTGAATAATATTACACTGAAGGTTAGAGAATAGCAGAAGCTGCAATCTGACTAAATGGTCAGTACAATTCAAAAAGAAAACAGAGGATGCCTTGTTTTGTCAGAAATGTGTTAGCTTGCGTGCTTAAAATTTGTGTTACTGGAAATGATCAATGATCTACTGTCACATGTCAATTTTATTTTAAAAATCAATTTATCTACAATCATGATATTGAAACAATCATTTATATGCAATTAATAGAATGCAATAAAAGTATAATATAAACAACTTGTACACATCAGAATCACCTTCTGCAATGTCAAGGAACTTTCCTGATTACCAGAAGCCATCATCTTTTTCAGAATGGCATTTCGTCTCTGCAGCAGTGCCTCTACAGTCTTAGGCTGTTCTTTAACATAGTGCAGAGTTGTAAGTGCAGTGTGATAAAATCTGTGCTTCTTAAGAAACTGCAGATTTACATACTGGCCACATTTTTCACAGTTTATAGAGATGTCGGGATTGGTTGGGAAAAATGGCAGATCCGTCTCTGGGGTATCTAAAGAAAGCAGAATATGTATGTCATGAATTCTCACTGTGAATGTATAGAAAAATTGTTTTCTTCTAATCATACTGTACCTTAATTTTTGTTACAATTTTGGGATTTTGTAAAATGAAAAAAAAAATCTTCTGCAGGTTTATGAATATTTAATAGCAAAATGCTGATCATAAATAAAATACCCCCTCATTATAACACTGTCCATAGGAGTGATACAGTATACTGCCAAATAGTGAGATTGCTTTATATTGAACCACATTATACATACAGTACTCTCATTACAATGTCAAAACCAGAGTATGTTGCCTAATAGTGAGACTGTCTAATAATGAAGTGCATGATACGTATATACAGTACTCATTCTTTATAACAGTCAGTGGGAACAAGAAAGTACATTTTTTTATAGTGAGAATGCCTTAAAATGAAGTAAAGGATACACACTCATTATAAAGCTGTAAATTGAAGCCTGAGAGTATACTTCCTTATAATTATCATGTAATTAAATGCATGATATATATATATATATATATATATATATATATATATATATATATATATATATATATATATATATATATATATATATATATATATATATATACATACACAATACTCCCTTGATATAATGCTGTAAATTGGAGCCAGAGAGTATACTTTCTTATAATACTGACTTATAATGAAGTAAATGTCACATATAGTACCGTATTAATGCAATTTGTTTTGGACATTGTTTGTTTTTGGACACCATTTTTTGGGAGGAGGGGCATATGTTTGTCATAAATATGTTCAGAATTATAATTCCAAGATTTTTCATTATTTAGTTTATATTAATATCTTAATTACACAGACATAAAGTTTGCATGTGTTTGCAAAATAGAATTTACTGATCGCTGATTAGTAAAGGGTTAAACTGGATTGCATGATTACTAATATGGCGTTTATTTTGGAAAATACACACACAATTGTGGCTCTAATACATGACTGGTTGCATTTTCAGGTGGATGGACATGCATCGGATAGACAAAATAGGCAAATAATGCCTGTTTTTCATTCATTATACTTTCTGTGGAGTTAGACAAAATACTTGTTTTACTTCATGGCAGCATGTCATCATGTGAGCTAATGGCAACTTCATTATGGACGGGGAGGGCACAAATTTGTCTTCAACTGTTTCTTTACAGACACCTAATTAAAGAATTTAATATGCATTTGGACAGAAAAAAAAAAGTAAATATTTTTTTGCCATCCAAAAACATGCCGTTAATAGGGTACTCTCTTTTTAATAGTCAGGGGGAGCCATATATAAAATTTTTAAATATAAGAATGCCTAATATTGAATTACTTGATACAGAATGCCCTCATTATAAGCTGTAAATTGAAGATAGATTATGCTGTCTTACAATGAAACCATTTTATAATTAAGTGTGTTTTATATACAATACTCTCTTATTCTAATGCTGTAAAGTGGACCTCCAGAGTGTGAGCATGTTTTAATGAAGGATAAGATAATACTCCATGATGTTATGTTTGTTCAGCCAAGTTATCAGGAAGTGTATAAACATGGGTATTATTACAGTATTTGATGTGCAAACATCACCACAAGCAGTGTTAATCCCTTATGCAAGTTAGCCATTGATTGCCTACCAGACTATAGTTAGGAGCAGCTAGTCAAAAGCTTGTAGTATTCACACCCAGATGTTAAATATTGGTGCATGGTGAACTGGGCATGTTCCCATCCACCCACATGGATAGACAGCAAGAAGACATTGTCTGCTATATTTAATTGGATCATTCTGCAGTGACCTCCAATCAGAATTAAGATAGAGTGTGTGAATAAAAACTTAGGAATTATAGCTCAAACTCACAACAAAATTATCAGTAGACACCTAGGAAGATTCATATGTAGCAGGGTTACTCCAGGGCAGCCACATAATTTGGCAGTAAATATTAGGACCAGATTAAAAGAGAAAAAAAAGCTTCAAAAAGGTCAGAAAGGATGAAAAGTAGTCTGGAGGAGCAAATAGACGAAAATGAGTATAAGGTAGAAGAGTTGAGGAGGAACAGGAAAGGAACTTGGAGGGAGTCAAGAAGGAAAAGAAGTTATTGGGAGATAGAGAAGAATTCACAAATGAGTAGAACACAAGGACAGGTGGAAATCTCTCACACTATGAATCAAGTGATGCAATAGGTTATTAAAGGGTCGAGCAGAAGAATTGTACTTGGGAAATTTGATTTATTGGACCATTTCATTTTTATTAAATTGTTATTATTAAACATCACCCTTTTTGTATATTCAATCATTAAACCATTGGCATTGCTGACTGGGAGATCGGAGATATACATCTAACTTTCACTAAATCAAAAAATATCAACTTCCAACCAAACTTGAGCCTGGGTAAGACTTCTAATATACTTTAAATAAAATATTGGAATCACCCCACCCCCAATCCCCCACAATCAAAACCTCACAGTGGGGGTGACCTTCACACCTGATCATAATGATTTCCATGATCATCCTACAATGAAGTGTATGATATATATAGTATTCCCTCATTATATTGCTGTAAATTGGAGTTACAGAGTATACTGCATTATAGTGAGACCACCTTATAATGAAGTATATAATAGACACACACATTACTCTTCATTATAATGTGAAACCATCTCGTACTGAGTACATGGTACAGTATTACCTCATTATAATCCTGTCCATGGGAGCCAAAGAATGAGACCATCTTATAATGAATTACATAATACATATAATTTTACTAGTTAATAAGTGGCCCTGAGTGGCCAAGTGGTCTAAAGTGCTCTCCATTACGGATCACTGCCATCTCACCTGTCTGCATGGTTCTAGTCTCTGATTCAGCCAATTTGGATATGTGAGAAAGCTTGCCAGTAGCTTCTCATGGGTCAGTGGTTCTATCCATGGACTTCCCAGTTTCTTCCTCCACCATTAATACTCGATGCCATGTATAGCCTATTGTATGCTGAAAAATGTCATTAAGCCCCACAACAACAACAACAACAACAACAACAACAACAACAACAACAACAACAACAACTACTACGTAATAATGAAATGGAACTTATGGCCACCCCTTGTAACAGGAACAATTTTATAATGAAGGGTCTTATAGCAAGTGAGTTCTGTATTAGCAAACTATCACTCTCTAAAATTTTCAAACCAGTTCCAAAGAACGCAAAAATTCTTATACTCAGACCAAGATGCTTAAAATTCTGATGTTTGTTTGATGAGCATCTTAATACTGACTAATAAAAAGCATCAGGACTTTCAGCTGTGTCTCAATATGAGATTTTTTGTACTGGTACTTTTGGGGCCACATATTTCTGTTGGATCAACATGCGAACAAATCACATGTCAAACCCACAAATCACACCATTCACTCATCCCAAAACCATGACTGAGTTATAGAACTATTAGCACAGAATTTTAATGATAATGTTGCTGCCAATGCGAACCAAAACATCAGATCTGAGTCTTATTATTGAATACAGCAGGTGACACAAACATTCTGTTATCATGGCTGTAAGGATTTTTGCTTCTGAAATATCACTGTCTTCATTATATATTATGACCTAAGTGTATCACAATGCTATGAATTCTGTGAAAAAATGGATGTAAAATGACATGTTTAAAACTTTTGTCTCTTAAAAAATATTAATGGATAAAAATGCATATGCAATTTCAATAATTAAAATAACAGTCCTGTAAAGAAAATGATATAGTGAACAAAAAGTATACAAGACCTTTGAAAATAATCAGTGATTGATGCATGAACATCAATTGTCCATGCAGGGTCTCTGTTGTGATCCCAAAAACTGTATCACACTGAAAATATTTCTCTGTATCAGTTATCTTTAACCACTGCAAATTTAGTGGAGTTCTTTTGCTTTAAAATACTCAAATGGTGATAAGATAAAAATTTCAGTACATATTTATTGTATGACTCTTATTCTGTAAATGATCAGCAGAAAATGACCACCAACCAGTATCTGATTATGAATCATTTGGATTTTTATTTATTTATTTTTTTATTTTTAAATTTTTTAAAAAGTGAAGTACTCAAATGCTCAATAAATGGTCATCCTGAACAAAACAAGATTACATCCTTACATGATCTGTTGATGTCTTTTCCCTGAAACTCTTTAGTTGGGTTATAGTCTGGTGCTGAGTAAAGTGAGGACTGAGTTCTCTCCTCTTCCTCTTGCTCCTTTTTCTCCATTCTTTACTGTCTGAACATTTATGAAAGATTGAAATACAAACACAAATTAAAAATCAAAACTATTGCATTGATAATTAAAAAGCTTCATTGTTTGTACATGTAAAAATATAATTATTGGCAAAATATTGATTGAAATATCCAACTTAATTAAAATTCAAATTTCTCTGCATGAAAAATTAAAGGACAAAATTAAAATCATTCTAAGGAATTGACAAGATATAAAAAATCAGAGGACATGAAACTTACAGACAAGATATTCAATGATAAT
Organism: Potamilus streckersoni; assembly: GCA_016746295.1. Classification (NCBI taxonomy): domain Eukaryota; kingdom Metazoa; phylum Mollusca; class Bivalvia; order Unionida; family Unionidae; genus Potamilus; species Potamilus streckersoni. The sequence goes on from JAEAOA010000557.1 coordinate 484,676, forward strand.
TAACTCCAATTTCCATTTCACACAAAAATAATGTGTAGTTCACAATTGGTTAAATGTCTTTAATATCTACAGTATCTTCACTGAAATTATGACCTTCATTTTCAGGATCAATATTTTCTACTGAGTTTCTGCTTCTTTGCTAACAATTAGTTACTAATTGGTTATTTGGGATTTAACTACCATATATGGAGAAAGATTAAAGAAAAAATAAGATTATATATATCCTTCACAGAAAACTTACAATTTTTGCACCACCAAGTAAACTCGGCCTTTTTTGTTGATTACTTTGTGACTGATCCATATGGATTACATATTTCAATAGTGACATCCTTTGTTTAAAACAAATGCCAGTGCTTTAATTTTCAAACATTATTCAAGCCATCACAGAAACAGTGACTGTAAACTGTCATAAGAAACACAACATTACCACTATAAAGAATACTGTCAGTGTTTTTAATGAAAACAGCCATGGTATAATGGATCTGAGCATAATTTAATGAATATGGTGAAGTAAAAGACAGTAACCATCTGACATTTCTTTCTTCCAGGAAAAACAGAGCTAATAAAGCAGATATACAGTAATTTTTATAGATATTCTAAATAATAAAAATTGGCTATCAAAACTTAGCAAAATGTGAAGAAGCCATCATCAATTTTCTTTGCCATATAATTAATTTATTTACATCTATTAGGCTCTCTTTGACAGATATAAATTCAAATTCACTTTTTTGGTACAAAGATTTTAGAACTGCATGACTCTTCACATTAATGAAACCAAAAGTCATCAAAATGACTATAGCATTCTCACACCATCCTGTTTGTTTTTACCTCACTACCATATTTAAAAACAAAAGGCATCAAAATTAAAAAATACACAAAACTTAGTGATTTCATTTATTGATTCATAAATTTTACCCTGATTGTTGCCAGGGGTCCCAAACACTATCAACTTGTTGACATTTAGAATCACAATTTATCAAAATGGTCATCATATTAACATGGACCAATCTGTTTTCAAGCAACAGAAGAAATGTTGTTCTCGGTCTCAATAACATTCTGTAAATTTTGGATTGAACACATGTCTGCAAGAGTTCCATTTGTTAAATTTGGTTTAAAATTTTAAAACTAGACATTACAAACATTTGATAAAGACAAGACTGGTTTACTGAAAAAGACTATTCTAGAATCAGATATGAACAACAAACAGTCCATTTGCATGTTTATATCAGGAGCTATAATTTACCTTGAAATAACAATAATTTGAAAGTGTTAAAGACCCTGGCAACAATCCGATTCAAAATGATTAGCATTGTTTTGTGCATTTTTTAAAATTCAAAATGCTTTGCTTTTTTTTAAAATTGGGTAGGGGTGGGTAGACAAACGGAAGAGTGTGCAAATAATAACTGGAAGGCAATTTATAAAATTAACAACTGAAAAAATACAGAAACAAAATAAATACTAAAAGAAACATATTGCAATTTTTTTAAAATAATAAAATGCATTAAATCTGTTCTGCTACAATTCATATATTTTGGCTGACTTCCTTCTGGAATATTAATTCCCTTGAGTTGAAGGTCGAAAATTCACGCATTTCAGCCAGATTTTACGACCACAATTTAATTCATTTTATATTCAATGAAAGATTTAATTGATACTTATTCCTAGATATACCTACGAGCTGGACAGGTTAATGCTAACAGTCAGGTGCCCACAAAATTCACTGACATATTTCTGGTTTCCAAGTGAAAAGTAAACATTGACGGGCTCAAAACCTTCTTTTAACACATTGTTTTGAAGGTAAATAATAGAAAACCAGTCTAAAAGTTTGGACTGGTTGGCGAAAGTGTACAGCAAGTATTCTCTTTTAAATACAACTCGAAAAGAATGAAACACTGAAAGAAAAAAAGCAAAGAAGCTACAAAACGTGAATGCGTGGTGTAGGGAGTTTCATTGAAGATTTATTTAAAATAACAACTAAGATACATACCGAGTGATGTATTTAAATTCTTACGATAAAAGTACACATTAAACCATGACTATCCTGTCCTGGCCGAAATGATTTATATTACTTTAAAAAATATACCCATATCATAGTTTCTCCACCTTGCCCAAATAAATCTAAATACATAAAACAACAACAAAGAAATAAAAACAAAGGATGATAATAATAACTGAAAATATAAAATGGATGAATATAGCATACTTATTATTTTTCAACCGTTCTTTCTGACTTCAAAGCAGCCGCAGCATCTTTAGGGCCGTTAGAATGCTTGGAGTTCGCAGTTTTAAAGTCAAATTCTGAAATTAAAGGCTAACTTTCAAACATTAACGTTTGTTACTTCAAAATTATTTCCACAAATGTATGAATCATTATTTCGGCCTCGAAAAATTAGAAAATACTGACCAACACAAATCATGCTTTTCAAAACCTGGTTCATGTAGTAGCGCAATGCAGAGGCTAATATAATGCAAATATATCAACTTCGGGATAATATGATACAAAGGTATAAACTTCAGGCTAATACAATTGAAAGCTATCAATATCTGGCTAATATAATGCACAGGTATAAACTTCTGGATAATATAATGCAAGGGCATAAACATCAGGCTAATGTAATGCAAAGGTATAATCATAGGGCTAATATAATGCAAATATATCAACTTCAGACTAATATAATACAAAGATATAAACTTCGGGGTAATGCAATACAAATTTATAAACATCGGGCTAATATAATGCAATGGTATATATATATATATATATATATATATATATATATATATATATATATATATATATATATATATATATATATATATATATATATGCACGTACAATAGAATTGTTAAAGTATTACTTTTCATATCGAATCGTTGCTGTATTATCTGTTAGCACAAGCAATCGCACGCAGGCAAACACACGAAAACCTTTATGAGTGTACAAAACATACTTACCCAATGAAATCGATGAAGCCAAGTTAGACTGGAGTAGGAAGCAACAATCTATCGAAATGTTTGAAAAGGGGTTCAGTTGAGATGTACAGAATATACCTTTCTCGATATTTATAATATTACGACACAATGGTCTTAAACTAAGTAACATAAAGAAAATGAACCATAAAGTTGAATAAAATCAGCAAATAAGTTTACTTCTCTAAGTTACAAAGTAAAAGTTTAAGAGTAACGTACAATAGTGTGAATTTAATCTCCAATAATCCTAAAAGTTTTATCACAAGCCCCAAGTATACAGTGTTCCGAACAAATTTCAATACTGAATGTATTGATGAACCAACCAACTTGAATTAGATGATATGCCAATATCAAGATCTCAATTCTAAAAGAAAGAAACGAAAATATTAATTTGTGTACAACATATTGAAATCTCTAGTTATTGGAAGATAAAAACATCCAAATTTAAGCTAGTGCTTTGATATTGATTAGAGTGTAAGAGAAGCGTGCTCCAATCAATAATTCATATCCTGAATATAATAAGGACATTGAAATGAATTTAGATTAAGCATTTATTATTGTTCAGCTTTCACTTGGTAATGGAAAAAGCCTAATTAATAAGCCAGTTCAATCGGATAGAAGTCAAATGATGTTTCATTGCACCATTCAATCAATAAAACCTTATTGGATTTCGTTGTGAATTTGGGAACAAAGTAATGGATAATCACCATAGGGTATAATTAAATTAATTAGGTTTACAATGTGAATGACCACTGGAAGGTTATGGACATGATCCAAAAGGTCGTTACTTGGAAAAATACCGTCCACACTCACACTCTACCCCCCCCCCACTAAAACTTGATATAAAGTTAAACCTGTCCTTGGAAAGCACGCGAGAAGCACGCGTCATTATGGACAAATATCTTTTGAGACTGGATAAAGCACTTGTGATTAAACAGCTTCCAGAATATAAAAAGGCTTTGAGCTGTTTTGTTCTCAGTGCAATTCCATGCTCTCAAAAGAGTATTATGTCTATTTCTTACAGGTAAGAAACTTATGCTTTATACTCGCTTTTGGAAGTTAAAGATTTTATAGTGAGTTGTGGTACTCTTCTGAATTATTTTTATTTCATTAATATAATGTAATAGTGAGTTCTCTTTTCTACTATGAAATATTTTACTGATTTAATATTTTACTGAATTGATGTACATTGTATTTATAATATAATATTATTGAGTTCCCTTCTTCCACAATCATAATGTAATTTAAATATTTTACAGCTTCGCTGTTCATTAGTATTTGTTTGAAATAATTACTAGCTTCATGTTATAATTTAATTGAGAATAAATATATATTCTTTAAATAATAAGTACAACATTCACAGATCTTTTTCAGGTCTTTACCTTACAATAAATAAAATAAAATACATTTATTACAGTTATTGAATTTTAGGCTCTTTAAATATTTAAATCACATGTATTCAAAAATACAGAAAAATGAATGGACAAATGAAATACTAGATTGTGGAAGAACTATTTAATAAGTATTGTAATATGTATTGTATGTATTTTCAACATAAATAAATTTACATGTTGTATCTTTAGAATATGTATCTATATATATGTCAATAAAGTGCAATTCCATGCTCTCAAAAGAGTATTATGTCTATTTCTTACAGCGATCCCACCTCTTCGCAGCCAAGCATTCCCCACAAAAAGATGTAACCGTATCTACACCATCATATGTGACACCTTATTCTTATGAATGCTGAACTTTCTGCCTTCTCGTAATTAGACACGAGAAGAAGGTTATGATGGAAAACGTCTAAACAATAATAACAGTCAATTCGCATCATAACACCAACAATCCTTATGTATCACATGATATAATCCAGCATGTCTCTAAATTAATTCACAAAAATGCTAAAGTAGTGACCATGTCCAAAATGTGAATCAGCACTTTGAAATTCCAAAGAATTATTTTAGATAATTGATTCATCACAGATTATACCTGAACACAACAGTAACTAATTATATAGGCTGAATTTAAAAGAGGAATAAATTAATTTTGTTCACAAAATCCTTGTATAAAAACATAAGACACAACACAATTACCAGGATGTGGGAGAGAAGTTCTCTTCCGGAAGATTCTAAATTTCTTTTCTTTTCTTTTCTAAACAAAACAATTTTTAACTCAGATATCAGTAAACAACATATTTATAACTTAGAAACATGACAAGGATCAAGTACACACCAAAACTCTATCCTTATTCATGGATAACATTCAAGCACACAATACAAATTAAATATACATAACAATTATATAGTTTAAATGTATTCTTAGAAAAAGATTAAGTTGGTCTTCGATAAATTTGTACTTAAAAAAATACATAAAGACTGAATGAAACTCAAGCAATCGCAAAATGCATTTTTTATAAATTGTCCCTTTCAGCGTCAAGTCAGTTAAATGTCCTTTCCACCACAATTTCGAAAGGGAAGCATATATCATTGTTTCAAGGAATATCAACATCAAGAGGTTGTTTTTTTTAAATTTGTCTTATTTCTCTTTCTGACATAAAATGTGGACTATCATTCAAGATAAATTAATTGGCCTCTTAGAAAATCCGAGAATATTTAGCACAAAACTAACGCAACTAATTCTTTGAAATGGGCGCTTTTCTCCTTGAAGACCAAAGTCACGGTAAGTTAAAGATAATTTTGAGTACGTAATGAAGATTGAACGAATATTGAACACAATGTTAAGGTTACAGAAATACTTGTATTTTATACTGTGCAATTTGTATATCTAATTCGCTGATCTTTTATCAGATCGTTTGACCCATTTAAGGAGACAAATAACCAATCAATTAATTTTCTGGGGCGTGGATGGGTGTGTGGTTAAGTTGGATGGACTTAAAAAACAAAACAATTCACTGATTCTCAAATAGCTTGAAAATATTTTTTTCTCTGATTTATAGGTCAAAACTATTATATCCATTATATTATTTGAAAAAAAAGGTCTGACGGTAAAAGGAAACAATATCCATATTCGGCACCAAATAACATTGCAGGCCCCACCCCATCCTCCATCAGCGCGAAAGTTAAATGGTCAGTGCTGTCGATCACTAAATATTGAGTCATATCTGGGTGATTAGATTAGTCACCACGTCTCATAATTTTTGTGGTGCAAAAGAGAAAGCTACCGCCGCTCATTCGAAAGGTCAAATATATTACCTGTAATTTTTGTACCTGTACGCAAGAGTCCTTTCCGACATGACAGTCAACATTACTTGGTATCCTTTTATCTCATTTCCTGCAACCAGTGGAATGGTCATCAGCAGAGACGTCTGGTGCGAAAAGTTAAAAAATGTTACATACTGGAAGTTAGCTTGTGGGAGTTAATCCTACAAACCTAACTGAAGATAGAGGTGACGTATAGAAAATCTGAGCTAAACAAGTGAAAATGAAGATAATGCTAAGATTTCATCTTCAGCTTCATCTTTCTTGATTGCGTCCGTCTTACACAAGTATTTACCAACATAATCACTTATATTGCGAAATATTAAAAGTAAGAAGATATATGTGTTACAGATAGAATGAGGCAAGAATTTATTTGATAGATTTCCATATATGCTGGAATATAATGTTCTCATGGACTAGGATCCAAAAGCCCATGGAGGAAAGAAGACGTCATTTATAGACAGGGGAAATTATAAGTTTATGTCGGAATCGCATTCAGTGTTTGTTTCCTAGCTGTCTACTATAACAGGTGCAAAATTTGGCTAGAAAGATGTATCAACTATCTGGTAATTAACCTTGAATTTATAACTTTTTAGTAGTTTGTTATCGGATTGATCGACAGCACCTCGAGGAAACCCAAATGGATGTAGCCTTGTCATCACGTTATTAACATTTTCACTGGAGAACAAATGACTGCTGATGTTAACACCAAGTTATTTTGCACTGTTGGTAGTTTGTAGGTTTAAATCGCTGATATAATTGTTAATTAAGAGTGGTCGACTCTTCTTTTCGATGAGGATTATTTTACATTTGTCCGGAGTCTTCTGCCATTTCTTGTCTAGATCTTGAAAAATGTCAAAATCTTTCTGAATGAATACTTTGGAATAGATGTTTATGTATATTAGACAATAATGGGTGAAAAAATAGTTGTGAATGATCTATTTCCTCAAATTAAAAACAATTTTTTTTTACGTTTTGGTTTAAGATTCGAGCCTGTAAATATATTTTTAATACGTGAGAAAAAATATTATGCAAATAAATACGGAGAGGGCTTAAAGAAGGCTTTGGACATGTTCATTTTGCAATGGAAATTGTTTAGAAAACATGCGATATATCTGTCTTTTCGTGCCAGATCTTGTCTTTTTTTTCCCCTCAGCGGTCATTATCTTTTCCACCAGTTTCTCCACTTGTTCTAGTGTTGACCTTCTCAAATTATATAAAATAAACTTCACATCTACTCATTGTTTCTATGATATACTCAATTAATTTAAATATATTTAGCTAGAGCAGCAAGCTCGCTAAATGAGTTTTTAGGTAAAACATTTCATCTCCACTATTGTCCAATTGAAATAACTTATTTTCCGGTATTCTACATCCAGCTTCTTTAAAAATGTACTCCGTAACGACCTTAGCAGAAAACACAAATGTCAGCTTAAAATTAAGGCAGATATTCTTCAATGATTTGTGCACCCTGACATTAATGACAACACAATCTGGCATTGGTGGATAGAGCTAACCTACTGGTTTAGGAATGCATATCTCAAGTTCATGTGAAAATACTGGCTTGTTTATTGAGTATGTATGCTTCATCCTTTGGGTTATCGAGCATTATGAAGTTGAACTTGAGGGGAGTCTTGCCTCATTTGTCTTTCCTTGGTGTTTGATAAACGATTGTAAACTTTTCTTGCTTCACGACTTGTGGTCATTAACAACGTCGCCAACATTAATTATGGTCTCCACATATTTTCAGTATGTTTGTCGTTATGCTTTCTACGCGTGTTCTGTGTGTTGCAGTCAGTTTGTGCTTTATTTTCTTGGGATGGGCTGGATGCGGGGATTGGGGAGAAAAATAAAATAAAATATCCAGCTCCCTAAAAATTTAAAATGCTATTTGTTTGATGTATGATAAAGCGCGCATTCTAATTATATCGCTCAGCTTAATTGATGCAAATATTAATTTGAGATAAAATAATCCCATGCCCACTTCCTCCATGCTCAAATTTGATATGATAGCTCACTTAACTAGGCTTTGTTATTTTTTAGAATACGGTCCGTATCTAATTGTTTCTTCTTTTTGACCCTCAACTTCTATTTTTCGACGTTCGCTAATTTCTAATTACTTTAGTTGTAGTTTAGTTACATGGGAAAACCAGTCTACCAAATGCAAGGGGAACAATTCATTCGGCTTTTAATGGCGGCCTCTATTTGAATCGCTGGTCAGAAGTAGGATGTATAAAATAATATCCTATATAACAGCTTAAAATGAAATTGGTATGCCTCTATGCCTCTGGCAATTAATCTCGAGGTTACATAAATATTGTTCCTTTTAATGTCGCATAAACCATTGTCTTTATGATGAGAATCGGAAGTCCACTGTTTGCTGGATTTTTTTTTTCTTTTATTTTTTTGCGAAGACCTATAATGTTCTCACACCCTCCGTTTGTTTGTACCCACCTCACCGATATAATAAAAAGATCAACGAAAACAAATGTCATCAAGTATATAAAAATGCACAAAACCTAGTTATTACACTTATTGTTTCTAACCTGTAATTTAAGACTGCAAGAATGACTAATCAATTGCTATATTTATATTCATCATTTAATTAATGAAAATTGCACATTATACCAACTGATTTACTAACACAGTCTTCAAACTGTCTTGACACTAATTTGATGGATATTGTCGTGGACCCTTTACCTTGTCAGTTTACAATAATAATTAGATATACACAAATTTGTAGTTTTATATCCTGCTTTTAGTGAACACTTTGCAGCAGTTTCTAAGTGAGATAAGCAATAATAAGAAAAATAAAGTTAAAATCAAGCAATTTGCAGTATTGAACATATATAAAGCTACAGTAATGTTACTAATTGTTTTCACCTTGCAGTATGGCAGAAATAGGTCTCTAAGCATGTCAATTCATTCCAAGCGAACCTATATTATGAACATTTTTTGTAAATAAAATTAATCTTGTGATTTCAAATGATAAGATCAGTTTAATATGGTTGCAGCTACATCTCGTTAGACAAAAGATAAATGAGAGTTTGGCCATTTTATATATTCTGGCAGACAGTATTCTTGCAGTACTAAACAATAAATGAATCACAAATAAAAGACAATAGTTTATCTGCTAGTGAAAGTTATTTTTCATTTATCTCCAGTCTTGTATTCAATGATAACAATTTTGCAATAAGCAACTAAAATAGAACATGCTGTGCATGGTGAAAATAAAATGAGATTCTCATATTCTTGCTGCAAAGGATTTATTCACTGTATGGGAACTTGATGCCAGTACTAACATGAAATATCATAGGGTGTAGCAGAAAACATGAAATTATTAGTTTCAAAGTATTAATTATATAGTGTGCAAAAATATAGTTATTTCTGCTTGTCCTGAATGAATTAATTTATCACTAAAGATTTTCAAAAAAAAAAATGCACATATTGTTATATGTAACTTTCTGTTGTTATGTATGAGCTCATTCAAAGTAACATAAGAAAGATTGAAGACATCAAGCTTTGTAAATTTAATAAAAATAATTTATTTTCCTAGAAAACATGGAAAAAATATTTTTTTTTGTAAAACAAGACTTATGATTTACAGAAATGATCCAAATTGTTTGTTCTAAAGATAAACATAAGTCCTGTAAAAAGTTCTAAACACAGTCTGAAGTTCAGTTCCAGTCCAAAATGGCAGATAATGACTCAGACGAAGGCTAACAGAAAAATCCAGAATTTACACAGTAAAGCACAGTTTCTATTGTTCTGTTCCAATTTAGAAAATTTTCAGAAAATGTCATTGTCCAAATCAGTAATGTTGTTCTCCAGGAAAACAATTATTCAGAAAACGAAATAAAATTAGCTCCACTAACAAGACACGTGTTGTTCTACATATACAAAGGAACAGACAACTTCCTCTAGCACAAAAATACCTTTTTTAAGGTAATAGAAGTTGTATAACTCTAACATGTTACAATAAACTCCAACTCTGACTCTATGACTGTGAATAATATATTACAAAATACCTCAACATATAAATGAAGTTAATATGTCGTTTAATCTGCACGTGCATGGAGAACACGTGCGATTTCACAATACATCTGGACATTAGGAAAGCCTGACCAAGTATCAGCCAGTCGTTTTCATAGCTATTCCTGAATGTTTACTTGTAATGAATTTGCCATCCTACACAGCACGTGCTCACATGAGTCACATTTACAACTCAGTTAAACACAATGTTTTTAACAACATATTAGACTAATGCTAATATATTCTTATTAATAATTATATTTAATGAAATAAAACAGAAATAAAAAGATTTATACAGAATTGATTCCTTAACACACACACACACACACACACACTTAAACTACAGGGTCATAACACTGTATTTGAAAACGGTACAGACCTGACTTTCCAAGGCTGTAATGAAGGCCCTCTTGAAAAATCTTGTTTTTGTGATATCTATCTTTTCAAAAATGAAAATGGTGCTGTTCTGACTTTATGCAGTGGAAAGCTATGGTCCTTAATGAAAATGATTCTGCCCTGTCTAAAAACATCTGTGCTTTTGTGAACAAGTTACAACAATAGACCTGCATGACTTTGGCATCAAGCTGGAGGCGGCCTTATTGACTATATTACTGCATTTCATGAAATAATGGTGGCATTGACATGGCGCTGTCACTAAAGCACTTATTGCAGTATGAACATATAATTAACCCTGACTAAAACTAGTGCAGATCTGGCCACCAACATGTCTGCATTTATGAAAGAGTTTGAGGTCAAGGCAAAAGTAACTGCTTACATTTTTGTACATCACTGAGCGCTGAATACAGCGATTTGTACATACAAATGAATTTTTACTAGACTTTGTATTTCATTGTTCTTCAATTTTAGAAAAATAAAGATTGAGCTTACCAGTCCATCTGTGTTTAATAGCACATGCAATTTGCCATCTAATTTCTGTTATGTTTAGATTGACATATACTTCAATATTATATAGGGTAGTTTTTTCACTTGACATTAATGCTATAATTCACTCAAAGAATCTATCATCATCATTAATGATAATATAATTTTTATTATTATTATTATTATTATTATTATTATTATTATTATTATTATTATTATTATTATTTCACAACAGTTTTATATTTTATTTTCAGCTGTGTCTCTCCAATCAACCCAGTAAGCCTTGTTTTGTCCTGTATTTCAAGGGTGTCACTCTTATGTTGGACTGTGCACTTGACATTGCTCAAATCCTTAGTTACCTTCCAGTACCAGTTGTGGCACGGTAATTATACTAATTTGTATTTCAGGAAATTCAAGGGGACAAAAATAAGTTCCATGATTTCAATAAATATTGGCCTTATTTTCAGTGTGAAATGTGCAATTATGACTAAATGGGTTATGGTTCTAATAAGGCAGATTATTTATGATTGGTCCAGACTATGTTCCCATTTGATATAGAAAAATGTCAAGTATGTATTAATTCATTCTTTAATGAGGAGTATTATAGATAAAAAATGTGTAACAGAGCTCAGTATCAAATAAATTTTATGTTTAAATCCAAAAGAAATATTTTATTTTTTTAAATATTTAAAAAAAAAATGGCACAACTTTTTGATTTTTATATATTTGTCACAATCAGAAATTTTTTGTTCTTATTAGCCAGAAGCTAAATTTACACTTGTTGATATTAAATATTTGTCAGAATCATAGAAATTATTTTGTTCTTATTAGCCAGAAGCTAAAATTACATAACAAGGCTGGACAAGTGAATGAAAAGGGGAACATGCCTTCGGGAGCTTTCCCAAACTGTAACAAAATAATATTATGTTACAAATTTGTAGAAGAAGCATAGAATGAAATATGGGTTATGCTCTTGAAATTGTTACATTCATTTTACAAAATTAAAAGGTCTTTTGGGGGACACATAATTAATGCCAGATAGATGGGGCACTGGACACAAAGGTAGAAGAGCAGAGAGAGAGAGACTTAGATTGATATCTATGCTTACTTCTTATCAACTACATCAACAATATTGAAAGTTTGTATTAAACATGAGTGCATTTTAATGATTTATTTATTTATGCACCATCTTGTTTTAAGATGATTTTTTTATATGTCTAATTACTTGCCAAATAGCAAGTTTGTATTAGTGACCTATAATTATCATGTAAATAATCAATAAAAAACACCACCAGTGTTATATTTTGTTACAGTGCATTTAGTAGAATGCTTGTGACTAGTTATTATAGACAAGCTCTTTATTTCCAAAAGCATTGGTAAAAGAAAACTTTTGGGTTACATTTCACCCACAGTCAATAGCTACTCACCCACAGCCAATAGCACTCACCCACAGCCAATAGCTACTCACCCAGTCAATAGCTACTCACCCACAGCCAATAGCTACTCACCCACAGCTAATAGCTACTCACCCCCAGTCAATAGCTACTCACCCACAGCCAATAGCTACTCACCCACAGCCAATAGCTTCTCACCCATCCAATAGCTACTCATTCACAGCCAATAGCTACCCACCCACAGTCAATAGCTACTCACCCACAGTCAATAGCTACTCACCTAAAGTCAATAGCTACTCACTCAGTCAACAGCCACTCACACAGTCAATAGCTACAAACCCACAGAAAATAGCTACTCACCCAGTCAATAGCTACTCACCCACAGTCAATAGCTACTCACCCACAGCCAATAGCTACTCACCCAGTGAATAGCTACTTACCCACAGTCAATAGCTTCTCACCCACAGTAAATAGCTACTTACCCACAGCCTATAGCTACTCACCTACAGTCAATAGCTACTCACCTAAAATCAATAGCTACTCACCTAAAGTAAATAGCTCCTCAATCAGTCAATAGCTACTCACCCAGTCAATAGCTACTCACCCAGTCAATAGTTACTCACCCACAGCCAATAGTTACTCACACACAGTGAATAGCTGCTCACCCAGTCAATAGCTACTCATCCACAGCCAATAACTACTCATCCAGTCAATAGCTACTCACCGACAGACAATAGCTGCTCACCCACAGTCAAAAGCTACTCTCCCAAAGCCAATAGCTGCACACCAACAGCCAATAGCTGCACACCCACAGCCAATAGCTGCTGACCTACAGCCTATAGCTAGTCACCCATAGCCAATAGCTACTCACACACAGCCCAAAAACTACTCAAACACAGCCCATAGCCAATAGCTACTCACATGCAGCTCATTATCTACTCACAAATAGTGCATTAGCTACTTACACAGCCAGTAGCTGCTCACACATCCCGATAGCAATGCACACACAGTCCAATAGCTACTCACACATTCAGATAGCTACTCACACACAGTCCAATTGCTACTCACGCAGCTAATAGCTACTCACACACAGGACCTCTTCACACAGCCAATAGCTCATGTCATTGCATATCCTCATGTTCCCAAGCTTTCTAACTTAGGGAGCAGTGCTGGAGGATGGATGGATAGATGTTAAGACAGACAGACAAAAGTGGGGGAGTAGTAATGAAAATCTGGATTATAATGATAATATATATGTCTGTTCTTTCCAGTTAAATATATTAAGTATAAATGTCACTTACTACCTAAATGAAGCCCTTTTAGTTGGTGATTTATAGGAGGGTCTTTTTTTCAACTCAAAGTATTAACTGAGGAAGACTGAAAAAATATTTCAAATGAAAAATGAAAACAGTGAATGCAGGTTGTTTTAACAGAAATTAATCTGACTAGACAAATGATGATTCATTTTTTTTCTTCTTCTTTTAGGTCTCGACTAAACAAGCTTGCACACTGGTTGTTGGCTACGGAAAAATTTGGCAAGCAAGGAGAAGAACTGGTTAGTTTATAAAGAACACCCTTCATTTTGAGATGAGAGTTAGGGTTCTAGATAACAATTACATATTGTACAGTAAACTCCCAATTTGCATGTATGTCTTAACCATGTGACTGATTTACTTGTACATGAATTAATATTAAGACCCTAAGTGAAAAAATGCAAACATGCATAATTTGCATAAACAAAATAGATAAGCATTCACAAACTGCATATCAGGGTCATTGTTGTTTGTTGTACTGACAAACTGCTTAGATCTGTATATGACTGCACATGATGTGATAATAGATCAGGGTCTGTGCATTTTGGAGTTGGATTGACTTGCAAGCAAGTTGAAATGGTAAATTGGATATTTTATTCTCAGGTTGGAATTGATTACATTTTGATGGGGTATAGAATGCTGTGATAAAAGACAGAGTCCTAGCCATCAAGACATGTCTTTTAAAGCATATATGTTTTTGTAACAACCCCTGTTGGGTAAATTGATCATACTCAGAGAGAGGTAATCCTTTTTTCCCAATATCCTTGTGAAGTCAATTTTTATAAAATGTCAAAGGTTTTGTTGTAACAGTAAAAAGAAGTTCCAGAAGGCAAAATAACGAAAATTGCCTCTGTCACAGCCAGTCAGTAAAGAGAATACTGTGCAAGACTTATTTGGACCAATCAGATTGTTATATTGTGATATGGTAACATGTTGACATATCAAAAATGTTGAACTGCACTCACTGTATGTAAAGTGTACAAAGTATGTGAAATAGAAGTCAAATGTGTAATATGCTCATTAAGACTTAAAAGAGTGGTGTTGCATTTGAGTACTGGAGGAAAGGATTTAAGAGCATCAGTACATCTACTCTCAAACTGCAGACAGAGATGTTTGACAATATTAAATATTAAGATTTGAGGAGCAAAAGCTGTATGCTGTTTTATGAGTATGAATTGATGTGGATCCTAGATAGAGTCCAAAGCAGGTGTAGGATGGGGATTGGCACTGAAATTGTGGCCATTTTTAAAAAAGAAAGTTTGGATATTTGTGATGACTATCATCATTGGTTAATATTTTGAAATCTTCAGTTCAAAAAGTAACTCATAAGTCTCAAATTGTATAGGAACTGATCACAGTTCTTTATTTTTATGGTGATATTTTAAATTTGTATTTTTTCCTTTAGAGTCATGAGTTAAGAGAGTGTGGAAACAGGGTCTTTGTTGATGGAGTACTGGAATTTGCCACACCTGAGGTGAGCATGATGAAAAACTTGTTAAAATTTAAATTTTTAGCTTTTAAATTATTGTAACACCCCATGTGTTTAATATCAAAAAGAATAGAGTTCAGGATTTGAAAATGATTTTTATAAATATGAAAAGGTGACAGAACATGCTTTTCAATCTTGCATAGTGGCTTTAAATAAACACAGTGTCTATAATACTATTGATTTCTGACAATTGAAAGCAGACTTGTTTGTCAAAATGCCAAAAGACAATCTTATAGTACACCAAATTATGTTGAAATAAATTCTGTTATTTTATTTCTGTGTATATTAACAGCTAAATTTATTAGACTGACTGAACACATTCTGACATAGTAGTTTGATCTCAGTAAAAAAAAAATTTTAGTATTAGTGTACTTGAGCAGTGTGGTATTGGAATTAAATGGACGAAATTCTTTTCTATTTAGATGTTCAGACTTTGCTGCTCTGACAGCTATCTTCCAGTGCACTGTCTTGCACTCACATTTATTGACTCCTATTCATGTCACATGACCTTAGTTAACCAATCAGTTTGTCATTCTCAGGGCTAACCATGGCGGTAACCAAGTCAACTGTTCAAACTGCATGGAAATATCCCCCTGAACACAAATTAAGTTGTCCTCTCAATATCAGTGGTGTGCTTTTTTACTTTTAACCTTATTTGTATATTCATACCTATAATTATGTAGAACTGAACAAAACAGACAAGTGAATTTCGATGCGAATCTAGTGAGAGTATAACATACTGGTGATGCAATGATTTGTAACATGGTTAGAAATAATACCTATCAAGTGCATACTATTTTGCACATTAAAGTAAAATAACAAGTTCTACATAGCCAAGAACATACAATATTAAACAGTGACAAGAGAAATGCGATTCTTCTGCCGGGCACATTGATTCACACTGGCATTGATTCCATCACTATCCTGCATACCTGCTGTTTTGGTAACAAAACTCTCTGGATGGTTGAAGTCTCTAATTTATGGATTAACATCATGTTTCTGACTTTGATATTCCAAAGTCATGGAAAGTAAGATAATTCATTTCCTAAACTATTCATGTGAAATTCCAATATGATACACACATGGTCCAACATAGAAATAAATAGGACACAATAACTGCTTACATGTGAACTTCTTTCCACTTAATGTTGTTGTCCCATGGTTTTGGTAGACTGTTGGTGTCTTTAAATGAATTCCTTGATGAATTCATTAATACTTATGACAACAGCGTGATATTACATGGACCAGAGCAAGGTTTTATTCTCACATTTAGTATAAAACACAGATTACACATTTATAAGAGATCTAAATAATGGTGGGTGAGTGGCATATGTTCAGGGATGGAAGAAGTAAGCCACACATGGCAGATGTTTTCAGTGACAGATAAAAATCATGTAATCGAATATGCTAAAGTTTCATACGTCAAACATCAAACACTTCTCATCGTTTAACATCAAATAATTTTCACACATTAATTTGACAATGTTTACGCATGCAAAACTCCATTCACAATACCATAAAGTATTACAACACAGGGAATTGCATCATGTTTTTCAGATATTTCATGTTTTTACATTATCATTGTTAGCATTATTATTGGGAAAGGAATGTAGTTCTTAATAGTGCCTAGTATTTTGGTTTGTTGAGTTAGGTATTACATGATCATATGTCATGACACAAAATAATCACATTCATTAAAACAATCAATTTCACCTAGAAGTTTAGAAGACATCATTAGCTTTGCACAGTCTTTACAACTTGAATTCAAAGGACCATTGAAAAAAGCTCTTGAATTGAGTGGGGTGTAATATTTTTAATTAATGCCTTGTAAATGCTGCATTTTGATATAATATGCCATGTTCATATTTCTTTTGGTTTACCCTTGATATTTTTGTTGTATTTGTTTTGTTTGTGTTTAATCAAGAATATTTGATACTTTCTGTGTTGACAATAAATGTACAGAGTCCAGGACATAACCCCCCTGTCAATTACCCCCCCTACCATTACCTCCCCCATTATTTACCCACTCTATATATCACCCCGTGGTTTATTACCCCCTGTTCTGTTACCCCCTCATTCAGTATGTTACTATATAACATAATTGTTATACCCTCAGAATAAATAATAAAATAAATTTTAAGAAAATCTAATATAAATTTTTATTTTGGTTAATTAATCTCATCCTTGAAAGCACATACTTGTCCTAAATTCATCATATCATAATGTTATAGTAACATAAAATATGTGATACTGATATGATTACAGCTGAATGTTATGGCAGGAGGGTAATAAACTGGTGGGTAATTACTGAGGGTGTAATGACTGAGGGGGTAATGGCAGGGGGGTAATAAACCAGTGGGTAATAGACTGAGGGGATAATGGCAGGGGGGTAATAAACCAGTGGGTAATAGACTGAGGGGGTAATGGCAGAGGGGTAATAAACCAGTGGGTAATAGACTGAGGTGGTAATGGCAAGGGGTGTAATGACCTGCATCCAACTGTAAAAATGTTTCAAAAGTTTGTTTTCATTCTCATGACTTTCAAGTTTAAGATTTTGACTCCTAGTCTTTGGAAATTTCCCTCCATTTTAAAACCTAAGGGAAACCCTGAAATATTTCAATATTTAGGCATATCAACTGTGATCTTTTCTCATCGATCAAATTGGATTCTTTGATACTGGGTGTTTCAAGTAAGGAAAAATTCAATTGCCAATTGAACAAAACACTTCTCTGTCAAGTTATGTGCAATAGGGTAAAAAATCCTTTTTCAAAAATGGCTATTAGACATCATTTGCTTTCCTTTTAGTTTGCAATTATCTTATAATTTTTTCACTTTAAAACTTCTTTTTTGGGCCATGAAAAATAACTGAGAAATTAATTTTGTTTTGGCTCACCCTATTCATTGATTCATTTTTCTTCAGCTTGGCATGGTGGACATGGCCCAGGTGGATGCTATTCTGATCTCCAGCTGTACGAATATGCTGGCCTTACCCTATATCACAGAATACACTGGTTTCAAAGGAGTTGTCTATGCTACAGAACCTACCATGCAGATGGCCAGGTAGGTTATATTTCCCCAGCATCTAACCACTGTACATGTGGTCAGGTAGGTTAAATTCACCTAATGACACAACACTTGCTGTGTAAAGGCCCCGGTAGGTAATATTGATCCACCACCTATCCACTATGCACATAACATAATAGGTTATATTCACCTAATGACACACTCACTGTGTAAAGGCCCAGGTAGGTAATATTTACCCACCATGTAACCACTATGCACATGGCATAGTAGGTTATATTCCTCCACCTTGTACATGGTTAGGTAGGTTAAATTCACCTAATGACACCTTGTAAAGGCCCAGGTTTTACTGACCCACCACCTGCATACTATGCACATGGCATAGTAGGTTTTATTTCTCCACTATGCACATGGTTAGATTTGTTAAATTCACCTAATCCCACACTGTATAAAGGCCCAGGTTTTAATCACCAACCACCTCCCTACTATGTACATGGCATAGTAAGTTATATTCATCCACTATGCACATAGTTAGGCAGGATATTTTTACCCATCATTCATCCATTGTGCACTTGGCAAGTTATGTTCACCCACTGATATGCCCACCATGTAATTGGTCAGGTAGTTTAAATTTACCTACTACATACCCTCTGTGTACTTGGCCAGAAAGGTTGAATTTACTACTATCTACCCATTAATCATATGGCCAGAAAGTTTATAGCATTTACTAACATGCCCATAATGGAGATGGCCTGATAGATTATATTCACTTCCTGACATGTCTATGGTGGTGTTGTTGTTGTGAGGTTTAATGCCATTTTTCAGCACATGATAGGCTATACATGGCGGCCAGTATTAATGGTGGAGGAAGAAACTGTGAAATCACTGGAATGAACCACTGACCCATGAGAAGCTACTGGCAAGCTTTCTCATGTATCCACATTTGCAGAATCCTAGACTCAAACCCACACAGACAGAGGTGAGATGGCAGTGATCCATAACAGACAGCTCTTTAGACCACTTGGCCATTTGGGGCTCCTGTCTATGGTGTAGATGTCCTTATATGTTATATTTAGTTAGCACCTCCCTACTGTGTACATGGATTGGTGGTATATATTCATCCACTATGCACCTGGATTGGTAGGTTATATTTACCCACCCAAACACTTTGCACATGGCCATGTAATTTACATTAGTCTATTAATATCCCCAATGTGTATGTAGTTAGTTTGATATACCCATGTAGGTCATGTTTACCTACCCACTTATGCAGTGGAGTCAATATGCAATAGTTCTTCATATTTCCAGTAACCTGACAACTGTCTACCATTTTTGTGGCTTAATTCTGAAATATATATTTAGAAAGTTATTTCACATATGCACTATAAATGTTAAGGATGCTGTAAGAGATGCCAAATGTTTGTGTGTGTGTGGCTGTGTCTGTGTGTGTGTGTGATTGCTGGATATGGTTATGTACTCAACAGGATAGGTCAACATTCACTCCAGGTCACAGAGAGATGTTTTCAGTGGCATAGCAAGAAAAGAAATTCTCATTCCTTCTCAGGCCCGTGAACTTTAATTTTTGGGCCATTCTCAATAGACAAAAATGTTTTGGGTTGAAAATTTCAGGGAACCATCACATGTATGGCGTTGTTTTTTTTCCAGCTTTCAATTGAAAAGTCATAAGTTTGAGGAAATCTCATAAATTAATTCAGTTCAAACTTATGCTAAAGTGTCCTTTATAATTGCAGACAATTTATGACAGAGCTTGCAACATATGTAGAAAGATGTCCACGAACAAGAGTCTGTAATATGTGGAAATCAGAGGAAATACTGAGGTAAAAATATACATGATAATAATCAAATTCTCTTTTCTTCTTTGAGTCAGCAGTAACAACTCCAAGTTTGAAAATTAAACACTTCTTTAATTTGATGAGCAAGGCATTATTTAGATAAGACCATATCATGTGAATCAATTTTTGAAAGTTTCAAATCTCAATAGTCCAATCACACTGTCAGTCAAATTTAGAGATGTCAGCATGTCAGCTTTAGAAGCAATGGTAGTACTTGAAACATCAGTAGAAAATGTTTTTGAAATGAAACAGCAATTATTCATATAATGTTTAAAATGTTAATATAAATTATATGGATATATATATACACACACACAGAGGAAATTCTAGAATAAGATTATAAAGATTGTTTGAGCAGTCTTGTTATGACAGAGTAAACAATCATGAATAGCAGTATCTATGGATTTATATTCTTCAGTCTAATTAGGTATAAATTAACATCACTTCCACTATCCGAGTCATCAGTATTCTCATTTCTTTGATTTTGCTAATATGGTAAAAATCAATCCTAAAAATATGCCATGCTTTATGAAACTGAATTACTCCATTTATGCAGTAGTAAATGATCCCTAGCTTTCCTTTCCATTACAGGTCCTTGCCCATGCCTGTAAGGGATGCAGTGAATCCATCAACATGGAAGAAATGTTATAGTATGCATGATATTGCTGGCTGTCTTTCAAAAGTCCAGTGTGTTGGGTTTAATGAGAAAAGGGTTGGTTTGAAGCCATATTTTTATGTTCCTACCACAAGGCATATGGTCTTTCACCTGCCTGTTTATATGTCTGTCCATCATACCATAATTAGGTTTTGTATTTTGGTAAGTGAAACATTGTTTGTGACAAATCTTATTTGGGGAGGAGGACCCTCAAGTAGCTGAGTGCTCAAAATTGCTCAATGTTCTGGATCATTGCCATCTCGTCTCTGTTTGTGTGGGTTCTAGTCTCAGGCTCAGATAATGTGGGTAAATGAGAAAACCTGCCAATAGTTTCTTGTGGGTTGCTGGTTCTTCCTGGGGTTTCCAGGGTTCTTCCTCCACCAGTTATATTGGCCGCCATGTATAGCCTATCTTTGTCCTGAAAAATTGCATTAAACCTGGAACAGCTTATTTTGGTGCAGTGATTTCTTAGAGAGATTACATTTTACATAACAACCATCAAAAAAAGTTTCCCAGCTTTTACACTAGCTATGCATATGCCCCTTCAGACAGCACTGTGAAAGCGGGTTTAAAGTATAACTGTTTCCACCACCCCATTTTGTTGGCAGCTCCCCCTGTAATTTTAGTGATAAAGACAGATTACTCCTTTAGATAAAATCCTCAGCATTTCTGCATAATATATCAGATAAAATATGGAAGATGTCTTTCATAATTTTGAAATTTGTGCCATCTTCATCTTGGTGGCCAAGACATTTGTTTGTATCTTTGTGTACTGTAAGAAACTCAGGGTGACATTGCATTGATGTGGTGACACAAAAGAATTAGAACACATTATGATAGAACTTATATGCTCGTACAAATTTTGGTTCAGCTTTGAAACAAATTGGCAAGTGCATGTAAGCAATTTAAAGTATATCACAAAGGTATGAAATTTAATCTGCAATAATTTTTTGTGAAAATCTGGTTAAGTATACATTGAATTTTGCTTAAATTTGAGTTTGAAAATTCAAGATTTCAATATAGATATTCAAGGTAACATATTGATTTTTCAAGAGTTTTGACTCAGTTCTGAGACAGTAATATTTTCCTGTATTAATATGTTATTCCCCTTTGATTTGTAGGGTATATTTGGTGCATTGAAAGTAACAGCCCTGAGCTCAGGCTATTGTATTGGAAGCTCCAATTGGGTCATTCATTCAGAATATGAAAAGGTAAGTATTGTTCGTAAAGGGTATTATTTTAGCAAATTATGTTTTTCCCCAAAATACTTATCTAATGCCATTATTATTAATCACTTTCACCCTTCCCTGCAAATGTGAGCATACTGTTATAGGTTTTACTTAAGTTTAAGCTGGCAATGTCAGGAACATTGATGGCAGAACAAATGGGAGTTAATCTATAAGAGTTACTTCCCTTAATCTGTATGATATTTTTGGAAGATGGAATTTGTTTTCTTGTCTGTTAGGGATTGCTGATTTCTGAGGTTGCAGGGAATCATTTTCTGATGTTAATTTGATTGTGCTGTTATTTTGGAGAAACATAATTTGCTATAAATTTTTTTTTTCAAACGTTAGTAATCCCAATTTCATTCACAAAATATTCTTGCCACCTTATTTCCTGTTATGCCATCAGAATCAGCATAGTCCCTTTAAACTGTGTTATCATTTGTGCCGAGTCCAAAATTGACTTCATAGTATTTCATAATTTGCATCTAATATAAAAGAGATAGACTTTCCAATAGCTTCCTGTGGGTCAGTGGTTCTTCTGTTAGTTTTCCTGGGTTCTTGTTCCAGCAAACATGGCTGTTATGTAAAGCCTATCAAAATGGTATTAATCCCACAAAATTAACCAAACTACTATAAAACAGTACAATCCATAATTTTACTTTGATATTGTTACTGGCAAAGAACCAATCAATTGGTGATAGTCTCCTTTTTTTATAGCTGTTTAAGCCTTTGACACTAAGAGTATATATAAGCTTTGTAGTTTTTGTTATTTTTGTTTGAAGAACTTATTGTTGCTAATAATAGCATGTTGAAATTTATTCCCCAATTTTTCAAGAATAATGTTG
The DNA here is from genome assembly GCA_016746295.1 of Potamilus streckersoni. Classification (NCBI taxonomy): domain Eukaryota; kingdom Metazoa; phylum Mollusca; class Bivalvia; order Unionida; family Unionidae; genus Potamilus; species Potamilus streckersoni. Next base: position 507,574 of record JAEAOA010000557.1, read on the forward strand.
TGAAATTTCTATGAGAGTTTTAAGGTAATCTGAACTGTAGAATTTGAGGAAACCAAATATTTTTCTCATAGTGGAAACAGTGTTTACAGGATGTTAAAATTATGAATACGTCATGCTCATGGGACAGCATTAACATTAGACAATGTGACAGCATTAACATTAGACACTGGGACAGCATTAACATTAGACCATGCGACAGTATTAACATTAGACCATGGGACAGCATTAACATTAGACACTGGGACAGTATTAACATTAGACACTGGGACAGCATTAACATTAGACCATGGGACAGCATTAACATTAGACCAATGGACATCATTAACATTAAACACTGAGACAGCATTAACATTATACACTGCAAATTGAGAATTGATTGTGAATAACAGGTTTAGTAAAATATTGGTAGGGAAAATTTAATTTACAAAGTCGCTTGTCCTGAACTTAACATGACAAATATGTTGAACTCATTAATAACAGAAAGATTTGGTCAGTAGTTAAGGTTTTAAAATATACAATTAGGAGCAACTATTCCTTAAAAACTGGAAGTCAAAAATAAAGAAACTAATGGCTTAGTTTTAAAAACTGATACTCCAAAATCAGAAATCAGAGTCACTGAATGTAGAGACTTTAACTTATGAGAGTTTTAAAATTAGCAATTTATCCCAGATACTTTAGAAGTATAGAAAGAAATTATATGAAATTTCCACTTTTTTCCTTTACCCTCATTTTTGTATTGTTTCAGGTTTGTTATGTGGCAGGAACATCTACTTTAACAACGCATCCAAAGGTATGCACAATCACTTTTTGGATTGAAAATAACAGTCAAACAGTAAAGAAATGTGATCTCAGTGATTATAGGGTTCAAACAGCATTTAAAAAATAATGCAAATGTTCTTTAGCATGTTGTCCACAATATTTTTTATTATTTTCACTATACCTTGGATTGATTTAGAATGTATTTATCAAATTTAAGACAATTTTCTCAGGGGCCCCAATTGGCCTAGTGGTCTAAAGTGTTCTCCGTTACAGAACACTGCCATCTCACCTCTGTCTGCTTAGGTTCAAGTCTAAAATTCATTGAATGTGGATATGTGAGAAAGTTTACCCGTAGCTTCTCGTGGGTCAGTAGTTCTTTCCACAGATTTTCCGGTTTCTTCTTCCACTATTAATACTTGCTGCCATGTATAGCCTATCATGTGCTGAAAAAATGGCGTTTAGTCCCAGAAAAACAACAACAACAACAGTTTTCTCACTTTACTACATTTCTGTGCATAGTACAAACATTGCATTTTTTAGCATTCTCACATTTACACTGTTTATTACATAATGTGGGCAGAAGTTCTGGACCCCAGCTAATGCATTGAATTTAATCTACCATTTATTTTTCACAGCCAATAGACCAGGTTCCATTGAAGAACAGTGATATCATGATACTGTGTTGTTTGACTCAGACTCCACTTACCAACCCAGATTCTATGATTGGAGAGTTCTGTGTGAATGCAGGTATGTTGCATCATGTCAGACTTAATCACACATTTGACAATTTTACCATGATTTCTTTGAAGTAGGAGAATAATTCTGACATTTCTAGTTCCATATAATTATTCACTCTAACTGGGCTAGAACTGCTTTTTTTGTCATTGTTTGCTGATTAAGATAGCAACATCCCTAAAATGTGTAAAGAATGAAGAAACTATGTCATAGCCTCACTTGACATGCAAAAGGAAATGAGTAACATTTTCTGCTACAGATCTGTATGATCAAGTTCCAACTCCTTGTCCAATCTAGCTGTAAATAAGAGTCAAAATAATTATGTCTTATGCCAATTCTCCGTTAGAGCTGTTTACAATGTCCCTACATTGTTGATTAGCTGTTGATTAGCCTGGCCTCAGAGAGAAACTTTCAGATTCATTCAGCTGGCAAAATATTCTGTGATGTAAACATTGACAATACAGTAGAACCTGTCTAGAAAGACCACCCTTTTTTCCAGAAAAGTATGGTCTCTCAAGACAGGTGCTCTCTCATAACACGTCACAGTGCTATATAATTATTAAATTTGTGCACTGAGAATATGGTCTCTCAAGACAGGTGGTCTCACATAGCAGTGGTCTTTCAAGACAGGTTTCACTGTAACACAATAACTGTCAATCATATATGGGTCTGCTGTCTCCATGCATCTAAGAATTTATCTTATTAACAATCATCATGGTGAAAGTGAGCGACAGTTTCACATACTTCATTCATACACCTATCAGCTGATCTAAATGTAATTTGGCTTATGGTTTTAGAAAAGGTTTGTATCAAAAAGGTTGAAGTGTTAGTCCATTTTTGTCAGTTAAGGATAGGGAGTTATTACAACAATTATCTGAAAATTGATAGGTATATAACAAAAATATAATTCTCACTAGTATGAATAGATCACATCGTGTTGTCAGCATCAGTAGATCTGGATCATAACTTGATGCTTCACATTTCATCATGATCCAGATTTTCTGATTTTCACACTTCATCGTGATTTAGATTTTCTGATGTTGACAATTCAGTATAATGAAGTATTGAAGATTGAATTACTATGATAATAATATTTTTTGTTGATAGAAAATCACATTGAGTACACATTTATGGCACTGCTTTGATGAAAAAAAACCCCACCATTATTTTCTATTCATTATTAACAAAAAAATAAATTTACTTTCTGTTTTTGAAAGATAATTTCATATTATATATGCATAGATTGTATTTTGAAAATCCTAACGAAAAAATTGTGACATTTCATGTAGATCTTTCTAGTGAGGCAAAATCTATTTTCGTGATCCTTGGAGGCTGAGTGGTCTAAACAGCTCACCTTTACCAATCACTGTCATCTCACCTCTCTCTGCATGTGTTTTGGCCTCAGGCTTGGCCAATGGAATAGCCTGCCAGTAGCTTCCTGTGTGTTGGTGGTTGTTCCTGTGGTTTTCCATGGTTCTTCCTGCACCAGTTAAACTGGCTGCCATGTATAGCCTATCATGTGCTGAAAAATGGTATTAAACCCACAACAAGAGCAACAACAATACATATTTTTGGTTCACTCCTATTTCTAGTATATATGTTTTAGCCATGCTGTAAAAATATGGAAGGTATCATTGTTTATCCATGTATTCAGAAGAACTTTCACTTCATTTGGTGTCAGCCATATTTTGATCCAAAATGTTCTCTTCCATGCTGTTTAATAGTAACCATTTTGTTATAAGAAAAAAATGTTAAAATTTCCCAGAGAAGTTTTTCCATATTAGCCTGTAAATATGGCAAACTGATGTATAATTTGTCTGACAGTTCTTAAAATGCTAAACTTCTGGCTTTCTGTTGAAATAATAAAGCTTCTTTCATGATCAAATCAACCCAGAATAATTTATCCAGTCAGATTGTTGAATATAACTGCAGTTGCAGTTGGGCAAAGATAAAAAGTTTTCAACAAATACCAGGTTGCAGTGATGTATATTTTTTCTTATCAGTCAAATCTAACTGAAAAGCAACATAGACTCAGATCTGCTGCTGCTTAATGTGCCAGTAAATCAGGGTTCATGTTATGCTGCTAATTACTGCTAGCAAACTGCACACACCCAGATCAGCTGGAACATTATATGATGGCAGATCTGGGTCTGTTCAGTTTACAGTTAGAGATGACTTGTAGATGAGTATATGCAGTAATGGGAATAGAATGATGCAACCAAAGGTTTGTTCACATAAGGCAGCAACTTATACCTAACATACTGTGCTAATTGTTAAACTTAAAAATGCCAGCTTTTGTAAATTGTGTTTCTTGCTCAGCTGGAAATGACAAAATGATTACATTATCCATAAGATGTCTCTTTTTACCTAAGTGTATCATGGTATTTTGAACTCTTGGAAAGATCGGGTGTAAAAAATAGTTTAATCTGAAAAAAAAAATGAATTTTTCACAAATTTAAATATTCCAACATTTTACAAGTGAGCATCCTTAATTTACTCATGCACCTGAAATAATGCAAAATATTTAATTCTTTTAATAAGATTTGGATTTACACTTTAAAGGCAACTAAAATTAAGGCCATTGGTTATGCAATCCAGGTAATTATGACATACAATATATTTGTGTGCATGTTTGTAATTTGTAAAAGTTTTGGTGCTACCCATGTCTTTGTCTTATATTGTAACAAAGCTTACATTTTAAATTCAATTTCAGCTGTTACTATAAAAAATGGAGGAAATGTGCTGGTACCATGTTATCCCTTGGGAGTGACCTTTGACCTTTTTGAGTGTTTATCAGGTCACCTTGATAGCTGCGGTTTGAGCACAGTTCCAATGTATTTTGTGTCCCCAGTATGTGATAGCACTCTGGCTTACTCCAATATATTTGCTGAATGGTAAGCTGTAATTATAGTAAATCCCAATGATAAAAACAAGATTTTAGCAAATCTGTTGATTTTTTTTTTAATGCAAATTTGTTGATATATTTTTTTTATTGATTTCTTGATATATGCAAGGATTGAAAATTGATTTGGCAAACTTGAAATAGTGGGTGAAAATTTCTAGCTGCCAAGTTAACTTTCAGCTCACTTTCCTGATCAGGCAGATGCTGATTAAGTGCTGACTAGTTAGTCTTAATGACAAGGATGTTCTTCTGATGAAATATTGTTAGCTTTGTTCATTGTAAGTCATATTATTTATGTGAAGTTTATTTTCTGTTTGTTTTCATCAAACTCATACAGGTACTTTACTCGCTCTCACATACCATCTCTTTATTTGGTAATTACTTAAGAACTAGTGTTAAAAGTATTACATAATAAATTCCAGAAAACCTTTCACTTGATCAAACTTATTCTGTTAGCTTTGTTACTTGATGAAACTTAGGGTATCAGCTTTATCATATGATCAAACATAGGTTGTTAGCTTTGATCAAGTTTTTGTATTTCTATGATAGCTGGCTGAGTAATAGTTTATTATGGGCAAGTAAATATGTTTTATACTTGCCTAACTTGACAAGTGGTTTATAGATTTTTAATTTCACAACTAAAACCAAATTATTTGAAACTGCTTGTCTGATGAAACAAGTTTGGTATTGCAAATTTTTACATGACAGGTGTGAGACTGCTTCAAGCATCAGCCATATTTGATCCTTAATCCAACATTAAAGCAGATCTAGGTATAGATAGACAAACCCAAGTAATATCATCTATACCATACTTATGAAAGTTAAAGATAGTCAAGAGACCAAAGCACCTTTCCAAGTTTTATTAATTTGTTGGTCCAATAGTGAAAATTGGTAGTCATTTAAGTTTTATAGCATAAATTGACAATAACGTCATAGGCAAGATACAACACTATTATTTGTACTGGAGTTATTATAGATAGCATTAATAATAATGAATAAAATAGAGGCGATTGGGATGAACATTTTAATCAAAGGAAGTCAAGAGGTTTTAACAGTGAATGGTCAAAACAATTCTCATGGTGAGATATGACGAAATATTTTTGAGTTATGTCAAAAGTGCAAGCAGGAAAACAATTTCATGTTTTTGATGTTTCAAATTTTTTTAAAGCTAATGTCAACCATGTGAGACATAATAACAAAAATTTTTCATAAGTTGAAATTGTGACAAAAAGGTGCACTCTTGCTGCTATATTCAACAAAGTTGTTAGATAAGGCAGATGAAGCTATGACAGTGATATCTCCAAGTGCTTATCAGTAATGTACCTTTTACACATTGTTGCAGGTTATAAACCACTTATATATACTTTTAATTATTGAGAAACAAATGCCACAGAGGTATGATATTTCATGTTTAAAAGTGATATAAAGTTAATAATTATTTATAAAAAAACTCTACTATAAAAAGTAATATACAGATATTTTGTCTGTTTCTTAACTGTTCGTATTTATATATGCAAGAAATGGTGGACTCTGGCAGCTGTCAGTTAGAACATAATATTACCTTGTTGTTTACGGATTTATTATAAATGATATTTTGGTTTATTTGGTTTTGTATTTTATGGCATAGTCAGAGAAGTAGTTTATTTAGTGCCAAAGTAAAGTGGTTTATCCAAGTTTCATCAAAGGATGCAAGACAGGAGCTGACCCAGGTTGATCCATTTGATCCATTGGTAAGATTAGAAGCAGCAACCCAATTTGATCCATTTGTTATCCAATGATGAGATCAGAGGCAGCAACCCAATTTGATCCATTTGTTATTCAATGATGAGATCGGAAGCAGCAACCCAATTTGATCCATTTTTTATCCAATGATGAGATTAGAAGCAGCAACCAAAGCTGATCCATTTGTTATCTAATGGTGTTATTAGAACCAGCAATCCAGGTTGATCCATTGGTTCTAATGGTGTGGTTAAAATCAGCAACCTTTTAATCCCAAGACTGTCATTCTTACTACTGAGCCTCTGTGGCTTCTACCATCATTCACTGCCTCTTTCACTATGTGTAAGATTGTAATGGGCATATTCTACGTTCCGAATCCAATGTATAGACCATCCCAGTGATACTGTAGCATTAGACTAAATTTTTATGGCTCGTCTTTTCATTATGGTATGATCATGGATCCTTTTGTATCTGTTGAATTTGTTTTTTTTTTCTCCGTATGGTAATCGCTGCTATGTCGTGGCACATTTTTTGGTGAGGGACTGCTTTATGTCATCATCAGAAAATACAGTCAAAACCTGTTAAGTAAGGTCACTTGGGTCTTAAAGAAACTTGCCTTTTGAAACAGATGACCTTTCTATAGAGATATATGCACTGTTTTAGTACATATATACAAATCATTGGCGAATAACATCCATTTATGCGTGTGTGTGTGTGTGTATGTGCATGTGCATTTGTAGAAACAGCGAAATGGGGACGTCAGTGTGAATACACACCAACAGACCAGTGATACACCTTGAAACAGGGATGTCCCCGTTTTGTAATGTCAGCTTAAATGGACTGTCAAAGCCTTATTTAATGATTAAAACCTTGAAATTAGCTTGAGTATGTCCCCGTTTTGGGGGTATTTTTTCACATCATGCTAAACACAACACTACACACGTCCTACTTGACTCGTGTGTTTCATTTAGAAAACTAAGTCCCCATTTATGCAGTAAAAATTTACAGTTTTGCTGCAGGCTTGCGCACTTTGCTTCAGAATTACTCACTGAAGATGGCATCAGTAAAAGCTAAGAGGATTTAAATCATTTATGTAAAGATAGACAAATATATAAATTTGCTATTTTGACACAGAGAGCATATGGACATACATGTTTATTAATGGGTAGTCCGTTCATAGCTCTGGGCCATGCACATTTGGATAAGAAATACACTAGAAAATATCAACATGGAGTTTAGTTCATACAAATGCGGTCACAAGAATAATAAAGAACAATCTACATGGTAACCAAAATATAGTCAAACGTTCTTAACTCTGGGCCATGCACATTTGGATAAGAAATACACTAAAAAGTATCAACATTGAGCTTAGTTCGTACAAATGTGGTTACAAGAATAATATAGAAAATCTACATGGTAACCAAAACATAATCCCATTTCCTTCCTCTAATGAACCGCATTAGAGTTAAATCCGACAAGTTATGCTTGAACCAATAGGAAATAAAAAATAACTTGTATTTGTACATGGCACCAGCCATGAAGCTGAAAATACAAGTTTTCATGCTCATATTTAGTGTTTCTCCATCTATCATAAATGTGCATGCTGACTGAAGTATAAATAATTTGAAACGACAATCAGATAAATTTTGTTTGACTCGGAGATAAATTATCAAATATTTCTAATTTTCTCTTTCTCTCTCTCTCTCTCTGCATCGTTACTAGTCTGTTGTTCTTCCTTCTTACTAGTTTCATTTCTTTCTGGTCCCTTGCTTTCCTCTATTTCTAAAGACATGATAACAGCCATCAATTTTTCTGTAATCAATCAATGAACACAAATATGCAACATTAAATTCACATCTGATTTTACTAAGCAAAAGGCAGAACAATTAATACTGTTATATGCAAGAGGTAGTGAACGAATGAAAAAAACTATAATAATTTCCCTCTAATTTATGCATGACTAACAATATCATAACCACACATTTACATCACAACTTCACAATTGCCTGCCTACCTCACAAATGCATTGTTTCTCCTTAATACATTTCCCTAATATAGTACCAGTTCTTAACTACTATAAAAAATAAATCGCACCAAATACCGGGAACTATTTTTCCTATGCTACCTTAAGTCAGTCAAATCATGATTTTAAGCCTCATATCCCCTGTAACTCTACACCATATTTACTGTCATAGGATAAAAGGCTTCTCCAAATAACGGGACAGTCCCATCTCAATCATTTCATTGTACGATTTACCAGTCTCTATCACGAATACTGCACAATCAATCCACACGTCAATTAGATTTTAATAAGGGACTATATCACCCCAGGGATACCTTTGTAGCTGAGACCTGAGATCACTAAAACTATATATGCAATCATACAAAATAATTTTTGTTTTTTTTTTCATATCATTTTGGCTTATTAATGAAGGGAATTACACTAAAGTGGCAAATTTTTGTACACTAAAGTTAAAAATGTGTTATTTTGTGGGACATTTTAAATTCTTAACCATAGTCTTGCTAATAAAATTATTTTAACTGAAGACTGGCAACCAGAACTTTGATTATTTCATTTTAGGAAAAGGAACACATTCTTTGTATTTTCTGACAATTTAACTTCTTCATAATTCTGAACATACATCTATAAATATATATATATATATATATATATATATATATATATATATATATATATATATATATATATATATATATATATATATAGATGCAATAAACTGACAACGAACAGTACGAAACTAGTAACTAACTAGCCTAAGCGCTTTCGACTCTTAATGAGTCTTTTTCAAAGGCAAATACAAAACATAGTTACGACAAACAAATAAACACATGAAGAACAATTGAAAACGTTTTACTCCAAATTAAATAAAGATGAAAAAAGACTCTCTTTGAAAACGTTTTTGTGTTTATTTGTTTGTCGTAACTATGTTTTGTATTGCCTTTGAAAAAGTCTCATTAAGAGTCGAAAGCGCTTAGGCTAGTTAGTTACTAGTTTCGTACTGTTCGTCGTCAGTTTATTGCATCTATTTTAATTAATCCCTGACAAACGTGATCCCTTGGTGGATCCAGTATGCTTGAGAGGGTTGTTATTCGCCATATGATTTTTTTTATTTATATATATATATATATATATATATATATATATATATATATATATATATATATATGCTACTAAATAGAAATTATTGCAATGTAGAGGCCATGTGTAACACTTAATTTATTTGCAGGTTGTCCCATGTGAAACAGTCTAAGGTTTATCTACCTGAGCCACCCTTTCCACATGCAGAGGTAACCTGGATGTAGATATTGGAATGTTTATTGTATAAGTTGCATTGATTGAATTATGTTAGACCTACTTTAACTCTCACAATCATTTTTAGTCATTTCCACAAAGTCAAATTGTATTATTGCCTTCATTCTGTTATTTTTGAAAAACAATTATGCATATGTTATGTAATTTAATAAGATTGCTAAATTGAATGGGAAGTCAATAGAAATAATGTTTTATTTGTGACTTAATGAATAGTTCTCATTACCTATGAACAACATAAAATTGATACTTAGCTAATGAAAATAATTCAAATAATTCAACATTTGCAATTTTGCTATGAATGTAAGTGTTTGTGTCCATGTATGTATGTATGTATGTATGTATGTATGTATGTATGTATGTATGTATGTATGTATGTATGTATGTATGTATGTATGTATGTATGTATGTATGTATGTATGTATGTATGTATGTATGTATGTATGTATGTATGTATGTATGTATGTATGTTTGTATGAATGTATGTATGTATGTATGCATGTATGTATGTATGTATGTATGTATGTATGTATGTATGTATGTATGTATGTATGTATGTATGTATGTATGTATGTATGTATGTATGTATGTATGTATGTATGTATGTATGTATGTATGTATGTATGTATGTATGTATGTATGTATGTATGTATGTATTCTCTTTGGTTCAACAGAATCATGATGGCAGACAGATGGGGGACTTTTTATTTAGTCATAATAGTAGTATAGGAACTGAAGCAATTTGGCTTCAGACTCCTCTCACCTCCACCCCCATTAATGGTGGAGTATAGATATGCACTTTAGTCTTAGCATTTTGATCTTGCCACTGTTGGTGGGGCTAAAAGAATATTGTTGGTTGACCCATACTGGTGTTTAGGGGTTTGGCTAGGAAATGATGTTGGTTGGACCAGGGTCATGTTTTGGGATAGTTGCTAGGGGATGTTGGTTGGTCCAGGATACTGTTTGGGTATAGTTGCTAGGGGATGTTGGTTGGTTCAGGGTACTGTTTTAAGGGTGGGGCTTGAGGATGGTATTGATTTTTCCAGGGTGATGGTTTGGGGATTGAAAAACAAATGCAACAAAACAATCTGCATTTTTGAAGTATTGTCATAATTGTGTGGGAAAATACTTCTGTCCAGAAAGTTGATACAATGTATATTTGATCCTCTTGAATATTTCAGCTTGTTAGTCTTGGAAGATTACGACATTATGCAAACATTCATGGTGAGTTCTCCCCACTTGAACTTTCTTGAACTTTAAATTTTGACATTATAAGTCTAAAGATGAAAAAAAAAAACATAATAGTCCCAAAAATTGTAGTTGTATCTTTTTTTAACTTTTTTGTCTCTTCCACACATTATTGAATAAATGTATTTCTAGTTATGCATGTCAATAACATAGATACAGAGTTGTAATTTATTATTTTATGGGTTTTTTTGTTATGAATGTCTGAAATTATTTTTTAATTTTTTATATTTTAATGAAGAATTTTATAAAAGTTGTAAAATTATATTAATATTTTTAATGACAAAATGAGTTTGAACTTTTAAAGTTTATGAATGTCTGGAATTATTTATCACTGTCTTTCTTTAACGAAGATTTTTATGTTAAACATCAGTTGATTTTTATTTTTACATGAATGTACAAAGAAATTTATGTTAAAATTCAATAGGGTTTTTTTTATATCCTTTTCAGTTTCAGTGGCTGTCACTTGTATTATCTAATTATAATGGCTATATTTATTTTTCCAGATGGGCTGCAAAATGATTTTAAAACTCCATGTATTGTATTTGCGGGACATCCATCACTACGGCTTGGAGATGTCATTCATTTCATAGATCTGTGGGGGAAGTCACCAACTAATACAATTATTTTCACAGGTAAATAATTTCAGACTTTAATATTTTCTTGTTTTCAGCAGTATAGGTAATTAGATTGAGGAATTGTTATTGTAAAAAGAGCATCTACTGGTCCAAGTAGTTAAGTTCTGTTCTACATGTTGTGTAAGATTTGTCCTGTGTGAGTCACATTTGCTTCTGTGTAGGTGCATATACACTGGTAGTGGGGGGTGTACATTAGTCTTGCAATCAAAGCCCACATGGCTGATGGGTGTTAATTTTGGAGGTACGTAATGCATTTGGTTCCCACAGGGATGATTATTGTTACTTTTGGGCATACATTAGAATTGAAATTTGCCCTACAGGGCTGATGGTCATGATTTTGGGGCAAGCATTATTCTTGCATTTGGGCCCTATGGGGCAGATGGTTGTTATTTTAGGCTGCATAACACAGTTGGTCCTAATGAATGAAATGGGTATTGAGCTACAAGCCAAACTGGACAAGGACTTGGTCCTCAGTGAGTGTGACACAGATAATTCATTTATTCTGATGTGACAGTGGAGTGGACTGAATTCAGCTTTTGAGCCACCATCAAGGAAATTGTTTTGGATGTTGGTCATTTCGGAATTCCCTACCAGCCCTCTACTACTACACAAGATTGCAGCCTAACCAACATAGGAGGCATTTGTACACAAACTTTCTCCACCTTAAAGTCTCCAAATCATAAACATTAAACCCCCCCTTCCCCTGCACTGCCTGCAGGTAGCCTACCAGTGGATGGCTGATTCCTGCAATTTCAGGCTCATTGGATCTCCCTCTTCCCAAAGAGTGGGTGGGTGATCTAGGTCATCTTAGAGTGGCTTTGAGTTTTGTTCATCCAACACCCTCCCCTCTCTTCCTTTCCCCTCTTCATGTTAGTCCCAGCAGTCTGGAAGAATAATGCCTTCTTTCAGCAAGAGATACATTTGCACATCTAAAACCAGGCAGTGGAGATTGTGCAAAAAGCCACAATACCCAGGGTTTTATTTATGGCTAATTCAAAATGCAAATGGTAGGCACACACCCATCATTGACTTGAGTTGCCTCAACTAATTTGCACCTCCATCAGAAAGGGTGAGTATACTGTTAATCTTGACCTGATATTTTCACATTCCTATCCACCCCATCTCCTGCAAGTTTCTCACACTTGCCACAACACTGTTTATCAATTCACCACTTTTCTCTCTGGCTTTCCTTTGGCTTCAACATCAGCCCTTGGGCTTTTATTCAGATTATGGATTGTATTGTCTCCATTTTAGTCAGCATTGTGTACAATGATGGCAGCATATCTGGACAACATCCTATAGAAACACATCGTAAGTTCTATCCTACTCTTTTCTCTCCTAGATAATCCAGACTTTTTAGTGCACTGGGGAAAAGTCAGACCTCTATCCATCCCAGAACTTTGGTTATAGAGTTCTTAACCAACCAGAATCCGGTGTGGCTTCCTTGTGTTTGTATCACTGGAATTGTTGAACTCATCAAGTCTGTTGCCAACAAGACTTTGATTTTAGCATGAAAGTTCATGCAACTTTCTGGTTTATTGAATGTGGCAGCAGACCTGATTTTGCTTAGTTGCCTTTTTATTCACCCCTTACAGATGTCATTGTTGGCACAGCGTCGCCCTTTTTCATGTCTCCTTGATTAAGCATGAGATTCGATCATTCCTGTATCTGAGTGTTACCAAGGTTGGCTGACCATGGAAATTCTGCTGGAGAAGTATCAAGTGGAAATAACAGTATGCACTGTATATAGTTAGGGTACCCACTTGTTGCCAGATTTCACTACTCTCAGTGACACATGGGAACTAGTTGAGTGGCCTCGGCACATCAACAGCCTCTAAAAGAAGGTTGTCATTAATGCCTTTCACTTCTGGGAAGATTGACTCTCTAGCAAAACCATTCTCATTATGTCTGACAACTCAGTAGTGGTGACCTATCTCCTCCAACGGGGGGGGGAGGCGACAAATCACATTACCTCTGAGTTCTGATTTGGCAGTTTCCTGTTGCTAAAGTTTCTGTCATACAAGACATGTTTCCTGTTGCTAAAGTTTCTGTCATACAAGACATGTTTCCTGTTGCTAAAGTTTCTGTCATACAAGACATGTTTCCTGTTGCTAAAGTTTCTATCATTCAAGACATGTTTCCTGTTGCTAAAGTTTCTATCATACAAGACATGTTTCCTGTTGCTAAAGTTTCTATCATTCAAGACATGTTTCCTGTTGCTAAAGTTTCTATCATTCAAGACATGTTTCCTGTTGCTAAAGTTTCTGTCATACAAGACATTTTTCCTGTTGCTAAAGTTTCTGTCATACAAGACATGTTTCCTGTTGCTAAAGTTTCTATTGTACAAGACATGTTTCCTGTTGCTAAAGTTTCTATCGTACAAGACATGTTTCCTGTCGCTAAAGTTTCTGTCATACAAGACATGTTTCCTGTTAGCTTTAGCTTTTACATGCAGGTGAAGCTAGCTACATGTCCTTTAATTTGACCCAAACTATCTTGATCTCAGATTGAATGGTTTGGTGGTCCTTCTCAAGAAAAGCCACCCCTCTAAAATGACCAGCAGCCAGCATATTACTGCAAAAATATAAAATGTACCTCTCACAATCAGCAACTTTTTATTTTAATGTGTCCAGAACCAGTGTTCAATTTATATGGTAAGATAAGTAATCTGATCATCTTTACTGATGTCTGTTTAACAAAGTCAGGTTTTTTTTTACTGAAAGATGTGTTGGTTAAGTACATGTACCACTAAGATTAATTATTGCCAACTTTTACAGGAAATGGGGTCAACAGTGTTGTGATTGAGTTTTGGGCTTCACACGGGTTTTTTTTCATTTCAACATATAACATGGTCATCAAAGGCCAAATATAGATTTTGTGAATTAACACACAGAGAGGAGTTAAATTTGAACAAAACAGGGTACCAGACAGAGACCAAAAAATCACATGACAATACTCGTATCAATTCCTTTATTAACAAGCATTATGCCGACTCAACAAAAGTTTTTCCTGCATAAATAAATTGTAGTGCAGAACATAAAGCAACATATGAATAAATCATTGCAAAATTTTTCCATATCATGTAAATGTAGAATTAACATTTTAGAAGAAAAAGTGAAAGTTTTTTTAACTTGACATTGGGGAGAGTTCAAGAATTCTTGTCAACGATTTTATGCAGGGAAGACTTAGAATAACAACGGATAAAAAGAATATTCTGTGACAGTGGAAAAATGGAGTAAATGGAAAGAGAACTGTATGAATAAAGATTTAAATGACATTTTTTAAAATGGTTTTGCCATGTCCCATGTCACCAGTACCATATTTTCATTTCACACTTAAGAATAAGAGCTATTAATGTATCTTAACTTCTGTTAATTTCTTAAGACAAAAAGAATATTTTAATAATTAGTGCTACTTTTTAAATATAGATATTTGAAATTATTTGTAGTTTTCTTAGTACATACAAATACTTGTCACAAATATAAATGAAAGATACAGCCTTTTGTATGGCGCTAAATGGCATCATTGTGCTGGTGCGCAGTAAAAATTCAACCAACCAAAAAAAAAATATTCCTCCTCTGGAATGGCCACACTTCTGATACGGCTACTTTCATGGTGCAGAAGGAGAACCACTGTATTCTTATGAGTAATGTCATCTAAATTTCATCATTGTGAGGATTTTAATAAAAACAATATTTTGTATCCCTTTACAGAACCAGACTTTCCATATCTAGAAGCACTAGGACCATTTCAACCTCTTCAAATGAGGGTATGTATATTGCAAATAAATTTATTTTTATTTTTGCAAATAAAATACAGTATGCATTATACTATGTTGGAAAATCTATTGCCATACATATCCAGCCTCACCAAGCAGAACAAGATTTTAACCTTGTCATTGGACTTGTTTCAGCAATAGAAGTTCTAAAATGCCAGCTTTCTGAGGAAAACGTTATCAAAAGTTGTCTCTTCTTAGTATTGAAGGCTTGGTGCCAGATCTGATAAAAAGTTGAAAGCTTGTTTTTTCATATGGCTTCACAAATAGCTTCTTTTCTTTTGCCTTTTAAGTTTGAGTAGTCTTGGGAGTTTTCTCTTAATAGAGAAGTACTTGATTTCTCACTGAATTTCACTCAAGTCATCTCAGGACCCACATAATATGTGTTTCCTAGTGAACTGATTTTAAAATTAGGGTAAACAGGTGCCTGTTTTTGAAACATTAGATATTTAATGTGAATATTTGTTATTTTGTTTTTGTTATTAGAGGGGTGTGCTAGGGTCAGCAGTGATAAACAGGGATGGTCAGCCAACTGGAAACATATTTTTTGGCGGTAGGGGCCCTAGATGAATATTTTTTATCTTGAATGTCTGTTTTGTGGTATGACAATCCAGCCAGTGCCATTTAACTTCATGGTTTGAATGGTGTCATTGTGACCCTCAACTCATCCTTATTTCATCTTATTCTAAGTATATGGTCATTCATTCTGAGGGGATCCAAAGAGAAGATGCCATGAGTGTGATTTGTTAAAAGATGAGATGCCCCTAGCATGATTGTCAAAGAATTGTTGAGGAATTAACTCAAGACCATATGACTTTCTTATTTATATGGAGGTTAGAAAAGTCACTAACTACATATCAGGAAACCTTTCCTTGACATTCAAACCTTGGGATGGAGGTCTAATGTGTCCTTCTCCAGCTTTTATTTGACCTGGTGTGATGTATATCAATAGCAAAACATGCTATCTTACCCATGTCACTTGGCAGCTTAGTTAGTGCCACAGGATTGTGGGATTTGTAGAGGCAAACATTTTTTTCTTTAAGACCTCAATCCTGCATTGATTAGAGCTAACCCTAGTCCATATCTACAAGAAGACTCGCAGGGTCTTCTCGTATATGAGGAGACCACAACAAACTGTGATCTGTTGGGTAGTGGATTGTAACTCCTTCCTCGTCTTACCTCTTCTACCATATTATTATCACATAGTGTATTTTGAAGAAGAAACCAAATTTTTCTAGAAAATTAATCTTTTTTGCTCTTTATTCACAGTTACATCTCTTGAAGTGCATGGTAGGGTAGTAACTGATAAATAATGGAACTTTGCACCAATCTCTCTAACCAAGGGGAGTCCAATCTCATTAAGCAGATCAGATGTGAGCACTTTTCTCACTA
Source organism: Potamilus streckersoni (assembly GCA_016746295.1). Taxonomy (NCBI): domain Eukaryota; kingdom Metazoa; phylum Mollusca; class Bivalvia; order Unionida; family Unionidae; genus Potamilus; species Potamilus streckersoni. The sequence continues at coordinate 524,070 of JAEAOA010000557.1, forward strand.
AAATAAGCCAAAATAAGTGCCTAGCATCATTATTTGCTTGGGTGGGCTGGATTTGTACAGTAGTATAACAGACAGAGTAAGGATCATGCAAAAATATCCCCATATTTTATTAAAAGAATTGGTTTCTATTACGGACCAGATAGTGATGTTATAAATAGTGCAGTTAATATTTTTTGTACATTTCAGGTATGCTATTGTCCCATAGACACAAGTTTGAGTTTTGCCCAGGCCAACAAACTAGTTAAGGAGCTGCGACCAACACAGCTGGTTGTGTCAGAGACCTACTTGTTGCCACCAGCAGGAATGCCACAGAGAACAGACTTGGTTGTCGAATGGGTATTTGTGACGACTTTGCTTATTTTAAACAAACTATTCTTTCAATTTTACCTCAGTCCAATAAAACTTTAAATGCCCATTCTTGGTCAAGTTATTTGCATTGTCATCTTTTAATCAGATTATGTTATGTAGAAACTTATGCTTTTAGTGTAAAGAAAATTCATTGTTAAATTTCAGGTTCAGAAATTACTGACCTTCTATAACTTTGTGTAGAATCAAATTGAGAGTACTTTTAGAATTGTCTTTACTTTAGGTTTTATCTCAGTAGAAACTGTCCTAGGTCTCTCTCCAGGCAGATAAGGGAGAACTGAGGAATCTTAAAAAAGACTATGGTTGAAAGCAGCTTTAATATGACAATTTAGTTCTATAATGGTTTTCCCCCAGTGCACCATGTCTCATGGCATAGTAGTAGTTAGTTTGTTTTGAAGTTGATTTAGAAGAATTATCTCTATGTATTGAACTTTATAATTTTTAAATAAATTTCATATATTTGATATCACATTGACTGCTTGATGCTAAAATTGTTCCACATTTCTGGCTGATTAAAACTACCAAGCAGAATTTTGACTTTCTTAACCCACTAGCATTTTAATTCATTTCTAAATAATCTAAGCCATAGTCAGTGATGCATTGCAACTTGTACTTGACTTTCCACCTAATGCATGGTGAAATTTTATACTAAAATAACACTCTTTATTCTTGGTTGTCCCTGAAGATGAACCCTGATCAGGATGTTAAATTTCATTGATATAGAGGTAGTCCAAGTGTTCCATCAAATTTTTGTGATACAGAGATGGTCCGGGTTTCACAAAATCAAAAAACCAGAGTTAATCTGCAACAATTGATATGCGATTGGTATGATATATTTCATCTCTAATGTACATCAGAACGATCTTTTAACATCTAACAAAGAAAATACTTTGTTAAGTATTTTACAGATGTATAATCATTCTCCTGTAACATTTGTCATTTGAAAAACACAATCATCAGTATTCTTGGTAGAGAGAGAGTATCAGTTTTAGGAAAGAAATGTGTAAATACACTCATTGCCACTACTTTCACTGTTATTAACACATGTTCTTTGATGCATGTGGCAGATTACCCATCTATGTGATTTACAGCTATTGTGCAGTTGTCAAATTTTGTATCATAACATATTTGACCAGCTGAATAACTAGGAAAGTTTCTATCTGAGCTACAGCTGATAGCGTTTGAACTGTTTTTGGTGGGATATTATAAGAAACTCAGATAGGGCAGCTCTATTTTATTTACAGTGAGATTGGACAATATTTTGGAACTTGGTGATAATGAGTTGTTAAAGAGAATGCTACTAATTTCCATTTGTATGTCAATTAAGTCTGTGGCATAGTTATTCCATTATTTTCATTTGTAACTAGGAAACTTTAGAGATAAAGATATTCCAGCCTTGTGATAACATGGCTATACAGGGTCAGAAAAAACATTATTGTTTTTGTACTTTGGGATTTTACTGTAAGATTCTATCTCATTCTTGGGTAGAAAATTATGGGTATACAATACAATTATTTATTATACTAATTATCTTGATAAAAATCATTGTTACTGAAATATATAGAAATGTGCTTATTGATTTCTCGGTTTGAGGTGGACTTTTATGAATTCTGTCTTCTGTCTGTCTCAGAAAACAATCAGAAGCATGGTTGTGCAATAGTTGGTAATATATATGTATATATATATATATATATATATATATATATATATATATATATATATTTTCAAAATACCACTGATTCAGATATTTACAAAAGATTATTTACAGATCATTGAGAGGGCAGAGCACATTTAAATGCATATGAAGATCGAAAAATAGCTACTTGCTGTTACAAATTTATTTTGTAATATCTTGAACACATTTTTCATTATCACCCAATTATATTATGGTGATCATGATCATATTGGAAGTAAATTATGCAGATGTTATGTTACTTGTGTGCTCGTGAGTGTAGATTATTTGTATTGTAAGAAACTGATGCCAGTACTTTAGTAAACAACTGATTTGTTTACACCCATTTAATAGAACACTTTGAAAGTAATTTAAAATTTTCTGATACTCTATATAGTTATGCTAAATAAATCAATGTGCATAAATTATATATTATTATGAAGGCATTAATGAAACATTTTTAAAGTGCCTTCCTTTCTAATCTACTTTTGTTTTGAAGGTAGAAAATGTGATTTGAAGTTATGAGGTTTTTAAAAATGTTAATAATTTCTGTTTCCCACTAGTTTTAAGGTGATTATTGTGTTAAATGTGCTAGAATGATTAACAGTGAGTATTCCATATAATATTTACACAAGTTAAAATATCTCCTTGATACAAAAGCTGTTATGGAATAATACAGTTTAACCGATCAGTTCATGAAATCAGTTTTAATCATTGCCATTTTCTGTTATGACACTACTAGGTCTGATAAGAGGAACTTACTCTGTATGCATTATAAGAGAGGGTTTTTACAAGTAACAGTTTCTCATCAGTATATATATTTTTTAAATTAATAATCTGTAATAATTCCTGTGTGGGCACTCAAGTTGTTCTTAAACGATGATAGTACACAATTTATGATGGGCAGTAAGTTTTTTGGTTAAAAAGATTTATTTTGGCTTATATGAAATATGGTGGTCTATAATATTGCTACAAAAAAATTATAAAGAGACTTAAAAAAATACAACTTTAAACTAAAAGGAAAATAATAAAATTATCTTTTGAATGGACAGTGCATTTGTGTGTTAATTGTGCACGTTGGTTTATTTGTATGAGAGAGAGAGAGAGAGAGAGAGAGAGAGAGAGAGAGAGAGAGAGAGAGAGAGAGAGAGAGAGAGAGAGAGAGAGAGAGAGAGGTGTGCAAGTTGCAATATCCTATTTCAGCTGGAAAAAAAGTATGGCTCAGACAAAAATTTATCAGTACATTTTTGACCCACACATTTTTAATTTGACCCCTAGTTTTGACACCAAGTTTTTTTTACACTCAGTTTTACACCCCTGTGGGATACACTGCTTAAACTCACTTTTTTACCATTCTTCTGCTGCTAGTTCTCTCTGTAGAATCATTATCATTTTAAATTTCAATCATTATCATGTTAAATTTCTCAGTCCATTGCTTATCTTGAGAATAGATGGAATTTATTTAATGAGACTGGTTTATGTTAGATATTTTTAAAGATACAAAATGTTTTCATTTTAGTCATGTAGTAATATTAGATACCTATTTCAGGACCCACCTCCCATGACATATAAAAGAGGTGAAATTTTGACACTGCCTGTCAAGAGGAAGTTTGAAAACATTGAAATTACCCCAGAGGTAAAGTTAATTTCATTTATTTGACACTGAAATTACTTTAAAAGTAAGGAGAATTTCATTTATTTGACACTTAAACTACTCTAGAGGTAAGGTGAATTTCATTTATTTGACACTGAACTTACTTTAGAGGTAAGGTTAATGGACACCTTAATTTAATATTGAAATTACTCCAGAGGTAAGGTGAATTTCATTAACATGATAATGGTTCTTTTCTTATTACAAAAGTACTTGGGGAAGGCAACAGTAATCACATACTGTAAATTAAAAAAATTAATAGCCATGACATTTAGGGAAATTAAATGAGTGAACATAATTTAGCTACAATTTTATATTTGCTATAGTTATGTGATAAAAACTGGGTCTTTTTTTTGTTAGAAATTTTAAAATTTGCAGAGAGATATTTTAGAAGTTTTTGACTCAATGTAAATAATAGTAATCATTTTCAAAATCAACATTATTGAAATATGGCATATCCGAACACTGCTAGCCACATGTTGCTGCTTAAGCGTAAATTTGTAGAAATATATTGCCCCACAAATTATTATTAAAAAGTTTGAAGGCAGTATCTGAAAATTTTGATTCAATGCAGTCAATGGTTAGGAAGAAATTTAAGCTTCAATATACATGCCATAATATTCCCCCTTGGCCATGTATAACTGAAACAGTTTGCTTGACTCCAGTTTGTGTGGTGTTACAAGAGTAACCCTGCATTATGAATCATGATTATTGTAGCATTCTCAAGGGTGAAGTTTTAAAGATTGTTTTTTGATCATTACATGGGAAGGAGGTGTGCTGAGCTAGCAGTAAAAGTATGTCTTTTTGATCTTAAGATTTTTTTCTTGATCTTAAGATTGTCTTCCTATTCTTAAGATTGTGAAAAATCTAAGATCATCAACTAGCAATTTATTTATCAGCTAAATATGAAATGAAAATTTAATATGTCAGAATTCTTTTGCAAGAGAAAATGAGAGAGCTGATGTTAAGACAATGCATATGACGGTTGAAGACATATCTGTATTCATATTTGCACAATAGACCTCTCCATTGATAACTTGTGCATATTGGGGTCCTAAACACAGACCATGGTATGTATGAGGAGATTTAATCCCAGCTGGACAATGACAGAAAGATGAGGCAGGGTCTTAAAAATGGTTTAATGTTCATTTCATAATTTTTAAAATTGTGTTGGAAATAATTGGCAAAAAGTGTACTTTATAACAAAGATGCTTGCTTTTCTTTATAAATTACATTAAATTTCAAGATAATAAACCTTTGAGAGATTCTTAAGAACATTATTCCAAGAGTTTAACACATATTACATATATAACTTCAAAATTATCGTTCATCATGTAACTTCTTTTTGCATTTTGAATGCGAATTTGGATATATTCAAGTGTTATTAATCATTCACAACAAAACATTCCTTTTTTCAAAAACTAGGAACATTTAATTAGTTTAACAACAACCATCAACACTGAAGCTTGATTTTAGTTTACAGTTCTACCCAATTACATCGTCATCACTTATGTGGACAAGTAATCTATGTCGACAAAAATGCAAACACTCCGTACTGTATTGTTACTTCCAAATGTGTCATGCTTATTTTGACATGGAGATAAAAAATAAATGTATATGTCAACAGAAGCCCTAGGTCTCAACTTGAACAAATCCTTTGTTTTCTTATTGTTTATGTTGATATGTTGCCAGTTATGACCTGACTCTTACTTTGTTGTACGGGGCCCCGAGTGGCCGAGTGGTCTAAAGCGCTGTCCGTTACGGATCACTGCCATCTCACCTCTGTCTGCGTGGGTTCGAGTCTAGGATTCGGCGAATGTGGATATGTGAGAAAGCTTGCCAGTAGCTTCTCGTGGGTCGGTGGTTCTTTCCGGTGATTTCCCGGTTTCTTCCTCCACCATTAATACTGGCCGCCATGAATAGCCTATCGTGTGCTGAAAAATGGCATTAAGCTCAACAACAACAACTTTGTTGTACGATTATTTTATGTTGCTACCAGCTTTAATGTTGATGTTACATTAACGAATAGGCATTTGTTTGGTCTTCTAAAGCTGGCTTTCTACATTGGCTGTAATAATGTATTCACCCATCATCAAAGCAAGCGAACCACTCTGGTGGCCTAGTGGCAGTAATGTATGTACCCATCATCAAAGCAAGCTGGACAAAATCTTCAATAAAAACAATGCATCCTTCATCAGAAGAACTTGGCACCAAACTTAAATAAGAGCAGTGGAATATGATCATGTGTTGCATTGTCCAGAGTGATTGGTGATTGGAACTTATTTATTGTGTTGTGAAAGTTTCCCATTCTGCAGGAAAGATTTTAAATTTATTTTTGCTTATGATTGTTGCTAATGGTGGTGTAAAATGCAAATTAAATTTACAATCTCCTCAAAAATTAAATTTTAGTCTCCTCAAAAAAAAATTAAATTTATAGTCTCCTCAAAAACTAAATTTGTGCTTAATTTATAACTTGTTTACAGGTTTTTGTTTCCCTATACATAGCCTCATTTCCTTGGTAGGCTCAGTTAGGCAATTACATTTGTTGCCTCAGGCTGACCAAAATTGTGGCCAATTTAAGTACAAGTAGATGAAAGTAGCATACAGCCATGTGCTACTGGTGACCGTCACAATTGTAGTGAATTGTTTAGTAACACATTGGGTAATAATGGGATATAAAGCAAAAATGAGGACTATCAGTTTTTGTAATATATCTGTTATATGTTTTCTAACAGGATTTGACAGATACTTAAATTTTCTACTATTATCTATACTCTAATTCATGAATTTTTCATACACAGTTTTAACACATTATGGATTGTATTGCACAAAGGTAACGCAAATGTAAATTGCCACTATGCAAGTGTGTTTCAAGCTAGTTTTGTCATTATTTAATCAAAATTCCTATTTATTTCTTCCAAGTCCTACTCACTGACAACAAGTGTGAATATGTTGGTTGTGTTTAGCATGGTTGTCATAAGCTGCTGTTTTACTGATAATGAAAACAATCTGCTATAAAATTTATTTTGAATTATTAATAGCTATTTATTGCACGTTGTTTGAAACACAAGAAGCCAGCTCATATTGTTTTGCCATAAAACCTGTCCCTGTTAAAAATTAAAAATCCCCATTATATAAACACTAGAGGGAGAATTGTAACTCTGTCGTATTCTCCATTCGACAAAATGGTGGTCGCTGCGCTGATATCGCTTAGTACTTGCTCAAGTAGAATCAAACTATGAAATCTTCAATAACTTAGGTAAAGGCTCTGATACTGATGTAGGATGCCATTAGTTTTTATAAATTATCAAATTCAGCTGATATAGTGATGTAGATGCAGGCAAAGAACTTGTAAATTTTGAGTATGATAAATTGCTGCTATGGTTGATCACACGGCTTCACTGAATTGATAGTAAATGAGTTCTCTCAAGATTTTAAAGCACATACAAAATTCTTTTGTGAAAAATAATTATCCAGCTATAACAACCGTATTTTACTCTTAAATATTTCCATACATAATATATGTGTACTAAAAATGTAAAATGGTTAAAATTGCTGTTAAATGTAACATACACTTCACTGTTTAACAGGCCTATGCATAGCGAACTGCACTGTGTAACTTTGCTACATGTGTATCGAAGGGCTAAAAAGCCATACACTCTATGAGGGTAAGGGTTATGGAAATAAAGGGATAACTTAAAAAATTAAAGATAGCTATACAGTAGAAGCTTTTTAACTGACACCATTGGCTGGCTGGCAGAACTGGGAAAGTAAACCTGGGGTGTTTTTGTGAAAATTATTAAGATTAAAACTTTGTTGTCTTTCTACTTTTGTAGCTTGCTTCAACATTAGACCCTGTGGAAGTCAAGCCAGGAGCAGCAATTACCATGTTAACAGGGTCATTAGTTGTCAAGGACAACAAATACACACTAGAGGTATCAAGTTTTATGTGATCTTGTTATGGAGACTGTCATGTTGTTTTCCTCTCTTTTGTTTTTGTGATTTGTAAAAATTTTTTTTGCACAGCTGACTTCTTAGGCTTAAAATATAAAGATTTTGTTCCTAAATGGATCACAAATTTTGAAATGATTTTATTTATAGTTTTTGTACTTCAAAAGTTTGAAAAGTGGTAATATCAAGTAAATAATATAAATAACTGGTGGTAGTATAAAAACTAATTGGAATTGCATACCTGAAATGTATCCAATATTAGACATAGTAGCATCATAAAAACAGTCTTTGAGATTAACTGTTATATGGACAGTATAGTGGCTTAAAAACAAGAACTGAGATTTAATGTTATATAGAAAGTGTAGTGGCTTGAAAACAATCCTTGGGATTTACTGTTATTTAGACAGTATAGTAGCATGAGATTTACTGCTTTTTAGACAGTGTAGCAGCATAAAACAGTCATTGAGATCTATTATTTAGACAGTGTAGTGGCTTAAAAACAGTTCTTGAAATTTACTGTTGTTTAGACTGTAGCAGCATAAAACAGTAATTGAGATTTATTATTAGACAGTGTAGTGGCTAAAACAAAGTCTTTGAGATTTACTGTTATTTAAACATTGATGCAGCCAGCATAAAACAGTCATTGATATTTACTAATATTTAGAGATAGTAGCATCATACAACAGTGCTGAAAACTTACTATTATTTATACAAGCGTAGCAGTACAGAAACAGTATTTGAGATTGACTATTATTTATAGCAGCACAATAGCAGTCTTGGAGTTTTACTATTTTTTTAGAGTGTAGTGGTATAAAAGCATGCTGAGATTTAACACTGTTACTAGTAGTAGGAGAAGGTGATTCATTGTGCACAAGAAATTTATCAAGTATTAGAGTAGAAGAATAAAACATGCCCAGGATGTATTAGTTATACCAGTAGTTTATGCAATAAAGAAATATATCAAGTCATGAGTAGTATACAAGGTTATTCATCTGATGCATAAAATATATCAAGTCTGAGAGTAGTGTAAAAGGTAAGTTATAATCCCATAATGAAATATATCAAATCTTGAGTTGTATACACGATAATTCATAATCCCATACATGAAATATGCCATGCCTGAGAGTAGTTAAAAGGTAATAGATCATCCAATAAATGAAATATGTCAAGTCTGAAAGTAGTGTACAGGAATATATCAAGTCTTCGAGTAGTTACAAGGTAATTCATCATGCCACACATCTGTGAGTAGTTATAAGATAATTCATCATGCCATACATCTGTGAGTAGTTACAAGGTAAATAATCATGCCATACATCTGTGAGTAGTTATAAGGTAAATAATCATGCCATACATGACATACATCACATCTGTGTGTAGTATACAAGGTAATCCATCATACTGTAATGAAATATATCAAGTCGGAAATTAGTATACAAGTTAATTCATTATGCCATACATGAAATATATAGCATCTGTGAGTTGTATTCATGGTAAATCTATCATGCCTTATGTGAAATATATCATGTTTATGAGTAGTATGCAAGGTAATTTGATATGCCATGCATGATATATATCAGGTCTGTGAGTAGTGTACAAGGTAATTATGCCATGTATGAAATATATCAGGTTTTCAAGTAGTATACAAGGTAATTTATCATGCCATGCATGAAATATATCAAGTCTGATAATAGGTACAAGATAATCCATCATGCCACACATGAAATATATTGAGTATGTGAGATTCATAAAGGATTATTATCATTAGCTTTATTTTATGAGCATGATAACTTTCATCCTTGAATGAAAATATGATCAATTTGTGTTATAATACATTCTTTTTTTGATACAGCCTCTTAGAAAACGGGGGAAAGGGATAAAGATAGAATCAGATGGCAGTATTGTACAGCCCAAGTCATATATCTGGGGGACTCTAAACATCAAGATGTTTGTAGATTCTTTAACTGAGGTAAACCTTATGCCATTGTGACCTACTTTTTTGCTTTAGATGGTTTATATATATATAGTTTTTGTATGTTTACCATTCATGCTACAAAGCATTTGTTTCCAGATTTATGCAATCAAATTAGAACAACTTCATGCATAGTGCAGCCATACACTTACACTGTAATGATGTAAGTCAGTGATTAAATGCATTTTGAAAATATAAAAAATTGCTCAGTAAAAAAAAGAGAGGTTAATTTGATGATAAAATTTTAAAGAAACGATGGTCATACAGAAGTGTCTGAATGCTTTAACAAAACTCACTGTATGCAGATTATAACAGTTTACAGTTTATCCATAATTTTCTTTTCACAATTGCAGCAAGGAATCACTGATATTAAAGTGGAAGAAAGCGGTGATGGATCAATAATCCATTTGGTATGTCATTTATGCAGTACAGCCCCTCACTATACATTATTGGCTTGTTTAATTCTTAAAAATACCTAATTTTTCAATAAACAGCTAAAAATATTTATGACAATCTCGATGTGATAAATAATTTGTTATACAGTTAAAAACAGAATAGTCTTTGAATTTTAAGGTCATCCATGAAATGCAAATATTTTGTTACAAAAGCTAGCATTATGTTTTGTAGGGCTTTTTAAGGTGCATGTGGTTGTCTTTACTTTGGGTACTGTACACTGGTATTTCTTAACTTATCATCATCTATTCAAGGGACAGTAAGTCAGAATACAAGATTTTGAATCAGCATGTTTTCTGATGTGGTAAACTGGACTAGTTGCATATTGACCTCCTAAGGGTTATAGTGTGAGGAAATGTGAAATGAGAGAGAGAGAGAGAGAGAGAGAGAGAGAGAGAGAGAGAGAGAGAGAGAGAGAGAGAGTTCATCAGATATTGTTTTTGTAAAGAAACATACAGAAAATTACAAATTATTATCCTTGTTACTTTAGGATTTTGGATTAGGATTATTGAGTATCTAAGGATTAAGGGTTACTATTATTGTTTGTCTGATTAATGACTAATATATTTTTATTATCTAAGGACTAATTCATATTATTCTTATTATCATTAATTGCTATAATTTATCTAAAGATGAATAATTATTATCATCATTTATCTAAGAACTAAGGATTATTTGTTTATCTAAGGTCTTAAGATTATTTTACCTGATCTGAAAACTAAGGAGCATTGTTTTTATCAATTTCAGCCAAACGATGACACACTAATTCAGATCGAGTCAGGCTCGACTCACATCATGTGTGGCGGGGATGAAACTGTACGAATTAAACTGAGAGACACTTTGTTGAAATGTTTACAGAAATTATAGACAAGCAATACAAATAAGACAGCTTTTGAAGAATGACAGCCTGAAAACAACCAAAGTTTTGCATGACTTCTTATAGAAATTGGACAGTACCAGAGAAGTTATTTCCATAGACAAATATTTGACATATTAACATTGAAAACTTCAAATTTCTTATGAAATTGAATAATGAATGAGAAAAATATTTCCATTGATTTGTAAGAATCATGTTTTCATGTTATACTAATAATTATTACATAATTTCCATGAGATGTTTTCAATGGATATCATAATTTGTGATAGTTCATCATATTATATTGTTATGATGTAATTAATTTTTATATGAAATAATAACATTAAATTCATTATGCCATAGAGCAGAAATGTCAATTCACTATTTTAAAACAAAATATATTTCAATGTTTTGTACTAAATCATGTAATGAAGCAGCTAAAGGTCTTTTATTCAATGTAAATGAACTAGCAAACTTATCATGCTGATTGACTTGCGCATCTGTCAATACAAGGTTTACTTTTTCATAAGGCTTCATTTATTCTTTCAAGAAAGGTCTATGATTGTGGAGTATTTTTTACAAACGTCAACCCAAGATCGTGAATATTTTGCTGGATTGGTATCCTAAATGTTATAATGGCTTTTGAAAGAAACAAAAATTGCACAATTTATCGGTCCCTTTGGAGTTGAAATATCAAGGATAAAAAGATTATTTTAACTTTGTGACAAAAGGCCTCCCTTATTAAGAAATTAAAGAATTTATCAAGGACTAATGAGCTTTTTCAAGCACTTTTCAAGATAACCATCAATTTTAATGCTCGGTTGTAGGGTTGACAGAAATGAACTTTTATTATAAAAAAAAATCATACACTGCCTGTGTCATGCATTAAAATTTCATTCGACCGTCATTCACTTCATTACATTTACTAAAGATTGGATATTTTCAAGCAGACCAGAAAATACAATGGGCATGCACATGAATGTAATTCCCATTTTATTATAAACATAAGAGCTGAAGGGGTTGTTTCAGGAAATTATTCTAGCTTGTCTGAATTATTTAGTTTTTCAATGGAAGGATTTAGATTTTTAGTTTACCTCCTAATGCACAAGTAAAACACTCCACAAAGGAAAACAAGGTTGGTTTAATCTTGTGATTTCTGACAGCGTTTATATATTTGTATAATCCAAGTTGTACTGGTTTATTGCTTACAGATTGGTTCATGCATGATGGGTAACTGGTTGGAAAAATCTTAGAGTCCTGAAGCCATGTTTTTTTATCTAATAATTCCAAGGCCAGTTCTTTCAACCATTTATTGGATTATTCTTTCCAATTTTCCAAATATGAAATCTTGGAATTAACCGACTCTCGTGTCTTAAAAGAAATACAAATTTTCAACAAAGTCCAATGTTGTCCGATTTCTTAGTGCTATCTTACGAGTACACAGACCATGCTGCAATGTACCACCAAGTCCTGATCTAGGGATTGAATGTGACCTGGGATATCTGTCATTTTCCACAGAAAAAAGGCAATAAATCAATTGAACAGAAATAAAAGTACAAATTATTTGTGAATTTTTATTGAAATAGATATACCAAATAAAAAATATCACACATTCATTTTAAATCTGGACAGAATGTTCTGGTTCACTTTCTCTATATTCTTTGTGTAATTCTACTTAAGTTTTTCTAGTTCTGCTGTAAGATGATGGATAACTGGTGCTGAAGTAAATATTTCTCTCTATTAGTTATAAGGGAAGTTATTTCAATCAGTGTTTCATTCTGTAACAAACTTTCAAATAAAAAAAAAATATCCTGGAATCAACATGTTCTCTCACGTCCAATAGAAATTATTTAGTCTCTGAAACAAGTCCACCATGGGACAAACTCCTTTTCTGCAACAATTCCATATCTTTATTGAAGATATTAAACTTAAATATAGGATTATAAAATCAATACATTTTCAAGGCACAATGTCTGGTCATAGCTTTGGTTCCAGCTGTTCCAATCCCTCAGCAGTTAAATACTTGTACATAAGAACAAAGCAAATTTAAACATGTCACTCGAAAAAGAAACAACTACTGCAAAATTGTGTACATATGTATGTATACCTGTCTACCCAGATATACATAAGCAGTTCATGTAATGGACAGATTTTATCACAGACACTGTAATAATAAAATTTTCAAACTGAAATTCTGATTGACAAAGAAAAACTACTCTTATATACAAAATTATTTACAAAGAAGATATGAATATATATGCAACAAAATAGCATAACATTGAAAGGAATTAGGTAAAAATTACATACATTCTATCACAGGTCATTTTCTAAGAAATTATTGGTATTGATATTTTATGTTTACCATTTTTTGGCTTTTGGAGCTCTTCACTTTTAAAAATATTAATTTAATCAAACTCAGAAGTATTTGTAGTATTCACACAGTAAGGCAATGAAGGAAATGATGCAAAGATCTGCATCGGTTAATGGCAGATATAAAGGTTTTGTAAAAAGAAATGTTTAGGGATAACATAAGAATTCTAGTTGAAATGAAACTGTCTGATATATACATAATCACTCTATATGTTTAAAGTATTTAAAAACAATTTAGAATATAATGAATAGTAAATTGAGAGTACATTAACAATAATTTTGATGAACAAAACTTGCTAAATAGTTTTTGTCAGGAGAAAAAATCCAGCTTTTAGGTACTACTATTAAACAAAAAAGTTTGATTGTTAATTTATTTTTATGCCGCAGACACTTGTCATAGGCACACTTCATGAATATTGGGTTATCCACTATATTAAAAATCAAAAACCTGAAAACTAAATTATATTCAAAAACAAAACAAATGGAGAAGAGATGTAATTTTATCACCAGAAATATGAATAAAGCTTAGAGATGATAACTGAGGAACATAGAGCAGTCACTTGAAAGCTTGCCCAAAAGAAAACGAACATCTTTATAAAAACAAATATAATGCACGGCTTATATCAAAGAATAAATACTGATATGTTACTATGTAATAAATGCCTTTTAAAACTAAGTTTTCATATTATTATTTGCAATTATTGGTAATTCTGCACACCTGTATAAAACCATATACAAATTAATAGTCCTTTGCAAAGGACAGATGTGACCCACTGATATATAAAATATATCTGCTCAATATACAGGCAAGGAAGTTTTCCTAGTTTGAATTCAGAACTTAACATTCAGAGTAAAAACATTAATTCTTTCAAGTGTATTCCATTTCTCCAGCAAAGAAATATTCCGATTGTGATTTTTCTAAGAGAAAAATCAAAATTATTTCATATATTTTTATCTTAAAAAAATGTCAACGTATATCGCCTTGTTGCAATCAGCCAGTTTAAAATAAAACCTGGACTGAAATGCAATTCAAAAGTTTTTAGTAATAACAAAAGATTTAATAGATCACAGGAATTGACATCTATTCAGCTTGATATGGCGGTTAATTTAATGTCCCAAAACTAAGGCTTATGATAAGTTTAACTGTCAAGCTGGCATAGGAAAGCCACACCTCTCTGTACCCAGTGGTCCTGGGGTTTGTCGGAAGGGATCATCATTCCAATGACATAGTTGGTAGAGTGACCAGTAGTTGAGAGAACCCCACGCCTCTCACTGGTCTTGTAAACTGGGCAATCATACACTGGCTTCTTTGGAATGTCAGATCTCTTCAATGGTTTCAGCCAAATCTGGAAAAGAATTCAGATTTAAATCTAATTTGAATATAAAGCCGATTCACTCAAAATTTACTGTCTTGATGCCCCACCATAAATGTGATGGGGGCATATAGTTACCTTTGTCCATAGAACTTGTGAACTTAGGTCAGTTTTTAAATACTGTGATGTTGGCATTTAAGTTCAAATAATACATTTCTAGTTTAAAAGTCTCTATGTAATGCATTTTGACATTCATTATAAATATGCAAGTTCTGTCAGGAACAACTTTGAATCATGGGTAGGCTTATTTAAAATGTTCATTTGTACTAATGGTAAATATTTCTGAATGATTACATTATGATGATAGAGTGTATTTTTACAAAGTATGGTTGGTACAATTTGTTCATGTGGCAACTGCTTAAATGAAAATAGATCACAATTTATTTCCTCAACAAAACAGAAACATGCATAAAGTTAGTTCTTTTGAGGTTTATAATAAATCTGAGAACAGATTTACTAAATCACCTTTGGCATGCTGTCATACAGGACTTTAGGTTGGGACTCAGACAGCACTTTCGTCTTTCTATCCCAACGAGCACCATCCGTATACAATCCATAAACAATGACACCTGTTTAGAAAGAAAGAGAAATAAGTCTTATCATACTGGTTTATTTTACAGACTGTAAATCACAAAATAAATTAAAAAAACCCCAACATTTTCAAGAATTTAGAAAGACGACTGAATTTACAAATATGTGAAACATTTTCATGTGCAACATATTTATTAGTAATTTTGGTACAATGTTACTTTCTGTTTGCAGCCTGACATAATAATTTTCACAACAACACTCTCATTACATACCATCTTCTGGTGGTTGGTCATAGTCTTTGTCATCCAAAATCTCGTAATCAAAACCAAGAAGATCAATGGGGATCGTGAATTTTCTGGCATAATTCTGCTGTGCACCAGTCAAGAAGGCCTGGGTAAAGTAGAAGCCAGACAACCAGAACTGTGGTGGGGGGCCCTGATCGTACCAATCCTGAAATGAGAATACAAAGTTACAGCAGAACCTGTCACAGGAGAAACCTCAGCATTATGGACACTAGTTGCGGATATCATGCACACTTTAACACTAGATGTTGGCATTTGACATAGTCTTTTAAACATTAATGGTGAGCTTCATGATGTTAAGATTTTTAAAGGATCCCATATCACTTAAAAATGGAAGTCTCTGATGTGATACGCTCATTACTTCAAAGCTATATTTCTCAGTAATATTTAGTATTTAAGTGGTATTAAGATGTCATGATTTTGTATTTATGTGTCCTTGGTAACTAAGCTATACAATTCTTGTATTTATTCTTGTATTTACATATATTCAACACGTCTCTGACATTTTCTTAAAGGCAATAATATTCAACATTATCTTAATTCTGTGGAATGCCCAAACAGGTTTGGAGAATATAGTTGTGGAATTTCTTGTTGATGTGTCTTTTTTTACATTTGTGATGTATCAGAAATTCTCTGATCTGTAGAAGCAGGAATCCTAAAAAAACTCCTTAGCACTGATGCTGCAAGGCTCAAAACCAATGTTCCAAAATCAACAATGGCTGTTTGCAGACACACGCTACATGTAACATTTATGAACCTCTTTTTTAAATTATACATATTTTCTTCTATAAAGCACAGTTTTGTGGTTTTGTTAATGTTCTTTTACATACAAGTTTCCCTTAACAGTAAATATAGTGATCTCTCACTACAAATCCCCTTGATATAACAGCCCCTCTTATACTACCATTATGGTCATGGATTGCATCAAAATTTAAAAGAGAAATTGTGCAATATTTTCATGACTAATTTTTTTGAATTTTGATCAAGGCTAATAAGAATCAATTATAATATGATTTTGCATGAATAAATACCAAATTAGATTTTTGTGTTGGCACTATACAATATCTTTTTTGATAACATATCCACAATGAAAGCCTAACAAAATTTTAAATCTGACAACCTGTTGTTTAAAATTTTATAGAAATGTGAATTGCTTATACAATCCGATAAGTAAAACTACCAACTCTGAGCATATAAATTAAAAAAATTTGCCCATTCATAAAATTCTTACATTACAACTTTTTCTTAAAGCTATATTTGCTTGTAATTAATTTCCTGCTGTTCATTGCATGAACTTGGATCTTACAACACATAATCTGCTGCTGGTGCTAGATCTATGAAAAGTGTATAGCACTGAAGCCTTCAATTTTTTGCTCTTGTCTGATGCAATAATGGTACCAAACAGCACAGCATGACAACACTTCTAAAGGAAAGAAGGTCAAACTGAATTTGATAACATGTAATGTGACATCATATGGCATCAGAATGTGAGTTTCATATGAAGTCGTGCAATACTTTATAATATTGCATGATTCTGACAATGCAAAATTAATGGAGAGAAAAAAAACGAGCATATAATAATAGTAAATATAGTACAAAATTAGACCTGAAATTACCTGTAAGAACTTGAGTCTGGCCAGGAAGTCGTTGACGTAGCTTCCAAGGGGTTTTAGTGAGGGATATGATTTCTTCATCCACATTCCAGGGATCTTTCCTTTAAGGATGCTCAGCACCACTTCTTCCAGGTCCGAGGACATCACCACTAGTCCCTAATGAGAATGAAATCAATTTCAGTTCTTTAATTCATGCAAGTTTTAATTGTCTTTATTTGTAAGAATCCCTGGAAGTTCTGAGTTATTTTAAACCTTCTGAGAACCTGTTCTGCAGGAAATAAGTACATTTCACCTATTTCAATTTCAAACAAGGTCACAAGTATTAAGTTTTGAATGTGTTACAATACAAATCTACTTGTAATTTCTTTGAAAAAGCATATACAGAAACTATTACTAGTATACATGTAACACAACCTGAAAGAGAATAAAATGGAGGTTACAAAATTTGTGTGTGTGTGTGTGTGTGTGTGTGTGTATATATATATATATATATATATATATATATATATATATATATATATATATATATATATATATATCCTAGAAAATAGGTAAAATTCCAGTTCTTACTGATGAGAGCCCAAATCCCTGTATTATTATGATATCCATTTTGTGAAATTTTTGGGTATATATTACATGTATTTCTCCTAAAATTGATCAGGCAACTGACCAAAGTTGTTTCTTATTTCAGTAAAAAGCTGAATGATGATGAACATTTCTTTCCCAAAATGACAAAAGCTGAATTATTATCGATTTTAGGAATTTGTTTCATAAGTGAACACACTAATGCAAACCTAAGAAAGCAAAGAAACAAAATTTATGTTGTCTATAATACATAACTGATACATGAATATGTGGGGCATTCAGTTTAGCAGTTACACTGTTTATCAAGTTGAAACTTGGAAGTCATACTAGTTTGCAATATATAAGATGGAACAACAGAACTCCAGAGATATAATTATTCATAGACCTAGTTACTTTAATTAACATACTATCTAACTCGGGATGATCCTACATTTGTTTTGGCTGGTTGCCAAAATAAATAAAATGCTTAAGGGATTCTGACCTTGTAAATAATAAATTGCTTAAGATTTAAAAGTTGTTCATGGACAGAAATCAGGTAACTATTTTGGCAATAGGTCCACTGTCTCAAAATTAAAGTTTTCTTCTTATCATTAAATTTAACACACTTGCTGTTGTTTAGGAAACTGCTTGATTGTAAGTTGTGGAGCATGTCAGCTGTTTTTATTGGTATCTATTGAATAATTCATGTGACAATGAAGGTAACCACAATGGTTTCAAAGCCATATTATACAATGATCGGTTTTTAGTAATGTAGAACTTTTGTTTATTATAAATGCCAACCATTACTTTTATGGTGTATATGCATTATGCTTTTCTGCTACATTAAAAATTTTTAAAAAAAAGTAATAAAAAGTTGTTTTTGTCATTATCATATCTAATTTCACTTATAAATTTGAGAACATTCTTAAAAAGGTGACTGCTGTGTAAGAATAACATAAGATCACCTTCCTTATTTGCTATTTATAGCAACTGTATATGACCCCATTCCAAAAAAACACATGGGTTTCTCCAATGTAAACTTTGTCATAAAGATTTATTTTATTGATATGTGAGTTAATTAGTGAACCAGTCTATATTTTTAAAGATGATGATGCCAGAAGTTAACTGAATTGCTTTACAGTGCGAGTTGTGGATGCTATTTGATGGAAGATATTAGAGCTGATAGATATATATTAAAAATTCAAAATATGTTAGATCAGAAAAAGGGACAAATCAATGCCATTTTACAAACATTAAAAGAAGATTACAAGAGTATGTAATACAGCACTCTGAGCACCTGACCATGAACACTGCAGGATTCCGGTTGATGATCATTCAGCAAAAACTACACATATAGACAAGTTGAAGTGTGTGCTTAATATAAATAATTTTTCAGTATACATGTATTTTGTGTTTGTACTCTGGCTCTAATCCATATGGATTTTGCCCTTTTGTGACAATTTTTTACCAGCTACAGAACCAGGCTAGTTGTAAAAATGTATCTTTTTAATATGTGTTTTGATTCTGGCATAAAATATATAGATTACACTTTTAATGTCAAAAGTATTCTTTCTTATAATAATCATGCTTAAGCCTCTTGTGGGGATGGCATTTATGCTCTGTTACCATTCCAATTTGGATTTATTTTCTTGTTCACACAAAAACAAATGATTACTCTCCAAAACTTTGTTCTATGTTTTAAAAGTATTAAAAGTGTTAAAAATATGGTATCCAGCAAAAGTGAAGGGTTGTTTAGATTCATTACAGTATTTACATTTGTGCATGACCTGTATGTTCAGTTTGATTAGTGTGTACCTGTAACCTGTAACCTGGTTGGATGCCTTGCTATTTCTTTTGGAGAGGCATTTGGATCCAATTTTCTTACAGTGATATAGCCAATGTGCATAAAGTGACATTAAACCAATCAAGAAACACCCCTGTTCAGCCATTAAGAATTTGACAGGTTAGTGTAAAACAGGTAAAAAGCAAGAACTTACAAGCAAGAGAAAACCTTATAAATGTTCAAAATGTACCAGTAAAGCTTTCAAAGACTCTCCATTTTAAACAAAGTCACATATCCCTGCATTAAAAACTTGTACAGAAAAATGTTTTGACAAACCTTAATGGCTTTGCGAATGTTCTGCAGACTTGATCTGACAGTGGCCAGAAGTCGATTGAATCTCACCATTTCCTGTACGAGCACAGTGTTCATGCTCTGTTTATATGATGTTGGATATTTCCTCAGTGCTGCATCGGTGTCAAAGTTGCTTGGAAGTTTAGAAATAATATCAGCTGCCACATCATCTACGACATCATCACTAGATTTACCTCCAGATGAGGATGCTCTTGCCTGTTTGGTGTTAAAATAAGCTTCATTAAACATTCTGTGACTATATTTCAGTTTAAGTACAATATATATATATATATATATATATATATATATATATATATATATATATATATCTAAAGTATGCTTTCTTATAATAGCAATAATCATGCTTAAACCTCTTGAGGGGATGGTATTTATGCTCTGTTACTATTCTTGTTCACACAAAAATATTATGAAAAAGCATACTTTAGACATATATATATATATATATATATATATATATATATATATATATATATATATATATATATATATATATATATATGTTGCTTGTTCTGCTGATTCCTCCACATGAATTGCACAGACCAAGATCTGCTGGCACATTGTCTGACGGCAGATTTAGGTCTGTGCAGTCTACACTTGGACTTGACTTGAGAGTCTATGCGGTACCAAATGAAATCTACAGAAATTATAAACAATTAAAAAAAACAATTTAGCAGAAAAGATTTTAGAAAAAAATTTCCAACATAACTTTTACTTGCTAACAACTTAGTAACAAAAAATTAAATAGTGTATTAAAATTAATTCAACCACATTATGAAGCATATTCAAGAAAAACAAATTAAAATGATTCTTTAAATTTTCTTTTCTAACATGCATCTAAGTTGAATAAAAATAATGAATAATGTCTGTATTAATGGAAGTATAAATAATTACAAGCAACAAATCACTTGAGGTCCAGCATTAATTTAGTATTTAGTAACAATAAAAAAGATGCAAAAAAGCAGCCTTTTTTCACTTTGGTCAGTGCTTCATAGGTTATAATCATAATTTTTGTATTGCCATTAAAGTATATTGTAACAAATATTTGTTCTTTCTCCTGGGAATAAAAAATTATTTATATCTCATGTTATATCCCTTCTATTTATTC